>WEKY01008322.1:5688-77996 GCA_013390045.1 Picathartes gymnocephalus | reverse complement strand
CCCTTGCTCCAGGGATCGGAGAAACCTTGCTTCTNTTGCTCCAGGGATCGGAGAAACCTTGCTTCTAGACAAGAAGACCCTTTGCTTTTCTACCAGAGCAGCTCATCCTTAAAATAGTACCCCATGAGACAGAGATGAGCCCTCGAAAGCAGTTGCAGCAAGAACTGTGTGTCGAGGGAAGGAGCTTTCACACTGTGAACAGATTTCTTTTTCCGGGCGGCTGATTCACTGTGATAGTGGAACCACGAGAGAACTGTTTTCTTGTGGAAAAGTTTCCATGGCATGGCAGGAGAGACTCCTTTCCCTAATTGAACTGAAGAAAGACTATTTTAGAGGTGGTAAACTGACTGAAAGTCTCAAGTTTTGTTTCTGTACATTGCTGGTGGGAAGGACAGAGGAGGTTGGGGGGAGGAGAAGTGTCTGAAGGTTTTATTCTTGTTCTTGCTGTTTTCCTGTTAGTTCTGTTAATAAAACTGTCTTTATACCTTCTAAGATTTTGAGCCTGCTTTGCATTTCTCCTAATCCTTATCTCACAGCAGAAAATGAGTAAATAAATTTAGTGGGTGCACTGGTGTTCGGCCAAAATGTTCAACCCACTACATTAAATTAATGCCCCGTGTGAGAAGGCAAACTAATCCACTACATTAATAGGTGTTTCTGCCCGGTTATCAAACCTAACCCACTATAATTTGTCATGGTGTATTTTGTGCTTTTGGCTTTCTAGTCCTCATTTGAGTAAAAAGTTTTGCTGGATATTTGAAGATGTTATGTAAACTACCAGTCCTAAAGGGAGTTCTGTCTCAAAAGTACGCATCTCTCTTTTTCACTGTTCCATCACACTACTTCTGACATGATGTGGAACAGCTGATAATATATGATTAAAAAGAAGCCTATTGTTGTTTATTTTGCAGGGATTTGTCTGGTGTCTTGCAGTGACTGATTGGCTTTTTCTTGCTTCCTGTTTTAGTGACGTATAAGTGAATGGAAACCATTAGCTTATTTCAGATAGAAATTTTTGGGTACTGCAGACCTAGATTTGAATCAAAGCACATCAAGATGAAAGGCTTTATAGCCTCCTCTACTAGTCCCTTGAGCTTTCTGAGGCTGTTCTTGTCCTTTTTAAGTTAGTTCAAGTCCTGTAATGGGAAAAAGAATTATTTACAGTTCAGCTTCTCCCCAGCATAATCAGTTATCATTGGGTTGGTTTTAAGTCTTCTCTGTAAATTTATTTTTTAGCAGTGTAGAAGGAATTTGATTTGATTCTTGCCGTTTTTCCCCTCTGAAGTAGCAAGGGTTAACAGAATAAAAAAGAGATGGTAAGATGCGGTATAGGAATTATGTTTACTGTCATTTGTGGTTTAAGAAAAGGAGGTGGTATTTAGCTCTTGAAAGGGCTTTAATGAATATTGTTTGGTGGTTTTGAAACCTAATGGTTGGAGGCAGCAACAGAAACAGCCTCGGAACTTTTAGGGTGAAGTGATTAGCATTTTTCCTGATGGAGGGGATTGTTTCACCTCCTCTTTTATCTCAGCATTTTTCACTGTCTGTTGCCTTTTGTTTATATTCAAATGACATACCGTTAAAGAAGCCTTTTTTGTGAGACTGCAGTGCTTGTTCCCCTCCTGTAGAAAATCTGCTTGCCACAGACAGGCAGAGCATGTGTTTCTCTTGTCTTGGTTGGGTGCACAATCTTCTTTTATGTGTGCTGCTGCTTACCCTGTTGCCTAGACAATCGCTGCCTTTCACTAAGAATGTCTGGTTCTCGTAAAGAGTTTGATGTGAAGCAGATTTTAAAAATCAGATGGAGGTGGTTTGGTCATCAGGCATCAGCCCCTAACTCTGCAATTGAAAACCATCAGGGAGACTTCTGGAATAGAGGACAAAATGTAACAACTGGTGGCAAAAAGTTTTTAGATTCAGGTAACTTAGCTTTAACATCAGTTGCTTACAGAAGGTCCAGCCAACAGGATTTCCAGAATTCACCTCTCTGGCCAATGGCATCCACCTCAGAAATCCCTACATTTGAATTCTCAGCAGAAGACTGTGGAGGTGCACGTTGGCTTGACAGACAAGAAACAGATAGAGCAAGTAAAGAAGAAAATGAATCGGACAGCAGCTCGTGCAGGTTGATTATTACTTTCTTATTGTGAGAAACGTGTTTTCATTTCATGTGCATATATAGGTTAGCGTTTATTCTAAACTAAAATGTTGCAGAAACCTAGCTGCTATTGTGCATCAGAAACAATATATGAATTATAATCAGGATCTGTGTGTTTACGAGGACCTTTTTAAAAGGCAGTCAGGGGATAAACAAAGCGCAAACATAGATGCACTTGTGTTTTAAACAGTGTACAAATACATGCTGCTATGAACAAGGTACTGCCCATTACATGGTAATGTTACAGGGTGCTTTCTACAGTATTTTGAAGTGATACTGATTGTTTAGTTATGTCAGTTAGGAGAAAATTATGAAAATGTAAGCTTCTTCTGATTCTGACCTCGTATTTCCATGTGTCTATAGAAGACAGAGAATGAACTGTAAAAAATACTTACACTATAAATCAAAGAAAAAAATTACATCTATTGAAAGTCAATCAATTTGTGCCTTAAAGTGATTGCAGTAACCAATTTGGTTGTCTTAAACTGTGCACCTGGCATAAAAAGAAAAAATGGTACTATTGCATCTGTAAAGATGTTTTGGTGTTCTTTTCTTACACATTGTTATTAAAGATGAAACTGTAAAATTTGTACTTGAATGAAAGTTGTTTACCAGTTGTTGTAAATTAGGCAAGTTAATAACCTTTCTTGTGAAATATCTGTTTAATTCTTTTATTCAATTTACTGCATAAGTCAGTCATTCTTCACTAAAAGTATTTTTCCTGTTTTGTAGTTCATGTAGTGCATAATAGCTTACCATTTCAGAAAATTTTATGATGTTTGCTTTCTCACTTTTAAGACAGCTTTGCCCTGATGTGGCATTTCAGAAAGTGTGGCAACTTAAAAGGATACACTGTTTAATAAAGGCTATTAAGGACATATCAATCTACTTATAGCAATTTAGTGTTTTTCATTCCTTAGAAGAATCAATTTAGTGGAAAGGCAATGTAGTCCATAATATAAATACTAACTGTTTATTGTATATATGACCCTTAAAGATTCAAGGAAAGGAAGGACAGTAAAATTGCTTAGAAGTGAGCACAGTGTATTTGGTTTTATCACTGCATGTCAAAAGACTAGAATTGCTGGGAAAGGAAATCCTACATACTGCTGCATCATAACAGCAGTCTCACCGTGCTGCAACTATGTAGCTGTAAGTAACATATCTCTGAAGAGATCCCATTTAAAATGACATTCAGATGTGAATTTTTAAATAGCTATGTCGTTGCATATGATACAGGTATAACATCACCTCCCATTTCAGAAACATATATTTGTGATGGGTAATTTTATGTACGCCATTACCCCAGTTACAATATTCTCTTCCTAGCAAGGCAATCGCTGTAGGAAAAAAGCGTGTACTTTTAAAAGATAAATATGTAGATTGAAAATACTACAACATTTGGTCTTAGTTGTAAGAGAATAATGTACATATGACAGAACTAATTTGTTTAATTTGTTACTTGGTAGAATTGGAGAATTGCAGATATTTATTTAGGAGGTTTTTAAAGGTCTTGGGTTTTTTTTGCAGTCAGCTGTATACTAGAGAAAAAGCATGAAGGATTTGAACTTAAATTGGAAGTATCTTTTAAATTATGTGCTTAATCAGGTAGCTTCTAGAAGTTTTTGTATTTCTGTTACTGTCTTCTAATTCATGCTCATGTTTACTTACATGCTTTAAAATAAATAATTCAGATAAATTTTGAGTTCCGTGTCAGCACAATTTAGTATGTAACTAATGGTAATGTAGGAACTTGCTTTCTATTGTTGTCTGTATCTCTGTCCTATGAGGAGACTGTACTTAAACCATGTTTTGTTCACTTCCTTTGTTAAGAATGCATGAGCTCTTGGACAGACTACATAATTCTGCCTAACACCTGGAGTTTTTCTGATATTAAGAACTTAATTAAATGGTTTTTCTCAGTAGCCTAAAATATGGCTTCTTATATGTTAAGGGAAAAAACCCTCTACCAACACTTTCATCTACGTAGTTTTCAAAGGGCTTTTTTTCCTGTATGAAAACCTGTTACCCCCCTTACAAATAAATTGTGTGCATGAAAAAATCATTTTAAAAAACCTCTTGTAGAAGCTACCAAGTTACCTTACTTCTGTGCTCCTCTGTAACTTGTAGCCGACTTACAAGCCCTAAAAACATGAAGTAACAGAAGCAGCTCTACTGCTTTGTTTGTATCCGTCCTTACTCTTTGCCTTGTCATATAGCACAAGTAGAAAAGCATTTAGATCAGGTCTTTGTCATTATGACATCATTAGATCATTTTGTGATTCATTTAGAGGAGAGCTGCTGTCAAGTTAATTTGGTGTTAGTATAGAGCTCAGTTCCAAGTTTAGTACCAGGTCTTTGACCAAGGTTGTGTCTGAGATGCAGACAGATCATTCAGATTCAAAAACCAGAGCTAGTCAGCTGTAATACTGTTCACATCATACTCCTATGTGTCATTTGTAACCAGCATTAGCTTGAATGATTGTTTACTGGGACAGTGAGTCTTGAATTCTTCTGCAGGTGTTCGTCTCCTACATTTCCTCTATTGCTTCTGCTTGTTAACTCTCCTGCATCCCTGAGGCAATGATCATCCTTTTGGATTTGTACACTTTTAAGAATTCTCTAACAACTGTGCAGACTCTTGTATAGAAAGTGTAAGCCTATTAGCATTAGATTTGTTTCTCTTAACTTTTTTTGTGGTGCCTTAGCAGCAATCTACAGACCTCGAAGGCATGGTGGAGATAAAGCCAAAAATACCTAGAGCATACGTAGTGTGTAGAATGTTGTATCTGGTTCATTTCATCTGGGCATGCATTAAAATACTGGAATTACTTTACTGTAGATTGCAGTAGGGAAATGTATTAAAATATAATATAAAATGTATATTTATATTTGAACATTAAATACAAGCAGGATTCCAGAATTCATCAGCAGTGTTCTGACCTTGAACAGTTTAATAAAATGTGTGTAATTATTTAAAGACGAGGTCTGAATGTATCAGACAGTAGCAACTCTGCAGTATTGCTCTGTATGATCAGTCTTGGACTTAGTATGTTATAACTTCCAATCTAAGTCTGCCTCCCCACTGAGTTTTCAAGCTACAGAATCCTTTGGTATGTCTTTTCTTTCACCTCAGACTCACTGACCTTTGAGGGTGTCATTTCTTTAGGAATTCTCCCAGGCTGTCATGGCTGTGGCAAATGGAACTGGAAAAAGATTTGTAAAAGAGTTTGTGGAAGGATGGGCATTTAAATTTTTCATATTCAGTCACATGGTAACAGGCACAAATTGCTTTTGAAGCTATCATTATTTTTTCTTATTTTTTTGCAAATACCAGAACTATCAGACTATCATGTTCTCTTTATGGACCACTGAACCTTAGTCTTTTTTTCCTTCTCCTGTTCCCTTCACTATGGAAAATGTTTTCTAAGTTACTAGCTAGAGGATAGGTATGGGATTGAATGCCTTTAGAGGAGGGGGAGAACTAGGCTTGACTCTTGTGTCCTGAATACATTCTTTATTGTGGGTAGTAGAAAACAGACACCACTGCAATTATTTTTCCTTATTGAATGAGAGTGATGACTGAGTTCTATGAGGAATGTATACATGTGCAGTTTTGAGGATGGCAATAGCTCCAGTGAGGTTGTGATCCAGCAAGTGGTAACTTGGAAAGCTTTTTCCTTTGTTGTTTCTTCCATTCTATCTGCAAAACACTTTGTATGGTTGTAATGTAAATAAAATCCTGATAGCATGTAATTTTTAAAAATTATTATTTATGGAGTTACTTTGAGGAATAGGTGTTAAAATATAGTTCAGACAATCAACAAAACAAACAAACAAAAAAACCCCCACAACATGTATTAATCCAATTGATAATGTGCTAAATCGTGATATGGAGATACAGAATAATTTCCTAAGTATTTGTGTCTTGACCAGCGCCCTACACTTTCCACTTCTGTTTTTGTTTTTCAGGGCTGCTTGTTAAAGAGTTGCTTTCACTGAGTAGTTCTTGCTCATTCCCCTGAGAATGCCACCCAGCCGGGCAATATAATGTTGCCCGTGGTTACATGGTTACATCTTTGTATGAGTCCCTGATTCAGTTTCCAAAATGGCCACAAAGAATACTTGTTCCAGCGTGCTGGAGGGCCGGTGGTGGAGCGGAACAAGTGACTCCTGGGCTATGGGGAGCAGGGAAGAAGTTGACACATAAATAAATGGCTAACCACAGCTTCTGCAAGAACATTTAACTAAAGGTCCCCCAAGGGAAATCAGTAGGCAGGTATCTCATTTCTGATCCATTATTAGATTTAGCTCTGAATTAAGTACCAAACTGCTTGGCCTTTTTTTGCTACCTGGGTATATGAAAAAAAAAAACCAAACCAAAACCAAAACATACAACAAAACCCAAGACCAAACCACAAAGTTCACTTTTACAGAAAATCTACTGTTGGAAATTTAGACTTTGGTTTTGAGGGGTTCTGTCTTGAAATGAGTATCCTACACCAAGGAGTGAGATAGGTTTCATGGTGGATTTAGCCCCAAGCATGCTGCCTCAGTTCATGACATCTTTGTGGAAGCAGGGGTTGGGATGCAGATCTTGTGAAACCACATCCTTTCAAATGTTATGGTAGATCCAGAGTATTTTATAAGTTGTCTGCATTGCTGAAAACTAAGTAGTAGTCAGTTAAAGAACTGTGAGCAAGAAAATGTGCTTTCCACAGTGTACATAATTAGGATTCATTTCCTTTCTTTTCTAGCCCCATGCATTCCTTTTACATTTTCTCTCTTCCTCTTTTTTCCCAATCTTCTGTGTTTGTGTATATGGACAGGAATGATTTTTCTCCCCATCACCCTTGCTCTTTATTGTTGTTGACTCCTGATGTACTAGCTCTCATATCAGACACAAGGCTTTTTGCAATAGGATTGGTGGTGTATCAGTGTGTTTCTTTGTATTTATTTCCCCTGCATGCCCATATGCTTCTACTAGCTGAGTTTTGTTCTAGCCAGCTTAGGCTAAGTGTGAAACATAAGTGGCAGGGAGGGGTTTGGTTTCTTATTGCCAACCTTCCACTACTTTTTCACTTTGCAGGGTCTTGGTGGGTGTTCTTCCTTAACAATCTGACAGGGCAGATACAATTTCTGGGCCAATCTGTGTGTGTCTCTTAGTTGAAGAGTACAACATGAAATGATCATACTTTTTTCACAGGGGTCTAGATTTGGTCTGAAGGGAGAAAGAAAGTATGACTATGAAGAAAAATAAAATAGCAAGGGAATATATATTAAAACAAATAATGCATATCAATTTTAAAATCATATGTGATTTTTATTTTATCCTTTGTCGATAAAATTTGACCTTAATATTGTGTGAACTAAGATTTCTGTTATTGTCTTCAGCAGAACCTCCAACAGCAGTCACACTTTATCATCCTGTCAAACAATGGAGCCCTGTACCTCAGATGAATTTTTTCAGGCTCTCAACCATGCTGAGCAAACTTTTAAAAAGATGGAGAATTATCTTAGACACAATCAGCTATGTGATGTGGTGTTAGTTGCTGGTGATCGTAGAATTCCAGCTCACAGGTAAGTTTATTGTAATTTGAAATAACTTTATAATTACTTAAAAATGCACCTTCAAGGTGTGTCCCATGTTTTGTTAAAAAAAGTCAGAACATCCTAAAACAATTTAGAATACTTTAAACATGTATATGTTTTTTAAAGATTTATTTGGAAACTAAAAGTTAATTTGTCTGTTGTATGCAACACAGAATAAAAAAAAAATAATGTTCTTTTTGTTTCCAAATATAGTTATGATATTTTCGTAACAAAATTAAACCCCCAAAAGTCCCAAATACACTCCCAGAATATTACAAAGTTGTTGTGGTTTCTTTACCATAGAATGATGTAAAATTTTTTCTTTGTATTAGCAATCATGTTATTGGAGTCACAATTAGCAGTAAGGATGGTCTTCTGTCCACATAAACGTTTTTTTGCTCCTGTAGTAAGAAGAGTCCTTTGATAGGAGACTTTTGAACACTGCCAGTAGTCAATGTCTGAATTAGTTCAAACATTACTCTCTGTCATCTGTGTAATGAACAGATCATATGTATGCCACTTAAAAGCTAGGAAAATACCAAAGATTGCAAAACAGAGGCATGCGTAACTGAAGCACATTACGGTATTTAATGCACAGTATTTGTAGTTTGAATAGAAACCTAGGTATAATTAAGCTGTGGTTTCCTAAGTTGAGGTGTACAACAGAAAGAGCATCCTAAAGCATTCTTGTTTTCCGTTGCTCATTCCTACTCCCACAGTGAAACTACAGTTCAGTACTGTAATAGTAATAAAAAGATGGGAAGAGGTTGCTTGTTTGAAGTTAGTACTTTCCCTAAAAAGCCAGATTTCTGCTTTTATTCAGATATTATCCACACTGTTGTGCTGACCAGCTGAGGGAATGACAGCATGGGGATGGAACTGACTTGAGGATCAGGGAGGCATTTGAACCATAACTTGCTGTTGCTCTCAGAGACTTCATTTTATGAGATGTTCAAATTAGTCACTAAACTGTGTTCCTGTGAAAAGAATGAATCAGATCAAAACAGGTAATACACACACCCTTAGTGGGTGCATGCTCAAGTAATTTAGGGCTTTGGAATGATGTAAACAGGAAAAAAATAGTGATTATAATAAGGAAATAATTTTGCTTCCTTATGGAGCCAAGGTAACCCCTTTGCAATACGTGTTTGGACTATGGCTTATGTGATAGTTAAAAATGGGTAGAAAGGGTGCAGAGAACAGCTGTGAATATCTTGTAAGGACTGGAAGATTCTGTTTGCGGTGAAATAAACAGATAGACAACATGCTAAAATGTCCTTTAATGTGGTTCACACTTGTTTCTCATTTATTTAGAGAACTGACTTTGCTTCTCCAGTTTCTGCTACTGTATCTATTTCTGTAGTGCATGAGGCATATGCTACTACCTGTTACTTGCTCTGGACTTCTGAGGAGAAACATCTTGCTGTAGTTGGTATATTGTGTGTTAAATATGCATGAAAGTTAAAGCCAAAGAAGCACACTTTGTGCTTGTAGCAGGAGCTGGGAGGCTTACCATTGTCACTTGTTCCCTTTGTAATGTTGGAGCAACTTACAAAGAAGCTTTGCCTTTTGCATAATAAGTTCTTTCTCTAACTGTTTTGTTTTCACAGAGAAACATAGCAATAACTCTAGTGTTAATCTCAGTAGATCCAAAGTATCTCACTGAAAACTGAATTTTTTCATAGTGGGAAAGATAAGTATGGAAATCTTAAATTTCATTTAAATTTCATAGAAATTCAGTAAGATAACTGCCCTTATGTACTTGTAGTAGCCAGTGTTATAAGAAAAAAACTTCTGTAGTATTTTTTGCTGCCTCCATGCAAGTTCTGACTTCTTTAGTATTGACTGCAGCCTGGATCAGTCAGGGCATTTCAGAACACCAGTGATTATTTTGTCTTGAGACCTAATAAGCAACAGAATATGTATTAAATAGATCTTAGCTTAATGGCTTGGCATTCTAAGATGAGTAAGGAACTAGAAAGTTCACTTACACTGGACAGCTTTGTTTTCCTTTGTTTTTTCATAAGAAAGATAAGAGTTTTTCATAGTATGTAGTCACATAGAGCTGGTAAGAAAGAACATTTTTCATTATTAATATTAATGACACTCGTGTATAGGGAGGAATATTCAGATTTTCTGTTTTGAACCAGGTATTTTTAATAATTCCTGTATTTTTTAATTATCAGTTTCTACTTTTATTGAGTGTTGTGAGGCACATGATGTATGTTTTCAGAGAAAAGAGACCCGAGTTTAGTGTCTGCCTTGGTAATAAGCACAGGTAATACATTACTGTGAAATTCTGAGAGATTTTGTATCTATTCGAAGAATTCAGGCTACGAGTCTACTACAAATAAAAGCATCACATATAATCATGATTTTTCTGAATATGGCATTCTCTATTGTTCCAAAAGTGTTTATCTTCTTATTCTGTGGTGAAATTATAGCTAAAAACTTACTTATAAGGTCAAGAAGCAAATAGGAAAAGGGGACCATTCTCCATGAGGAAGAAATGTATTATATTCCCACCCCTTCAGCTTGCAGTTCCATAAAGAAATTTTGCATACTTTAATTTAATTAATTTTATTAAGTTTTTCATAGCAGGTGTTTATTCTGTGCCCTCTGCAATTTCAGATGTCTGTCATTTATTGTGTTCCTATTTATTGCATTCAGCTAACTGCTATATCCATAATAAAAGTTTGTTTTGTTTGGTAACAGCCTCCTGATAGAACATTCATGTAAGAAAAGGGAAATATGTGTAAATTCCTGCCCAGAGGGCATTTAAAGCCTGCTCCACAGCCTTTAATCAGCTGTCTGGGCAGAGCCATTGTCTGTCTTTCTGTTGACCCTGAAAGATGGGAATACAAAAGACATGGAACTTAAGGAAAGAAGGCAAATGAAACCTTATGTACTCTAGGGTTTAGGAAGCTTGTCTGAAAGAGTGCGAACTCTTCAGTTTCACGTTACAACTTCAGTGAATGCTGCTAGTGAGTTCCCCAGGACGGTTTTCAGCTGTTACACAGCCACAAACAAGGAGCTGCCTAACAAGAGTAGCTTTTATCTTTCAGATCTTAAGCCGCTTAACTTCATTCTGTCAGGTGAGACGGGTTGGGAGATACTAAACCTGTAAATTGCCAGGTTTGGCAGCTGTCATCATTTTACATAGTAATTGCTTTGGTGACCTAGAAAACTATCTAGATGATGCAGCTTGTGGCAATTCCAACAAGTGCGGGTTTTAAAGTGTGCTACGTATTTTACTAGCTCTCAGTGGAAAACTCTTCAAAATAAGTTAAGCCGTCATGGTAGATCTTTCTAATTTTGCATCAATACAAACCACAGAAATTAAAGACGTCAGTAGCCTTGGAGCCTCCTGTAAGAACAGAAAAATGTATTGAAACACCCAGATTTTGTCAGTATTTAGTGACAAGTGAGTATCAAATCACATGTGTATAGCAATAATTGATTTTCATTGACTAGTGGGAAAAAGGATAAGAAAGGCCATTTGGCTGAAAGTCTGCCTTTGTTTTCTTTTATCCTAGGTCAGTGTCACCTTGATGCATTGTCACTGTGTATTTTAATCCCATTTCTTTCTTTGAAATAACTTTTTTTTTTAAATTAGTTGAATTCAGAGAAAAGTGTGGATACCTCTTCTAAGGCTTTTCATTGTGAAATTATTACAACACTGCTCTCAGTATAATTTGTGCTTTTTCAAATTAACTGCATTAAACTACTTCTGGACTTCACATCCTCTGCCAGCATATGTGAGTCACTCTCTGGAAAGCACTTACCACTCTGAAGCATGTATACCTCCTCATGGAACTGAACACATTTGCAAAAATAGTAAATGGATTACATTTCTGTTAATTTCCTTTGGAGGACTCTTCACTCTGGAAATTACAGGGAGAAATTTGCTGATATCAAACCTCTGATAGAAGGCATTGGGGCCCTTGTGTTATTATTTAGCATTTCTTCAGCAGTTGTTGCTAAAATGTCTACAGTCCAGTGTTCTAAATAATAGTGCAGCTACCTAGCACAGGGGGGGAAGAAAAAAAAGAAAAAAACAACCCGCAAACTGTGATATGACTAAGTATTAAGTTCTGTTTCCCGTTGCAGAAGGCCTGTCTTTTTCAAGCTCTTTTCTGTGTAGAAGTTCCAAGTCAGAATTTCCAGATGTGAATATGTTAAGTTGGTTGTTTTGCCTTTTTAAATTCTGAATTGGACCTGCAGAGATACTTGGATTATTCACTTTCCCTTCTATTTTGTACATAGAAATCTGGTCTTGTAATCTCATTCTAGCATCAAAAGTAGTTGCAGAAATTCTCCCTTGATACTTACATGAATGTACTCGCTAACTTACTCCACTTCTATAGATCTCTGGGAGGCAGTGTTTTCATTTAAATGCAGTTTTCATTAAACTTGAGGTTAAAGTGCCTAGAAGTGATGCCTAGGCCCTACCTTGGCAGAAAGTTCTAATTTTTCTTAGCAAGTCAGCCACAGAATAAATCTCATATTTCAAGAACAGAATTTCATTTTTCTTTAAAAGAATGGAACTTTGTTTCTTGTGACAAAACTTCAATCATCCAATGTGTTAAAGTAAAATTAATCTTCTCCCCATGCACTCATAAGTCCATTCTGTTGCCTCAGCAGCTAGAAAAAAAGGATTATCCCTTTTTTCTGTCAGCCTGACCAAATGGTCAATGATCAGAAAATTCACAAGAAAAATGTATTATGAAATTAATTAGTCAAAATTTTATTACTCTACAGTTAATTAACTAAGAGACAACTCCTCGTATTTAATTACTTTGTATATGTACCTGCAAATCCTTCCCTAAGCACCGGTGCTCACCTTTTCAGTTAGTTTTGCTCTGTTTTTTGGTTCCTGACCTCTGTCATTTTAACACACCAGTATAATGATTCAGCACAGCATAAACTGCCTGAAGTATTGGATTAATTGAATGTATGCATATGGACTGTATTTGCAGGCTTGGTTTTCGGGCTTGCTTTGTATAGATCACTACACGTACCAAGTGTATTTATATTGAATTCCCTGTGGGCAAGGCAACAGTGAACTGCTGCAGCACAAAAATTGATCCAAGCCATCAGGCCATTCCTGGAGGTCTCTTATTCCTCCTGAATAGTTATGGTAGGTTTCATGTTCCTGTCTCATACAATTTTCTCTTTGCCCTAGCCTCTGAACACATACTGAGACATCAGAATTCTTGCACGTTTTGCAGAGTAGCATTATTATTTGTAGTGAGTGTTTTAGCAGTCCAAAGAAATGTCCATTGTGCACTAACATGTTTACTTACAGAGTATCGTAAAATAGTCAGGATTGTTAAAAAAGGCTAAATACATACCCACAAAAGAGATTACTCTATATGATCTCCAAATTTACTGTGCCAAGTTTTGCTATCAATATGAGTAATTGAATGCATATGTTTGCACCAAGAGTAAAAGCATTTTAAAGCACTTTGAAAAGGACTGGTAAGTCATTTTTTTCACATTTAAAAAAGTATCTGACATAATATAAATGAAAGTCAATTCAATTTTATTTTTATTTAAATAATGTGTATTTATATTCTATTTCCAATTTATGTGGATTTGGTGGTGTTTATGTCTGTGTTGGCTATTAAAAGTCATTGAACTTGAAAGGGTAATTAGTGTAGATCAGTAGCAAATGTAGGTTTAGTATCAGTACTTCATTATTCATTGAGAGAAACTAGAGCAAGGAGCACTTTGTCAATTTTTAAATGTTTTTCTCACTACAGTGTTTCTTCAAAGGGCAAAGTAGTGAATCATAAATGAACAAACATCAGGTTGACTAAGGTTTTTTTTCTTCTCTCTTTTTCTCTTGCATGTCGTACTCAGATTGGTTCTCTCCTCTGTTTCGGACTACTTTGCAGCAATGTTCACTAATGATGTAAGGGAAGCAAGACAGGAAGAAATCAAGATGGAAGGTGTGGAGCCAAAGGCTTTGTGGGCTCTGGTTCAGTATGCGTATACAGGTAATTGAAATGAAAATGGGAATTTCATCTAATGAATTGTCATCGTGTGAACATTGTATTCCATTACTAGGTTTCAAATGCTCTTTACAAATTATTCACATTATTTAAATTCTTATAAATAAATAAAAATAATAGAATATCCTGAGTTGGAAGCAACCTACAAGGATTCTCAAAGCCTAATCCCAACCCTGCTCAGAACACCCCAACAATCACACCATGTGCCCAAGAGTGTTTTCCAAGCACTTGTTGAACTCTGTCAGGCTTGGTACTGAGCCTATTCGAGTGCCCAGCCACCCTCTGGGGAAAGAACTTTTCCCTGATATCCAACCTAACACCCTGACACTTCTTCGTACTATTCCCTCATGTCCTGTCCCCAGTCAGCAGAGAGGAGAGATCAGTGCCTGCCCCTCCCTTTCCCTGGTGAGAAAGCTGTAGACAGCAATTAGGTCTCATTGCTGTTACCTGAGACAACCTGATAGGATAAAGTTTCTCTGATAATACTATATTCAGTTAGTTAACAAATTATGTGAATTTATTAAATGTATCGTGACTGACAAAAAAAGGAATCTCATTAGGATTCCCTTTCCTTGCATCATTATAGATACTAATTTGGAAAATTATTAGCTGTCTAATGCTGAGGGTGATGTTTACTAAGCCTTTTATTCTGTCATATAATCTGTAAATAATTCTGTTGCCTTGGGATTTTAGGGAATTTGTAAGATTATAAGAGCAAATTAATGTGATTTTCTTTTTGATGTTACTAGGTCGCCTTGAATTAAAAGAAGATAACATTGAGTGCCTGTTGTCTACGGCTTGCCTTCTTCAGCTCTCTCAGGTTGTAGAAGCATGCTGTAAATTCCTAATGAAGCAACTTCACCCATCCAATTGCCTTGGTATCCGATCTTTTGCTGATGCGCAGGGTTGCACTGACTTGCACAAGGTGGCTCACAATTACACTATGGTATGTTGTTACATTAAGTATCATCTGCTTGATTTAGTGAGGAAAATACAAAATGTTTTCCTAAATATAGTGCTAATGTTTTTCCCCCAGAAAGCCTTCATCGTTTTCAAACAAGAATGCACATATGTTCCCATGAGGAAAAATGACAAAATTATTGCAAAATTGCTGGTTTAGAACTGGAAGGAAGTAGGCAAGCACTAATGGTTCCCTGTAAGACAAATGGGATTGTGTGGTGTGCATTTAATAAAATATTTCTAAAGCTTGTTCTTATTTCTGACACTCAAAAACTACAGACTTCCCAGTGGGCAAGCTGCCATTACCTATTCCAAAATAACACTTTACTGAGTGGAAGTGTAGAGTTCCTTTGTTGTAATGAACTGGAGTAATCAGGTTCTAAGTTATACTTGGGGTATGAACGTGGGCATTCAGCAATGTAGATTCTGCATTATCCTTAATATCTTAGCAATGGGATGTCAGGCATCAAAGAATTTAATCTTAGGCTAGGCAATATGTGACTAAACACAAATGTGCCACTTATATTTTCAAGTCAGTTTACAGAAATTCAGACCTACCAACTTGAGTAAACTTCATCTGCTTTACAGTCATCCTTTTATTTTAATACAAAACGGTCTCTTTTTTTCTTCTCACAAGTGTATATTAGTAAAGTTATCAGAAGAAGGCAGGAGAACTATCTCTGAAGCAAGTCAGTTCATCTGCTCTTAGCAGTTTTGTGAGGCATTTTGCTCACTTGTTGATGGAATTTTCCCTAAGTAAGCTCTTGGGACCTGGATGAGGGCATGTAGATACTGCATAAGAGATGTGAGTGTGAAGATAGTACTTAATTTGCTTGTGTGTCATGGCATTACCTTGACATTAAGATACTGGCTTAGATCCAAGAGTTGTAATTTATGTCTTGTAATTAGTGTTACAAATTCGTGGCTCTTCCTCTTGCTGCCTTGGGTTTTTCTGGTTTAAAACAATTTTTTAAAAAAATTACTTCTTCTTGGCTTAAATTAATTTAGTTTAGTATGAATAGCTGTTTAAGGGAGTTTTGGTTTGTTTTTTTTTTCATATACGACACAATGTTCTTCTGCAGAGAAAGGTTCTCTCACATATTTAATATCATGGACACACTGAAATTTACTGAAACAGATCAATAAATAATGGGCAGATTGTAACTTACATGTTTCTGTTCTTGGTCTTCATTATTGTACAAATAAAAATAAGGAGACTGCAGTTAGGTAGAATGTGCAATGAAACAGTAGAGTAAATGTGACTTATGCCTTTGAGGAATATTAGAATTTCTGTTGAGTGAGACCAGTGATAGAAAGAATATGTGAAAAGAGAAACTCCCTCCTCTGACCTACTTGTTCTTTTTCAGAATAAGCATGTATTTTGGTCCAGGCTATTGCCATGTCCTTTATAAGTGGACTGCCAAGAATAGTAAGAATTATTAGACTAATGCATCTTTCAAGGGGAATGTTGGTATTCCAGTCTTAGTATTCTGACTGGTAATTCATGACTTAAGGCAAATAGGAGCTGCGAACTTTCTAAAAGCCATTCTTTTAGAGCACCTATCTTTCTTTTGTTTAGACCAGAGGAAAATAGTTCTGTGCCTTGTGGCCATTGTTTACTTCAGTGGCAAAAGTGTTGCTTTTAAGGCTTTGATGTGAATGAAATTCAAATTAGGTGGATTTTAAAAAGCCATTTTCAAAACTAATTAGTTGTGCTAGATGGATTTTTCCCAAGGCCTCTTTTAATATTGTTTAGTTCCAACAGAGACATTAAATTGAATTTTAATAATAATGAGTAGTAGAGAAGCTTATTCTTTAGTTTGAAATGGATGTTGCTATGGAAACTGCATAGAAATGTATAGTCCAATTGAATTTTCAATTAAAATAAATTGCCAACTAATTTCATTTGTTTAAAAGCTGTTTGAAAAAAGAAAATGTTCAACACTAGTAAGTGCTAGGTACTTGATGCTCTTTCCATTAAGAAGTATTAGAGTGTAAGGGTAAAGTACACCTGCAGTAACTAGCAAAATTCTGTTGGTTAAAACAGGGAATTATTTTTATGCTGCATTGGGCTGCATAAACAGTGTGGGATTATACTGGGGATCGTATATAGTTCTGGTTCTTTTAAAATATTTGTAGTAGAAGGTAGTGAATAGTATAAAATACTTAAATTTTAACTTACACATGTTATTTTATATGAGTTTTTCTCTGATAGAAAAAAAAAAAACCTGATTGCCATTTAACCTTTTTTACAAGTAAAACAACTTCTCTGTTTTAAAGGTTTTTATGACATGTGTAATAAGTTTGTTAAATAAATAATAACTTAAATAAGTTTGTTTGATGAATCTTACCTGCTTCGTTATAATATCTTTTTACAGGAAGATTTGAAATTCAGGTGAAATTAGCGTTTGCTTAAACTGGAGGATGAATCAGTGAGTTATCGCACTAGGTCTGCCTCTGTTAATAGACTTCTTCAGTCTGAGTAAAGTACTTTTCCAATTAGTCATTGGAAAGCATCAGCGATTAAAAAAATAATTTATTAAGAAGGATTTGAATGCTGCATTTCTTCATATTACATATATATATTATGCCAAAAGGACTTAAGTGTTGCATTATTTTATTGCTTACTGTGTTGACAGTTGATAAGTTGTTTTTGCAGAGGGGGACACGTTATCAAAACAGGTCAATTTTTGGCATTACAAATTAAAGCTTGAAAAAATCATCAGAATATATGAAATGAAACATGAACTGAAGTGATTAGTAGTGGATTTAATGCTGTAAAAAGAGCAACTGATTTTTACACATCATGGTTTTAAGATAGAGTTGATAAAATCACGAAATGCATCTGAATAAAGGTATCTTTTGAACAAAGGTTACCCTGTTTTGCTGTAGTTTATATATAGTATTGGGTGCATACAATTATAAATCTAGGAGTTTTATTAGACTGGCCAATATTGTATCTGTTTGCTTTAACAGATTTGTAAAGGTCTTTTTGCACAAAATGCCTTTTATGCATTTTTATTGCTGTTTTCAAAGTCACAACAAACACCCCTTTTTGACATCTTGTTAGTTGGAAACAGTTGACAGTGTACCTTGAATGAAAACCAATAGTTCCTTTTCCACAAAAAAGTAAACAAAAGGGAAGTTGATACTTTGAGATGAGGAAAAGCTAGCCTGTTATTTCTAGAACATGAAATATCAGTGGTGAGTAGTGAGGTGTTCTTAGGGAAGTGTCAGTAGCTTCTTCAGTAGCCAGATTTTAACTTTCTGATTTACAACTAAAAAAGAAAGAGCAGACATTCAAAAGTTTGTGATAGTGCCTGAGTTAGTCCCTGTGTAATCATTGTTGCTCTGCTATTCATGCTTAAAGCAGAGTGAAAAGTCATTTTGATTTTCATCAGAAGTCTTGAGAAGTACATGAGCAGTGATAGTATTACAAGATTCAGATAGTTTTGGAGTTTGTGTGATTTCTGAGCAAGCCAAAGGATGTTTATAAAAAGAAAAACCTAAAAGAACAGAGTAATAGATTGGGTCCAAGCACAGAAATTAGGTATTTTTTGCAAAAAGAAAACGTGTGGCACACTTAGACTTGCTTTCTTCTGTAAGGCAGTAGTTAGGTAACAAAAAGTCATTGCAATACAGAGTTATGATTTGGAAGGAAGAATTAAAGAGGGATAATTTGTCTTTTTTTTCTTGCAAAAGCCAGGGCAGTTTTTTCTTTTGTTAGTGGGGAGCATGAAGAGAGGAGAAATTTAAATGCTTCTCTTTCTCCACAAAGGGCCAGAAACAAAGATTATGATAGTGCTTAAAACAAGAATTTTACATTATTGCACCTGAAATTGCAGTCCAAAATATCCTGTTCAGTAATCAACTGACCTGGAAAAAACTCATTCACTTTCTTTTCACCTATGAAAACCCAAGATATTTCTGTATTTCAAGTTCCCTCAGTCCTGCCTAGCACAATAGATAAGTACTGCCTTGTCAAGACTGAATAGGTTTCTGCATGCTGCTCAGCCTGTTTTGGAATCCAGAAACAGTGCAGTGATGAGTCAAGCTACAACAGCTGCACTCCAAACAAACCCTGCACACACTGCAGGTATTAGGTTGGTTGATTGTTTAACACATCAGTAAAACCTGAGTAAAAGTAAAGTAGGTGATATCTGACATCTGTTTGACAATTTAATAGTTTACCAGCTTAGTTGACCAGTGGACTGAAGCAGCCAGCAGACAAAATTACATTTCCTGTTTGCTCTTGTTCAGATCCTGTGAGTCAAGCACCTCTTGCTTTTCGGTTGCCCAAGTTCAGAGTTTAAGCAGAGCCCCATGGTTAGAGCTGCCTGTTGGGCAGCCTCAGTCCCTCTCAACCTGTAGGTGTTTGATGCTTCCAAGGTTTTCAGCTTTCTGACACAGTGTGCAGGGAGACTAACCACCTCACTGCAGACCACTGTAGGGATTAAGTATAATTTAGAAATACACATGATGACATCTTACTTTTTATGTGCTCCTTATATTTTTTTGCACTGTACCAAGTCCAAGGCACATCTGTGGTTAAGAGTATCAGTATTACTCACTCTGCAGTTGCTGAAGAATGGATTTGAGGTTATGATGTGAATGAGCAGTACCCAGTATTGAGCACAAGGACTGCATGTGCCTGTCTTATTAATACCTAAGCCTCAAGCTACTAATTTGATAAAGTTTTCAAGCTCCTTGAGGAGCTAATTTTGGGGTTGGGAAACTCTGTTTACTTTCAGGACCAGAAAGCAAGGGATTGAAACTGCAGACCATTTGTTCTCTGAAATATCCTGTTCTTCCACAGAGATTTCCCATAAGAAGAAGGAAAGAAAAGGCTAATGAGGAGGTTAAGAATGCCAGGAGATACACTGGCTCCTTCTTTTTGTCTTCAGAATCTCTCTCTGTAAAGGAAGAGGAATTGTCAGATTCTGATTATAAAAAAACCCAGACATAGGACAAAGAGTGCCTGTATTCCCAGTGGAATGCTTTGATACTCTGCTCAAAAGGAGTCTCTGCTTTAAAAATAGAATGGGAGCAAGAGGAAGTTGAACTTGTTCCCATCAGAAATCAATGGTCTGCAAGCAACAAGAAGGAAAATCAGGCTTTTTGCACATAACAGCTGTTGAAGTGATGAAATCCAGTTGGAAAAAAGCTTTCCAAAGGGGATCCCTGATTGACTTATGCAAGATCAGCTTGTTGTTGCCTCCAGAGACAAAAGAACTTTTCATGCAAGTGCTTCCCCCTTCCTCTTCCTGTGATCTGGATAGACAATTTGGAAAGTTTAAGGCAGTAAGTGTTGGTGTTTCTCTTTGTCAGAGCTCACTGCCTGTTTATTCAGCAAAACTAAAAGCACAGCTCCAGCTTGCATACTCTCTAGGACAGAGAACCAACAAAAAAGCGGTCAGTGGAAAAAATGAACTCAGCGGAATATGAATTCCTGTGAACTGCATGTTTAAACTGTGAAAGTAATTTTGATCACTTCTCAGATTCAATTTTACTGCCAGGCATTTAATATCAGAGTGAAATAAATAGCAATGCATGTGTAGTGCTTCTTAATATTGGTGTAGTCCTTTCACTGTTTTTAATTCATATATTTGTTCATTTAAACTTTTATTATGTAATACAAATAGTTAAATGAATTAAAGAGGAAAAGACAACACTCTCTCCGTTCTAATCTACTATAGCTTTCACTTGAAAGTACTTTTTTTGTGTAGACAATTGGATCTTTGTTGTAGGAAAGCTTTTCAGATATTAAATATTTTCAGATATTAAATGTAGAAGTTTTCTTTGCAAATTCTATCCAAAATTATGTACACCTGATGCCTTAATTGGCTACCTGCAAACAGAGACTAGACAGGAGTAAGAGAATAAAAGTGAATATTTATTTGAAGGCCTTCAAGGGCACACCCTGGGGAGCACACCCTGGGCCACCAGACCCAAGATGGACCCCAAGATGGACGACAAGTCACAAGTTCTTACCCCAGTTATAGGTTTTGGTACATTAGCATATCAGCATAAATTCGCCAATTAAAACTTCAGCTACTGATGTAATTCTCTCCGGCTTGCCCCCCTTTCTTTAGATGTTGGTTTACACTTTCTGGGCTTAGGACTGTCCAAGTGTCCTTGGAGAGCAGGCCTGGAGAGGGTTGTTATGTCTATCACTGCCCGAGAGAGCAGCTAACAGGTTACAAAGCACTTCAGAGTTACACACACTAAGTACAACAGGATCTAAGAAATATAAAAGTTAAAATTCAAGGCATCACACCGATAACATTTTCAGTTATTTTCCTGATTTCCAGAATTACCCATGGAGTGGAGTCACTTTGATCTTTCCCTTTACATATCTTGTAGTTATCTTATATACACCTGGCTTTCATGTAAGATGGACTGTTTACACCTAATTAATTTTTTTCCTCTTCGCTCAGCTTTTTTTGTATTAGTAATCAGTATCTTTGGAGTACTGAGGCATAGGTTTGAAAGCATTAGACCAAGCAATAAAAAAGAAGTATTAACTTCTTTGCTTTCTTGTCATGATGCCCATTGCATATATAATGCCAAACTGTATTGTCGTTTTTGTTGCCATTTTAAATACTAAATTCAGACCTGTTTTGCAGTGCATCTCTTGCTTCTTCTTGTGAGTTTCTCCCCTTTGGACCTAAAAATTCTATTTTTTTCCAACATGTGCTTCTAATCTACAGGTTTTTTTATTAGCATGCAATTCTTTCTTTTTAAATCATTAAACAAGACACTAAGTAAGGGTAATTTTCATATGAGGCCCAGCTAGACATCCCTGTTTGTGGATCTAACACATTTTGTTTTCCAGGTGTTTTAGAGGTGTATGTGATGGCAGACCAAAACCAGCATCTCACTAGCTGGCTATCTAGCAATCCATGGTGCATTTAATAAATTGATTGTAACGCTGTTATCATCATGAAAGTACTCTCAGTTTTGGGTATGAATTTAGCTGGAGTTTGAGCTACCAAAATACAAGAATATGTTGTGATTTTACTTTTACTTTTTTTTTGCTTTTGTGTTGCTTTGCTTTGCTGCCTTGTAAAGGTATATGGGGAAAGAGGATAGATATGACATCACCCTTTTCTGTTACATTCAGGTTTTTCACTGTAAGTTCATGGTGCTGATTGTGTTTCTACATACTTCTGCTATTTCTGCCTAAATTGATCAGAATCCTTACAGAATATGCTGCAGGTCCTCATATCAGAAGTAATCAGATATCAGCGTAAGACATGTTACATATTATGAATTTCTTATTTTGCAGTAAGGATTTGTTGCTGAAAATGACAGGATGAAAGTTACAAGATTTAATCCTATGGAAATAAATATTGTTAGTGTAGCAAGGCATGTGTAATATTGTGGTTTCTTTGTATGTTTTGTTCCCCAGTGAAATCAGATCAATTGTGTAAAACCTATGAAATAGTAAAATAAACTTAAAATAATCCACTTTAAATCAACAATAAAATTGTTAGTGTTGTTTATTTCCTCTGAAAACTTAATGCCAAATTTTCATCTAGCAGTAATGAAAACAGTTAGATGTGCCCAGTTGTTGTAGCATGTTGTGCTCTTTGCTTGACAACAGGAACCAATTGCATCTTTTTAACTGTACTTCAGAAAGTATTTCTTCACTTTGCAGTGCCAAGGTAGTAACACCCACAACCTATGGCTCATTTCTGTCTGTACACTTCCATCAGTTGTTTCAGCACATCTGTCTGTGAGACTGAATGACTGAGTTGGGGAAATGATCAGGGGCGAAAATAATTCAGTACTTTAACTTCTTTTTTGGTCTTCCTCCTAAGTCAGTACTCCAGTGGGACAACTGAAAGGTGGCGTGAAGGGAGGGAAAAGAGGGGAGGAATACAGCAGGTGTTCCATAAAATGTCTTCAAAGTATGATGTTGGCTCTATTAAAATACTTTTCTTTTTCAGGAAAACTTCATGGAAGTAATTAGAAATCAGGAATTTCTGTTATTGCCAGCCACTGAAATTGCTAAGCTTTTAGCAAGTGATGACATGAATATTCCTAATGAAGAAACTATACTGAATGCACTACTTACGTGGGTTCGACATGATTTGGAACAGAGAAGGAAAGATCTCAGTAAACTCCTGGCTTACATTAGACTTCCTCTGCTTGCTCCACAAGTAAATTGTTCAGTTCCTCTCTTGTTTATACCATGGTTACAGTGGGCATAATGTCTACAGCATAAATAAATTGATAGTGGCAAATCATAAAATTTATAGTGATCTGGATTCTTAGAGCTGCATGTAAGAACTTAGCATGTTGTATAGGCATGATAGTTTGTGCCTCTTTGTGAACTGCAGCATATTCTGATTCTAGGGCACAAGAAGGGGGGGAGCTTCTAGCAAAGGGTTGTTTTTCTTGCCTATAAAAATGCTTATTGGGGATATCTTATTCTCTAGAAGCTGTGTCCTTTTTTAATTTCTTCTGTATGGAACTTGCACAGTTTATTTGGCTCATTATATTTCCTTCATGTAGAAATAGCTAGGAAATTCAATTTGAATTAATTGTTTGGAGTGATTTTTCTTCTATTAACTCTTGATAGTCCATCATTGGGTACTTCTTGTTCTTCCCAGTCAATACTTTTTCTCCTTGGACATTAGCAGAAAATGTTGAGGAAGCTTTGGGCTTAGTTTGTTTAAATAGTTGTGAATTACAGTTTTCCTTGTCCTGTAGGAATGACTACTCTTGCTAGTCTCATACTGACTTCCTCAAAGGCAGGGAGGCCCTGCAGAGAGACCTCACCAACTCTATGAAGTTCAACAAGGAAAAGTGACAGACTCTGCAAATAGCATGGGGCAACCCTGGATGTACAGACAGACTGGGGAATGAGATGCTGAAAAGCAGTGCTGTGGAAAGAGACCTGGGGGTCCTGGTCCATGACAAGTTGAACATGAGTCAGCAGTGCCCTGGCAGCCAGGAGGGCCAACCCTGTCCTGCGGGGCATCAGGCACAGCATCGCCAGCTGGGCAAGGGAGGGGATTGTCCTGCTCTGCTCTGTGCTGGTACAGCCTCATCTTGGATATTGTGTGCAGTGTTGGGTACCACAGTGTAAGAAGGATCTAAAGCTGTCAGAGAGTGTCCAAAGGAGGGCAACACAGATGGTGAAGGGCTTTGAAGGGAAGCTGTCTGAGGAGTGGCTGCAGGCACTTGGTCTGTTCAGTCTGGAGAAGAAGACACTGAGGGGACACCTTGTTGCAGTTACAACTCCCTCGTGAGGGAAAGAGGAGGAGGGGCAGACACTGATCTCTTCACTTTGGTGCCCAGACACAGGACCCAAAGGAATGGTGTGAAGTTGTATCGGTGCAAATTTAGGTTGGATATTAGGAAAAGGTTCTTCACCCAGAGGGTGGTTGGGCACTGGAACAGGCTCCTCACAGCAGCAAGCCTGACAGAGTTCCAGAAGTATTTGGACAATGCTCTCAGACACATGGTGTGACCCTCGGGGATGTCCTGTGGGGTGCTGGGAATTGGAGTTGATGATCCTTGTGGGTCCCTTCCAACTCAGATTATTTTGTGATTCTGTAATTCACTACCTGATAGCAAGTTTGTAAACTAGGTTTGATTACTTTTGTGGTTTTTTTCCTTTCTTCTCTTTCCTTGCTGGACCTTCTTTAGTAATATTTAGTACTTACTGTATCATCAAAAGATTTTGCTTTATGATTTTCAGTTTGTTTAGTGAGAATTCTGTCTTAAAGGAAGAAAATAGGATTTTTATGGAACCTGAATAATAAGGAAAATTCATTAACACAAGAAAATTGCAGTTCAATTAATTCATAGTGATAAATCAAATGCACTACATTCTGTGTATTACTTCTAATCTGATGTCTTCTTGTTCGATAGTAAGATTCTCTACCAAGCATTTTAGTGTTT
This sequence comes from Picathartes gymnocephalus, assembly GCA_013390045.1. NCBI lineage: Eukaryota > Metazoa > Chordata > Aves > Passeriformes > Picathartidae > Picathartes > Picathartes gymnocephalus. Next base: position 53,354 of record WEKY01008322.1, on the reverse strand, counting down.
ATTTCCATATTGATTATTATATATTCAAAAGCAGGATTTTCTCAGTTGTGGCCTTGACTTTGTCATTAACTTTTTCTAGAAACATAATTCAGTGTAAGGCAATTGACCAGGAGGAAATCATTCTTTTGTTGAACATATAATTAATTGATAAGTAAGTAACCCTTGCTGTATTCCTTTTACTTAATTGGCTGTAATTGAAACATCTTTAGAAACTGAAAGTACAGAATTGATCCCAGAAATATGTACTGAAATCAAATTATGTCCACTCAATAACTGATTACGAAAATAGCAAGATGACACACAAAAGCAAAATTGTATTTTACTTATTATTTTATCTTTAATTTTTCATCTTATTGCCAAATATATTTCTAAAACAAGCTTTTTCTGTTACCTTTCTATTTATTACTTTCTTTAACAAATTAAAGTATTAAAGCTTTGGTTTTAATATGGAAACATCTAGTAGATGAGTAAATTTATTAGAAGTGCCCAAAACAGTCTTAATGTTTTCAGAATCATGTTTTTCTTCATGATCATGTGACATTAGGCAATCTGACAGCAAATATAATTAAAAGCTTTTCAGTTTTATAGTTGATGAGTTAAAGGTATTTGAAAGAAATTAAATAAGAAAATGGAAACCAAAACCATTGCAAGCAGAGATGCACATACACTTTAAAAAAAAACTTCAGGAAATACTGTGAAGCTGTAGCAGTAGAAGCAAAAAAATCACAAAGAATTGTTAATTTTATTGGTTGGTTTTATGGATCTCTTTGTAGATAGCACTCTGCCATCTCTCTAGTTAATGCAAGCAGTGTCCTAAATATTTGTAAGTTTCTTTTTGAAAAGATGAATATTTGTCAGCCTCTTAAGCTGTAAGGTGGCAAACATTACATCTCTGATAAATAATAAAAAATATGATTTAGCAATTTCTGAATTACAAGAATGACTCCAATTCCTTTTAGACAGAGACTCTTAGTACTGGAGTGTCTGCACTACCTTTCTCCTTATCAGATTTGCAGTTACTATGATTTCATGCTAACGCGTCATTTGTAAATGCTGTTAGAAATGCTTTTAGTACAAGGACCTATATAAATAATAGAACTTGGAAAAGATGTACTTTTAGTAAGCCCATTCTAAGTTCTGTGAGTGAGAAATATTTATAGTAGTTTTATTTTCAAGAGCCTGCAGACTAGATTGCATTTCTTTTTAAATGAAATAAAGTTGCTTTCAGAGATTGAGACTTTGCTGTGAGAAATTCTTTATACATTGAGTGGGTTAGAAACTGTAGAAAATGTAGGTTTCATCTTGTTGTTACAGAACTCACATTCACACATAGTGTTGCTTTAAATATTATATGCTGCTTGTCCATGAGAGAAAGATACTGAAAGTCTGGATTGGTCATGTTGTGTACAAGCCTTAGTTTTCATGCATGCAGCTATGACAGTGTTTGATTTAGGACAATAGGAATTAATTTATTTCTTTTTAATATATTTTTAGACTGTATGCAGTTCTATAGCATTGCACACTGACAGCTCTTAGCTTATTATTTTATAATCACAAAGTGTCCCTGTGAAGTGATACAAGTGGTCCTTTGGGTCAAAAGAAGGGACAATGGGAGGTATGAAAGTAAAGAATGAGATTAAATTCCCTCTACTAATTTACATGAGAACACTTTTCATTTGCTATTTTAAATAGTGAGAACTTTAGACAATTAGAGAAGTGCTGCAAAAGTCTCAGTTTTCTGAAAAATCACTGATGAAGGGCTTTGAAAGGGTTATTTGTTCTCTCTTAGATGGTTAATTATGTTTTCTGTCATATTTTGTGTTATTTTGCCTGATACTGAGGTGTTCAGGTTTAGCCATCTGTACTTACCTGTATCTCTTCTGGAACCATGGTTATCATATTTGCCACTTTGCAGCCCTAAGGCAGCTTTAAGCCAGGGATATTCACACCATATTGTGCACATCTATTTCACAGCGTGTCCCTTTAGTACTTCTGATGACTAATGTCACAGCAGTTTTGTACCTGTTAGTGGTTGACTGTCAACAGCTCAATAATGACATCTCATTCTGGTTTGTGGACTTGCATGTCTAATATTCACAAAGTGTTTGGATTTTGGATTTTTCAGAGGAATCTGCCTTTTTTTCTCTCTCTGACAACTGTCCAAGTCCCAGTGGGGCACTTAATTTCTTTTTTCTCTGTTACTCATGTCATGTCATGCAGCTCAGAAAAATGCCAGTTTCCAGACTTCTAATAATTAGAGTTGTGACTCGCAACCTAATATTTTTGTTCTGTTTGATAAATATGGAGTACAAACCATTCCAGAAGCTTTGAACTTAAAAAGTTCTGTTAGTAGTCCTGAGTTGAATTTTATTTAAGTCATATTTAAGATTTAAAAGTTACCAAATTTGCTTGCAAGCTTGATAGAAAAATTTTAACAAAGGCTTTTATTAAGTCATACACTGTGATCTTGGTTACTGTCAGGGTGAGGAACAGAATATATATTAAAATATTCAGTGTGTGCTGAAAGGGCTTTTAAAGACCTCTGCATTGGATGGATTTGGGAATAAAAGCATGATGTTGAACTCACTTACATACCCAGAACCTGTTTCCATTTTCTTGAATGTTCTTGCATGGCATTGGAACTCGAGGAGATTATGTTTCCTTCCTTTGGAGGATTAAGCTTCAATCATCCATTAAGATCAGATGGCCTTCCTCTTTAAATATTTGTTTGTTTGTTTGGCGGTTTAACTTGAAATGTGAATGTTCTGTTTATTAGAAGTTTATTTTTACCTTAGCCTTTTTTATATGTATGAAAATACTGAGATTTTAAATCAGGCAGTGGAAGCGTTTGTATAAAATATTATCTTGGTAATCATGGTTTTATTCTTCATGTGGTTTATAGAAATACAACTTGTTTGATTTTCTTTCTTTTTCACAGTTTCTGGCAGATATGGAGAACAATGCACTCTTTAGGGATGACATTGAATGTCAAAAACTCATTATGGAAGCAATGAAGTACCATCTGTTGCCAGAGAGACGACCTATGTTGCAAAGCCCTCGCACCAAACCTAGAAAATCTACAGTGGGCGTTTTGTTTGCAGTTGGAGGAATGGATGCAACAAAAGGTATTGGCTTATGTAATGTTTAATTGATTAGCTGTTTTAGTTCTTTTTAAAAGGAATGTTTGATAGATTTCTTTACAACCTGTTAAGTCTAAAATTCAAGGATTCGGCAGTACAGACCATGAAATATCTGAAGTGTATACTGTTTATTAGATTTAAAAGGCCTGTATATCTTTGATAATGCTGTAAATATTCTGGAATCTAGAGTTCTGATTTGAAATTACTGTAGGAACAGCTGATTTCTGAGTAGTGAAGTGCTTAATTGAATGAAAACTAATCTTTATTTACTTGAGGGGACAGTAATTTGGAAAAGGAAGAAAAGGACTGAAAGGCCACCAAGGTGACCTGCACATGCTTTAAAAAAAACCAAAACAACAAAAATATTTTGACTAATTGTTAAATAGTTCTGTCACAACTACTTGGATTATTTTTTTCATGGAAAATTCCATAGTTTTTAATGGTAATTAGAAGGGATCTGGCAAGTTAGGGAAGTTATGGCAGAGAAAGTGTTTTCTTTAATTTGTTGTTTTAAAGCTGTTTTTCAGTACTTCGTGCTGAAAATACTGTCAGCTTTCTTGTCTAATATTACAAAACAGTTGATTTCAATATATGATTGCATTTCACATGGTTGGTTTATATTCCTAATATTTTTATTTCTAAAGGCTTGATTCTACAAAGCAGTTACAAAACCTGCTTTTTGTCTTGAAGAGCACCAAGAGAGTTGTCCTTTGTAATGGTGCAGATAATTGCTGAGGAAGTCAAAACAGACTATTTGTCTACTCAGACTTAACATGCTGTGAGATATCATGGTGTCTTGTGGGATCAGCATATTGCTGAAATAAAAACTATCCTAATACTTCAGAACTTTTTTTTTATATATATAACTTGCATATATTGTCATTCAGGAGCTACAAGCATTGAAAAATATGAACTTCGTACCAACACATGGACTCCAGTTGCAAACATGAATGGACGAAGATTACAGTTTGGAGTTGCAGTCTTAGATGATAAATTGTTTGTTGTTGGAGGCAGAGATGGACTGAAAACACTGAATACTGTGGAGTGCTACAACCCTAGATCAAAAACTTGGAGTGTAATGCCACCGATGTCCACTCATCGTCACGGTCTTGGTATGTACAGTTCTGTAAAGGCTGATTGCTTACTTTTTAAAGGTTAGCTGTTTTAGGATTAGTCAAAAAAACATTCAGAAATTATATTTAGGGGGGTGGAAATTTTGTTTTAGTGCCAACTGCTTATTCAAGGTCTTTTCTCCTTTAGATTATATTGAAGATTGTATTTGGTAGCATCGGCTACCAAAAGAAATTTTTTTTTTTTAATATTTTGTGGTGCACACTGGACTGTCATTAAGAAATTCTGGTCTTTATTCTTCTTATCCAGAAGTGATTGTTTTTCATATCTGTATTTTAGGAGTAGCTGTATTGGAAGGTCCCATGTATGCTGTAGGAGGACACGATGGCTGGAGCTACCTGAATACAGTAGAAAGATGGGATCCACAGGCTCGTCAGTGGAACTTCGTAGCTAGTATGTCAACTCCCAGGAGCACCGTTGGTGTAGCAATATTAAATGGAAAGTATGTGAAGGAATTTCTGTTTTCAAATTTAAAATCTCATTATTTTAATGTAATTACAGGACCATCCTAAATAACTATTAATTTCTCTTGATAGGTACCAGTTGGTAGCATTAAGAGCCAAGTTTCTTCATTCACAGAAAAGCTACCATGCTGGGTCAAGGAAGCCTCTCCACAGCATTACAGCTGTATGTCAAGTGTTCTAGCACTCTCATCATCCCAGCGACCATCAGCTGGGCTTGCTCCAGTATGGCAAGATCTTTCTTATACCAAGAACCTGTTGCATTAGAGTATGAAATTTGGCAGAAAATAATCCCCCTTGTATTCCAGCTGGTCCCCAGAGATCAGAGGGCCTGGGTGCTGCTGGGCCTGATTTTTGTTTATAACCAGTTCAGCGCTATAAGTCCAGTTGCATTCAATACTTTCACAATCACAGATCCACAAACAGTGTAGTTTTTTGAAGCTACAGAAATGCAGATTTGGAGCTGATGATGGTTATTTAACATACTTAGGCTCTGAAAGGATTTCGTTGTTATTTGAGGTGATCTCTCACTGGATTTTACTTCTGATGCATTGCTTCCTTTTTAGAATGGCTTCTGTGTTCCTACTTTTCCAAATAATAGTGCTGGGCACGTCTGCTGCTATGCCTAGATTGCTCATACATGCTGTTCATAAACTCTTTATCAAGTTTGATTATTTGATTCATTTTAAAGGTTCATCAGTGATTGAGTCCTCCTAAACCAAATTTTTTTCATTCATTTCAGCCCTTCCAGATAGTTGAAATCCTTTGTTTGTACCAAATGCTAGAAACCTTTTTGTTAGGACTAAGCAAATTGGGCCACCTAGTGGGTGTAAGGGATTTAACGTAGTGCTGTCAGTCATGAACTAAAACCCAGGTCCAGAAAAGCACTTGAATGCTGGATGGGGCATGCACAGATCCACTACTGAATTTGTCCTTCTGACCCTGCAAGTCACACATGTAACTTTAAAATTTATACCTATAGGCGTAGGTTGGAATATAAATGCTGCGTAAGACATTCAATTTTCTGTAAATTATTGTTATTATGCATTGATCGTTACAATAGGAAAAGACTGGAGCAAAATCTTGCCTGAGTTTTCAAAACAGAGCAGTCTACTGAAAGTTGGAAGTCTTCTAAACTTCCCTTTTTAACAAAATTGGAATCCTTCATATTTCACTAGAAACTCTCATTCAGACAACATTTATTTTCTTCTTTTTTTTTGTTGTTTTACTTTTTAGGCTTTATGCAGTTGGTGGTCGAGATGGAAGTTCTTGTCTTAAGTCAGTAGAATGTTTTGATCCTCATACGAACAAATGGACTCTCTGTGCTCAGATGTCAAAGAGAAGAGGTGGTGTAGGTGTAACCACCTGGAACGGGTTCTTGTATGCAATAGGTGGCCATGATGCTCCAGCATCCAACTTAACATCCAGGCTGTCAGACTGTGTAGAAAGGTAATATCCTGATGGAGGCATTTCCTGCTATGGGAATGTAGTAGTGCTAGTCTATGGAGTGATTTATGGAAAGATCTGTAAGTAGAAAGCCAATAAAATAGGTGTTATTTTTAGCATGAACAGAGGAAACTTATGTATAAAAATATGCTGTGTAGTCATACTATGATTCAAAATGTGACCAGGACAGCTTATTTAAAGCAAATTCTCCTTAATGCAATTCATCTAGATTATTTTAACAATCTCATTGAATGAATTATGATTGATAACTGAAACTTGGAATTGAATGCTTTTAAAAATGGAGCAGATCTTCTTTCACACAAGAAGTCTGAATCTATTAATATAAAAACTTTCAAAGGAGTTAATAGTAAGGTTTTGAGGATCTTCATATATCTAATTCTTTCTTGTATCCCCTAGTGACACGGGGAAAGTGGCATGTAATTCAGTCATTCCTAAATTGGTGCATCTTTATGTAAAGTGATTAATGAATGACTGTATCACAAATTGCAGAAGCACATGTGATCCATAAAATAATTTTAAAAGATAGTAAATACTTCATAATTCACTGTATTAAATCTTCACTGGCATTTTCTGAACTATGCTTTAATTCTCTCCCTGCTCCCCCACCACCAGCTGTAAAACTTTTCTTCTTCCCTGTTACCCCCCGACACTTATAGTAAGTCTTCATTGCCCATATTCTTCTTTTACTAAATTTATTAATGCCAGGACATATGTTTTACCCTTCACCCCCAAAAAACTACAAAGCAAAACAAAAACAAACAAACAAACAAAAACACCACAAAAATCTACCACAAGAGAGCTGTAGTTTTCAAACTTTCAAAGTCCCATTAGACCTGAAAATACAGTGTAGCCCATAGTCCTTAACATGTGGAAGTTGCACTGAAAAGACCCCAGAAAGGTTTGCAGATAGGAAGCTACTTCTTAGCAAATACCAAATTTTTAGGGCACTACAGATAACCAGAAGCCCAAGAGAAGCTGGAAGTCTGTGTATTTTTCTACATCACTATTCTCGGAAACAAAGGTACAGAATTCATGACTTTAATAAATAGGAATCATCTTGTAATGCATTTTGTCCTTTTTCTTTAAGTGAGTTGAAATTGAGGACCATCAAATTCATGCCTTTAAAAAATTAAAGAATTAAGGAACATTAATTAAAGAAATCAGGTTTTTTATAACCACACTAAGCTTCTGAATTATATTTTGTAAGAGAAGTTGCTATTCCCAGATAAATACAATTGCTTATAAATTATAAAATAATTGGAAAAGTAATTTCTACATGTAGCTTACTAATCACCCTCTTCTATTTGCATATGTGCTTCAGGTAGTGTTTTCATGTTATAGTTATGCTTGCATGCATTTGTATAATACTTTGACTAGAAGACAGCAAATAAAATTGTTAGAGCTCTTTGTATCTATGCTCTTCATGCAAAAAAATTAAGACCAGTGTCTTTCAAACTTGTTTTTAGCAAGCACAATCTTAGGATGGCCTTTTAGCCAAATAATTATTTTATTTGTTTTTTGGAGCCCTTCAGAGTTCTGTAATTACATTAGTTCTGCTGTAAGCATCTGCAGTCTTAAAAAAGATTGTCTCTTTCAGTCAGATTAAAATATATTCCTTGCCATAAGCATAGCAAGGAGTCTTCTATGTAGTTCTCAATTTGACTTGTAAAGAGCGTTGATAATGTTCTAGAACCACACAATTTTCTTCATTAAACCATCTGCTGTTTACTGTGCTGATACTTCTGACTTCAAAAGTGTTGTAAATTGTCTTAAGGGTTTTGCATTTCCCATAGGATTTTATCAAACTGTTTTGGGGGTCATATTTTTGAAATTGGTAATCTTAATAATGGTAATCTTAGTACCAAACCAAATTTCGCCGGCCTGTGCTTTGACATACAGTAGTTCAAGTAAGCACTTGTTCTACTGTGGTGTAGCAGCAGAACTGCTTGTGGCATGGTATATTTCGACATACAAAATTTAGTAAGAGCAGCTATGTATGGCTGTATTACTCTTTGGAAAGCAGCACGAAGTAGATATCTTGCTAGTAGTGATTGTGTTACCAGATGACTAAAGAAACAGTTTCAAAGGGAGGGGAACTGACAGGGAAAAGTCCTTTGAAATTAACACCCAAATCTGTACTGTCCTGTTTTTTACTACCTTGACAGCATCAATTCCAGTACATTTCTTTTGTTGAATTTTGGTAACAGTTTTAGAACATAACACAAATTTTCTTTTAGGTATGATCCCAAAACAGATATGTGGACTGCTGTGGCCTCTATGAGCATTAGCAGAGATGCAGTGGGAGTGTGTCTTCTTGGTGACAAGTTGTATGCTGTTGGAGGATATGATGGTCAAACATATCTTAATACCGTGGAGTCTTATGATCCCCAGACAAATGAATGGACACAGGTATAGTTTCTGATCAGATCATACACTACTATTAATATTGTTATTTCAAATGTGCCTCCTTTTACAAGGAGAATTCAAATACTCCTTCTCTAAAAAGCACTTTCTTACTAGTCTGTTGTGAATCTCTTTTTTTCCTTTGTGTACCATCTTGAGACGAGTTATCTTGAACAGACAATTGTTAATTTCTAATAAACTGCCCTCCTTTCTTTTGCAAGAGTATATCTATTTTCTTTGACTATTTCAGCTACTTCTAATAAAATGTATTGCCACATTCCCCAAACTGTCATAAAGGATTCTGTTTACATGACTTCCTGTTCTGAAGATAAATTATAAATGTAGATTAGTTTTAGCTCTAATGTGTCTCTCAACATTGATTTCATCAAGGTTTTGGTCATTTTTTCATAAATAATCCCTTCCTGAGGTGAATGCTATGTACAGTGTATGCAGGTTTCAGAAAGCCTTTACCCATTTTTCTTTTTGCAGCTTTAAAATAAAAAATAATTCTTCAGTTTATGCTCAGAAACCATTACTTGTCAGTTCAGAGCTTGGTTACTTCTATATAGCTCCAGGAACGTGTCTCTCTGTGGGAAGAGCACACACAAGGACATCCTGAGCTGACTGTCCTTTGGCATCTAATGCCATTTGAGATACCCTAAGGCATCTACATCCACAGAAGGTTGGCAGATACAGCATAGAATCTATGGGACACCAAAGCCGTCCTGGAGTCCAGTTGCAGACCAGGATGAATGTCCAAGCTCATCTGTAATAGCATCCAACACCAGGATTTAGGCAGCTGAATTCTGAACCACCAGAATATGCTATCCTGGTAATAGCCCCTAATTCTTAATTCAAAAAGCGAACTACACTGCCATTTATCAAAATCTCTGTAACACAAAAAACTCAGCTGTCCATTTCCCCCATTTCATACTACCGCAAAACTCTTAAAACACAAGTCATCAAGGAGGTTCACCAGAGTTTGGGGCATTCACTGGTACTGGTAATGATAACCCATGGCATTGTTAGTCCTGCTAAAGAAAAAATTTTTTAAAAAGTGTACCAGAGGACAGAAACTGCTTCTCACCAGAGGAGAGAAGCTGTGCTTCTCACCATTGCATCTAAATGAATCTCACATGTCTAGATGGTGACCATCTGTATGTACCTTTGTATCCTTAGCCTTGACCCTTCATATCTCACTGAATGGCACAATGCCAGTTTGTAGGATAGTTTCAAACCCTTCCCAGAGGAATTTGGAGATATTTGTGTACCATCCATCTCTCTTGTTATATCAGCAGTCTGCCACTTCTTCATCTTCACACAACTCAGGAGAAGATAGTGGAATTTTTCAGGCAAAGGTTGTCAGAGCCACAGACAGCTCTATAAAAGTCTATTGTTCCTGGGAAAAAAAAAGAAATACGGGAGTTGGCGTAAACAGCCTTTTTTGTCTTCAGGATAGTCTCTGTTCCACTTGGTGTGCTATTTATACACAACGCAATACTATGAAGATTAAATGGGGAAACAAAGGGGAGTTAGAAACTACTGCCCTCTGTTCAAGTCCAGCAGAAAAGGGTCTCGCTGGAAGTAAATTTTGTTTGCAATTAAAGATTTGTAAATTTATTCTGATTTCAAGAATTCTTAACAGGATTTTATCAAATAATCAAGTAAAAAGGTGAGGTTGCCCCTATAATTTTAGGCATTTTCTGAGAAATGCATTATTTTACCACCCTTTACTGAGTTGTCTGACTGTCTAGCTCAGGTATCCAGTTTGTACTATAAAAAAGGTTTCTTTTTCCTGTAATACTGAATAATTGAAAGCATCAATAAGTATTGATTGGTGACCTTAGGGCTTGCTATTGTTTTCAGAGTGTCATATAAAATATCTTTACCTTTTCTGTATCCAATTTTGGACCAATTTGTAAGTCATGTTAACAGAGCACGGGTGATACTGTCATTCTGCTGGAGCCATATAATTAGGGGAGAAAATTACGTAAAGCTGACTGCATTTATCTCATGGATGGTTTGTTTGTTTACAGGTTGCACCACTGTGCTTAGGAAGAGCTGGAGCATGTGTTGTGACTGTAAAACTCTGAATTATTTTCTCTGGGAAGGTGATATTCTCCTGCATAGACTTAGAGGATTACTTTTTCCTCAAGCAAACTACCAGTGCACCAATAAACACCAGGCGCAGGATATCTACCACAGCAAAGTGTTTGGTCTGAAGCTGACATGAACGTGTTGTTCTTATGGACCAATATTAAGCACTTTTTAAAAACTTATCTTTGTTACGCATATGTTACAAGAATTCCACTTGTAAGAAAGTCAGCTGCAACCTGCCAGTTGGCAGCAGAGAACTTCTGTTTAGGAAGCGCTAAGAAAAGGAGTGAACTCAGTATAACAATCAAATGTTATAGATCCAGGGCCTTGATTTCCCCAAACGTGCAGAGCAATGATGCTGTAAATGGATATACTTTGATATAATAGGGTCTGTTTCTGGGTGGAACAAGTTATAGGATTGGACCCCATAGATTTAATTTGCCTGTAGTAAACTCATTTGTCTATAGGTATCTGACTGACTACAAGGCAGGCTAAGAAACCAATGCAAACTATTGTAGATGGCAGGTGTAATGCCTGCCTTGGAAATGAAGTTGTATATTTGGTGAATCTTTTGCACTTTTTATCATCATTCCTAGTTTAGCGAACTTTTTATTTAACCGAAGCCTTATTTTAAATATTGTCTTATGCTAACAGAAACCTGCTATTTAATAATTTCTGACAGATATTTTTGACATCCAGTGTACTTTTTGGATTTTCAAAGTTGTTATGCAAGATGCAGAACATCATACCTTTTTTCTCTGCTTTGGTTCTTGTATTTACTTTGCTATTTGTATGAGTTATTGGAAGAATTCTAAAGTGTGATTAACAATTAACCAATTTAAGTTTAATATTTGCACTTTGGAATTTTTGAAGCATTCCATTACATTTAGACTAATTACATTTTTACATGAGGCTTTGCACTACTATGAAAAGTATAATTTTATAAGATGAAGAATTTGTCTGTCTTTCCTGCAAGGTTATTTAAAAATGTAAAGGGCCCAATCCTGCAAGATGCTCAATTGCCACCATTTAAGCATGTTCAGCATCTTACAGGAGAGTGGCGTGTGCCTGGCAGAACTGTGTCAAATTAGTTACCTTATTTAACAGTTACCTAATTTTTTCCGATACTTTATAATTTGCCTTTCTCGAGCCCTCTGCTGTTACACAGAATTGCTTTGAACGGTCAAAATGTTCTCGGGAGAAGCCTTTTCGTATTTGCTTTTACGTGCCTTCTTTGTCCCTTATGTTTCCCGAACAGCACCGCGCGTGAAAAACGGGAAGATGTGAATTCATTGAATGTTTTGGGTTTGGTTTTTTTGTTGTTTGGTTTTGGTTTTTTTTTTTTAAGTTTGAAGTGCCCGATTCCCAAAATCCTTTGTACATTTGTAATTTTAAACGTGTGTTTTAACGCTCTCGGCAAACTATTTATTGTTTTAAAAGAAATCGGTGACACTTTGTGATGAAGCTTTGCAGTTCGAATACAGCTGATCTCAAGAGGCTTTGCTGGCGGGTGTGTGCCTTTATTCCCTCGCTTAGAGCCCGAAAACGCGGTCTGAAAGCGCTCCTTTTGCTCTGAGCACTGCCCGTGCCCCGCTCTGGGGCCCGCGGCCTCACGCAGAGCTGCTCCCGACGGGGGCCGGGGCCGGGGCGGGNAGCGAGAGGGCGGGCGGTGGCGCTTGCGGCCTGCGCAGGGGCGGGAGGAGCTGCGGGAAGGGCCGCCAGCAAAGGGCGGGGGGGGCCTGGTGTGCTTGCCTGCCCTCCCGTGTTTGTTTACTTTCTCATGGAGAGACTTCGGGTGGAAGGGAGCTTAAAAAGTTCATCTAGTTCCAACGCCTCTGCGATGAGCAGGGACGTCTTCCACTAGCCCAGGTAGTTCAGGCTCCATCCAGCCTGGCCTTGTACGCTTCCACGGATGGGGTGTCCACAACTTCTACGGGAAGCCTGTTCCAGTGCCTCACCCCCGTAACAGGAGATACCTTCCTCTTAATAACTAATCTAAACGTGCTCTCTCCGTTTGAAGCAATTCCCCCTTGTTCTGTGGCTGCATGGCCTTATAAATAGTCCCTCTCCATCTACCTTGTAGGTTCCCTTCAGGTATTGAAAGCCCACGATTAGGTCACACCAAAGCCTTCGCTCCTCCAGACTGAACAATCCCAGTTCTCTCAGCCTTTCCTCACGGATGGAGAGGTGCTCCATCCCTCAAATAATCTGTGTCCCTCCTCTGGACTAAGATGTTGTTAATTTTTTTTTCAAAATCAAATGTAATTGTCAGATGTAGTTTCAGTGTGGGATGTGGTGGTTCTATTTTTGCCGTTCTTGTGAGCAGAACGCAGATTCAGTGTGAAGAATGCCTCAGTTTACATTGACCCAAAAGAAGGGATAAGAACCTATGGCAGTCTTAAGCGAGCCTGACAGGCATTTGGTGGACACCACGTGTTGATGTTTGTCTTACGACATGTAGAAATATAAGTCACGATAGCAAGCTGTGAAGCAAACTTGTGGGCTTTATTTTACACCCAAGTTACAGAAAAGTATCTGTGGATAGTCTGAAAGGAAAAGAACATTCAGAAATTTTTTCAATTGGAAGTCAGAATCTCTTCTGGTGTATTGCTTTGAGATGTTCACTTTTAAGACCCAGCAATTCAGAGTAACAAAAAGGCTACCTATCTCTAAAAGAGTAAATGTTGAGCCTTCTGTGTTTTACAAACTAAGGATGCTTTCTGGTCCCAGACTTTTCCATTAAATTTAGAGAACAATTAACATTGTGGTCTTTGAACTAGAAGGGGAGAGTCTCATGCAATATTTTATTCTTGTAACTAAGAGACAAAAATAATAGTTTTAATAGAGTCATAGTTCTCTATGCAGACACGCAGAACCAGAACCTTCAATTTTTTCCACTCAAATTGAAAGAACTTTTATGTAGGATTTTGGTACTTTGGTGCGTTGGAATCACACAGAAGTTGTTTGAGTTGGTTGGGGAGGTTTTTTACCTCCACAGTGCTCAGTTGCTAACATGCTAGAAGTTGCAATATTCTTATATCTTATGATTTTAAGATGTATCATTTCCTACTTTTTTTTTTCCCCAGCAAGTATTCACTCTGTATGAAAAAGCTTGGTCTGGTTCCCCTGTGCAGTTTGCTTGGCAGAAAACTTTAGGAAATTTTCTTGCTGTAACAGGGTAAGATTGCAACTATTTATTGCATTTGTCCATCAAAATTACTGATAAAGAAAGGGAATTATTCTATATATTAATCTTTTTTAGAGGTGATCGTGCTGTGAAAATTTTTGATCGTCATGGTCAGAAGAGAAATGAAATCAGCCTACCAGGGTAGGTACTAAGATAGGTTTAAATTATTTTCTTTGCTGTTTTCTTTAAAAATGCCTCTCTTCTGGTGAGATACTTAGACAATGTGAGAAATTTGTAGGAAGATATACTACCTCTGGTGAACATACCTGGCAGAGAAGACAAACTATGTAATTAAAATGTATAAAAGAGACCTATCACATTAAGAAGGATCATAATTAAGTTGTGTACAGTATATCCTTGCATTCTTGCTATTGTGGATTTTCTAACACTTTGTTATCATGGCTTTGCCGAGGAAAGATACTGCTTTGGTTTAGTGCTTCTGTTTACATCAGTGGCATAAATGTACACATTGACATTGTTGCTTTTGGTCGAGATGATACTTCCTGAAGTGAGTCATCTTTTTTCCATCTTATCACACTTTGGTTCATATCAGAGAGTAGTATGGGAGTTTACAAACTGGATTTTTTTCAGATTAAATTTCAAAAGTTGTGTACTTTGGAAGATACAGCATACTTCTTAAAAGGCAGTCAGACCATACGAACAGGCTGGATATGAACTAGGGGAAACCTCCCTAGGGAAAAATGGTGTGACATTGGGTCATCATACTAGTTTGCTCAATAAGTACACTTTTATTGGGCGCCATTAATACCTCATGTAATTTCATTTGTGTACTGCTCCTCTCAGCACTTTAACTTCCCTTAGTCATCATGAAAATTTTTTGTTTTATTTCTAACTACCAGATTAATTTTGATTAAGATAAACCCCTTAGTCAAGGCAAAACTCCCACTAAGTCTTAAGGCTGAAACCTCTAGTCAAGAGTATAACTTTAATTTCCAAATTGTCACTTACATAGCCCTGTGTCACTGGTAAATATGAGCCAGAATCACTTAGGTCCCTGAGAGTTCTAGAAATCCAGGTTTTGCTGTTCATAGTAGTTGCCACCTTGCACCAAACCAAGAGATGCAGTTCCCATTGTCTTTACCACACCCACTTGTATTTCACTGACCATCTCAACTTGCTATTTGGGTTAGGTGTCATTCATAATATGGTCTGGCTGTGTCAGTCTCTTTTGCTTGGTACTATCCATGGCCCAGCTCTTTTTGTGCAGTGTTTTGCACAATCTATGATAAATGCACATTCTCTCAGGAAAACTGTCCAAAGTGAGGAAAGCTATGTGGAATCAGAGGTGTACTATCTGTAAAACAGTCCCAACTCTGTTAGCTTCTAACAAACCAGAACCCTATAGAGGACTTTCACTGTCTCTTGAAAATCAAGATGACAGTATTTCAAGTACTAGAACATAGGTAGCAGTCTCTTTTATGGGCGTCCTCTCAGCCCCTGTCATTTCAATGAGATTTGAGGAAGAGTGAGGTTGCTATAAAACTAGTCTACAGATAAATCTGAAATCTGTCATGGGTTTGCAGGGGAGAGGAAAGGAAGGACGGGGACTCAGCTGCGTAGTTCTGGCTGTTTCTGTACACTTAGAAACAGATTTTAACATTCTTAGTAATTTTTTTTCTTTTCTTCAGTAACTATGTTGCTATGGACTGGGATAAGGATGGAGATACTTTAGCAATAATCACAGACAAATCTAGCTCCATATTTCTGTGGGATGCAATCACAAACAAAACAAGCCAAGTAGACAGTGGCATGAGGTAAGAATTTTTCTTTTTTAGCATGTATTTAAGACTGGGGCCACTGTGACTTGTTGGTGTGGAGGCTATATTACAAGGTCATCTTTTTATTGGAGTCCTCATAATATATATACCAATTAAACTAATATGCTACTGCTTGCTGCTAAATTATTTTTATATGATTTGCTGGTTTTGAAGTATTTGTTTTGGATGAGGATTTTGCGGTTTACAGGGTGTTTGTTTCTTTTTTGAGTGTCAGTAGTGCCAAAGCCTCTACAGAGCTTCTCTTCTATATTTCGACTTTGTGGTAGCAAGCAGGATGGATGAATTTTTTGCGTATCTGCACTGGCTACTCCTTCTCCTAAGTCTTTCACACCAGCTAAAGGGAGCTTAAAAGTCAGGAGAGTGATATCAGCGGTGCTAAGATTTTTTTTTCCCCTTAGAATTATAAGGGGGCTAAAATGCTGTTCACAAAGTAGTCTGGTTTAGGATGGAAGGAGATATCTAAGGTTCAAAGCCTGACTTTTCTGAATTTGGCCACAGACTTTAAACTCTTCTGGGGTCTGCATAACCATCAAGCATTGGGTTAATGGATAAGCCTGGTTTAACAATTAAACTTTTGGCTTCTTCGAGTCTATCCCACTAAACTCTTGCATCCTACATAAACATTCTTCCTGTAGGAAAGAGTGGAAACAACTCTGTCCTATGTTTCTTAAGATGTGTATTATACACATGTTGTACTGTGGGAATGAACAGACCATATTGTACCATTTTCACGTGTGAACAAATGCTATGGGGAGAAGAGTAACCTGCCAGTATGCAAGCAAAAAAGAACATAGACGGTACTTAGCAGAATGGAGTCTGCAGTTAATTGCAGTTCCTTCATGATCTTTCTCTCTAATACTGGAGGTAAATTGTTTACTGGAGGCGGTCTTGCTAGAACTTTATATATCAATGCAAGTCCCTAATCCTTTTTTTGTCAGTGTTATTGCTTAAGCAGAATAAGCACTAAGGCATAAACAGTGTGATAATCAGGCTTTTCTGGTATCCTTCCCTTTTTGAAATTAGAAAAGCACCCTCATATGCAAATCAAATACATAGGAGGTTGTTTCACATGTCAGTATCTCAAATTTCTGTTGCATACCTACAGTGAAATTTAAAAAGATGGGGGGACTGCACTAATTAGAAAATTCAGTTTAAATTTTTTTTTGCTTAAGAGGCTCTTTGTTTTTTAACATGATGTATAGTATCTATATAGCCTTAAATATACATCAAAGTAGGCCTTGCTGTATCTGAAACTTCAAGTGAAAGTAGGTCTTTCTAACTTCTTTATTACGTTGACTAGAACCAGACCTACTCACTTTTGAGTTTGCTAAATGCATAGGGTTATTGAAGTACAAAATAATCAATACAAAAAGTGACTGGAGAATTACCAGTGATTCTGTCAAAGACTCTTGATATTGGCAGACACATTTCCATTCTTATGAGTCATGTTACATTACCTCATACAACTTTTTATTACTTTTACTATCTCGTGCATACTTTAATTTCTGATATTTGTAGAGAACATTTGCTTGATTTAAAAATACTCTTGGTGTGTGTGACTCATAGAAATTAAAGACAAATGTGAAATGTCTTAGGCAAAACATTTTAATATGTAAGCACATGAAAGGAATCTGCTAAAATTTTTCTTTGTTTTAGGGATGCAATGTCTTTCTTGTTATGGTCGCGAGTTGGAGCTTTACTTGCTGTTGGAACAACAAAGGGAAACTTACTCATATATAACCGTCAGACTTCTCGCAAGATTTCTGTTCTTGGTATGGATTGGTTTGAAACTGCTCTGACGCATGTGAAAGTGGAATTTTGCTAATATACATAGTTTCCTTTTCAATTCTCTATATGAACATGCAGGTAAAAAATGTCCTCATACTCAACTTGCACCTTCTTGTTTGTTGTACTCAGCAGAGTATTTTTATAGTATACTAATTTAAATACATATATACAAATACTTAATACTGTATTACTGCCTCATGAGGGACTTCTGTTATCTTTCTTGCAAAGGATTTGTGTGGTTGTTCATTTGCTAAGTTACTCTTTCTTACCTGCTTAGAGTACCTCTGGGCATAAAGGCTAAGGATATAACACAATCCCCAGAAATATGATGCAAAGAAATGGAAGAACAGGGGCTGTGCTGTTTTGTATAAGGTCAAAAGACTCCCATCTGAGAGCAGATTTTTTTTTTTTTTGTGGTTGTGTTTGATTTGTGTTTTATAGGTTTTTTTTCTCTTTCAGGTAAACACACTAAGAGGATTACCTGTGGTTGTTGGAGTATTGAAAACCTCCTTGCTTTAGGTGGTGAAGATAAAATGATAACTATAAGCAGTCAGGAAGGGGATACCATAAGACAGGTAGGATTTATAATGCACATTTGATTTTAAGGTGTACATTAACACTCCTGGTTCCCAAGAAAGCTGGGACCTATGGGAGCTTGTGCCTTTTTACTCCCAGTGCTTTCAAGGACAAGGAGCTTTGCTTTTCAGTATATTTTATGCTAATGTGTCATTAAAACCCAAACTGAGGTCATTTTTTCTCCAGTAATTTTCTTGGTTTTGATACTAAGTGCTACATTAACTGTTGATTTCTCAGTCTGAACTTCTTTCTTGCAGACTTCAGTCAGCTCAGATCCCAGTGACATGCAGTTCTCAGTTATGAAGACTGATGAAAGAGTATCAACCAGGGAAAGCACAGTAAGAAGTCACTACAAAATACTGTAGTTCAAATAGGAGCAATCTAACAGGATAACTCCTTGTGACCTGCTGCCTTGTCTTCTGAGGAAATGGAGCTGACTTTTGTAGGAGACAGTCTTGAATTTGAGATGTCTGCTGAGCTTGCATTTAGATTTGGGAACCACTGGCTCATGCAGGGGAATGTCCTGAAAATGTCTTCCACTGTTGATAAAGATTCAGAATTCAGATCCATGGGATTCTTAAGGATTATTCAAATTCCTAAATCTCATCTTTTAGTGAAGATATAGTACCTTACTTTGAAGTTGTGCCATTCTTATTATGGTAATTTTTGTTTTCATTCATTGGCAGGTAAGTGTAGTGGTTGGCAAGAAGACTCTCTTCCTTTTTAATTTGAATGATCCTGATAACCCAATTGATCTGAAATTTCAGCAGCCTTACGGCAATATTGTAACCTACAAATGGTGAGCAGAACTTTCTTAACTAATTATTTTAATATTAAGCTGCTGAGTATATTCCAAGTAGTTCTCATAAATGCTGAAAGCAAAATCATCTATCCCTTGCTCAGACTGGATTTTTCTTGGATGTATTGTAGACTTTTTAGTAATTCTTTTCCGAACACAAAGTAGACTACAGTTTGTAACTGTTCTACTTGTGGCTATAAAAGCAGTATTTTCAGACAAAGCCACTCTTAGTATGCTCAGCTTTAAACACTAATATGTTGCTGTCTTGACAGAAGATTAAACTGAGGGGTTTATGGGATTTTTTCTGTTTGGATGAGTAATTGAAGGAATAGCTAGGGGTGGAGTTGTGTCCTTCAGCTAGTTTGTTGGTTTGCAAAGTTGTGCAAAGTTCTTGTAGCCTCCTTACTGGGCAATACCATTGGTAATGTTCCTATGAAGAAAACCTAAGCTAGAAGTTTCAGATCTGTACCAAAAAAGTAGCTGTACTATTTCTGTATCTTTGAATCATTAGAGCTTGTCTTTTAATGCCAGTTTAGTCAATGTAGAATTGACATCCCTTTACACTACAACTCTAAGAAAACCTGAAGCTATTTGCTTCTTAGTTTATGACCATATGTAACAAGGTGTACCTGGGCTGTTTGCCTGGCAATGATTTTTCTTGCAATTAAGCTAATGAGATATTGTTTGAATTCATCTTTACATGTGGTAACTATTTGTGCCTTAACCTCATTATTTCTCCTTGACACAATGAAAAGTAAGCAGAATATTCACAAATACAGTTTGTTGCTTCAGTACTTCCACTGAGTTTGCAGTGCCCTTAAGGGCACAGTGACTGGCATTATTGTTTTGACATGGCTTTGATGGGACCACATCAGTCAGAACCTTGAAATGAAAGTTGCCATCTTCTGGTATGCTTATTTCAATGAAAATACCAGAAATCTTTCACCTGGCATCACTGCCATGTGTGCAGCTTGCTGAAAATAAAGTGGCATTATAGAATGCAGGAGACAATAAGGATTACTTACAAGGAATCTGGGCACAGACATGGTTCTGTCCTTTAAGGACCTTTGATAGTTTTCCCTTAATCAATTTTATGTTATATGGTTCAACATGATATATATAAATTCCCATAATTTGTTTATTTTTTGTGTTACTGGGAGGCATTGACAGTATCCCAGCAGTCTGAAAGAAAATGCTTTTTGCATATTGCATTAATAGATCTCTTTTCTAAATTGTTGGTTTTTTGTGACAGGTATGGTGATGGCTACATTATGATTGGTTTCTCTCAAGGGTGTTTTGTAGTCATTTCTACACACATTCGTGAAATAGGACAAGAAGTGTTTCAAGCTCATAATCATAAGGATAATCTAAGCAGCATTGCTGTATCACAGTCATTAAACAAAGCTGCATCATGTGGAGACAATTGGTAAGTTGTAGTTTTATACATAAAGGATAGAATTCATTTCCCAGAGCTAGAGCTACTGGGCATGCACACTATGCTTCCTAAGGCTTCAAGGCTCCCTGAGAAGTGAGTTTAGAAAAGATCAGGCAAATTGCTCTGTGGAACTGCTGCTCTGCCTGGAGTTAGGAAAAGCTATTATTGACAAAAATCTGCAGCTGTAATGAATATAATTTATTGTAAACAAAAAAGAAATTAACTTCAGTATAAATTATTTCTTTTGACTCATTCTTCTTCTGTTATGTTGCTTGGCTACAAAACCGTCCAAATTTCTTTATTAAGATTTATTGATTGAGCATAAGCATCTGCTTAACAATAGGAGACAATTTAAATCTGTACTGAGTGTGCTGATACCTGATATCCTCCTCTCTGGTGTTTGCTCTTACCTCCAGTCTAGACAAAAGTCAGAAAGTGTGAGCAATTAAGGAAAAAAAATAATTCAAGACACTGGAGTTTTTACAACATGTTTTGTACATATGATAGAATAGCTCCTTTAGCTCTTCATCTAGTAATCTCTGATTCTGTGACATCTGAATTCTTCAGCGAAAGAGGAGCTGTTTCATAGTAGGAGTAAAAGTGTTCTCTCTGTCCTCAGCTCTGTGTAGGATCAACTGCTGATTTTCTGATATTTGCACATCAAGAGTGGTATAACTGTGAGCAAAACATGGTGCAACTTCAAGCACTTGAGCTATTGTACAATAAGGGTTATTTCTTTAAGGAGTGGTTTAACTTGCATTGGGTGACATGACAGCATAAGTAAACTCTCACTCTGTCCCTTTTATATGCAGCAGGATTGAAAGTATCTTTTGCATCTGTGTTTCAAGCCCTGTGTGTCCATCGGTAATGTATTTTAAAACTAAAATGCTGTAACAGATCAAAGGGGAGTAACAGTCTGTTTCCCAACCCTGAATTCTTTCAAATTGGATTTGTGCCTTTTCCTCAAATTTAGTTCTCTGAGCAAATATTTTTGTGCTGTGATACAGTGATACACTGTTTACAGTGATGGATAATAATGTGTAGTTTTTTAGGAAATTGAAGGCATTTTGCATTTGTGCTCTACTTTTTTACTCCATTGAGCTGTCTTGATTGGATTGGGTTTATTTCAGTTTATGATGACTGAGATTTAGATGCGTGGGAATAACTGACTCTTTATTTTTGTTTTAGCATCAAAATCCATGATCTGACAGATATGAGAGAAATGTATGCCATAATAAACTTGGATGATGAAAACAAAGGTATGTTAACTTTCTTCATGGGGATGGAAATTTTTACAAATTAAGTAAACTGGAATTTTGACAGTCTCTCTGTTCATAGAGTGAAAATACTGCTGTTGGAAAAACTGTGTAAATAAAGAATTTTTCAAACTCCTGCTTTCCCAACTTGTATTTGTTACGTGACCTGTAGCAAAATGGGAGGATGTTTTACCTATTTAAAGTAGAGAGAAGTACAGCTCTCAGAATATTTGAGAATATCACTTAGTGTTGTGTGGTTTTGAATCTGTAATACAGCATATTCAGATTACTGGTTCTTTCCATGATTTTTTTTTTTTTTTTTTGTGCTTTTCAGCATGTCTTGTACTAACATATGATACTTGATCTGTTTTCGTCCTGATGTACAGGACCTGTGCCTGTGGCTTCCAGAACAGTGTTACAAAACTATTTTCTTGAGTAGTGAGTTTCCACCCTTATCTCATGACGTAGTGTTTGTAAATGCTTCAGTTATTGTCAAGTTGCTGGTTGCCTCCAGCATTTTTATTTCTAAGAACCTTCCTTTTTTAATTTTTTTTTTAAGAAATTTAGGGTATTTTCAGCATAACATTTTCCCTGTCTCCCTTGGAATATTGGTATTAGTCAGTTAGAATATGTTTTTTCTAATGGCATTTTCAGACACTGAGGAACAAATGCTGTTTCTGTGTTTAGCGGTTACTAATTTGGCAGTAAGGGGAGTAAGATTGAATTCTGCTCAGCTGCTTCCAATATCATGGATCACTTTGAATGTGCTGCCTGAACTGTCAGTGTTGAAAAGAGGAGGAGTGTTGATCAGTTTTGTAACGGGTCTGTAATCTGGTCTAGTGGAAGGTGGGTTGCACCTAGATGGCATTTAAGGTCCCTTCCAACTCAGACTGTTCTGTGATTCTGTGAAAATTCGGGAAAATTATGTATTAGTAAATTATGCATTTAATTTAAGTGATTCTAATTAATCTTGGAATTATATTAATTGGTTAGCTTTGAGTACATTAGTACATATATTCTAGATATTAATTCCTGCCATTTTCATGGTTTAGAGCAAAATAATTGCTTGTTGGTTACAGCAGTTAAAGAAAGGAT
This sequence comes from Picathartes gymnocephalus, assembly GCA_013390045.1. NCBI lineage: Eukaryota > Metazoa > Chordata > Aves > Passeriformes > Picathartidae > Picathartes > Picathartes gymnocephalus. The sequence continues at coordinate 30,720 of WEKY01008322.1, read as the reverse complement.
TATATTTTTTTACAAAAACTTGTGAATGTTTTAGGTGTAGATCAGATGGCTTGGACAGATGATGGACAGCTGTTGGCAGTATCTACACGAAGAGCATCCCTCCATGTTTTCTTGACAAAGCTTCCAATCCTTGGAGATGCTTGCAGTACACGGATTGCATACCTCACTTCTCTTCTTGAAGTCACTGTAGCAAATCATGTGGAGAGCGTATGATAACCTCTTCCTTTTAAACTTCATGTAGATGTAATTAAAGTAAGTATTAGAAGTGGATGAAAACTGTATTATTTTGTTTTGTTTTCTTACAGGAGCTACCAGTCACAGTCTCTGTTGAAGTAGAGCCCAGTTTTGTCGCTATTGGTGTTTATCATTTGGCGGTAGGAATGAACAATCGGGCTTGGTTTTATGCACTTGGAGAGAATAGTAAGCATAAATTTAGTTCTCTTGAAACTAATGCAGCACTCTGTCTTATTTTATGAGTTCAGTATTGTGTTTAGCAGTTCTGGAAATTCCACATTGTACAATAAAAACTTGAATTGCCATATGGTCCTGCTAGGATGGGATAATAATCTTTGCAGACTGAAGCAGTTATGCCACAGCATTGTAAATAATCGAAATAAAACTTCTCATTTGAGGTATTGGTTATGAAATGTAGACTGTTGCTTACTTGTTTTTTTCACATCATCTTGTTAATCAATGAAGGACTTCAGGCTTTTGAGACATTATATATCTGTGTCTTAAAGTATTAAGTTTAGCAAAGTACTTAGGAATTATGATCAGAGAGTTTGAATTCTCAATTTGACAGATGTTTATGTTGTTCGTGTGGTATAAGGAAAAATTGGTTATGCTGTGTCCAAATTGTCAATGGTAGATTTAAAACTTTTATGTTTTTCTAAGCATGCCCTTTGTTCAATGACAGTAAATTAATTAAAACTGTAAGAATACTGGTCAGAGTTGCATAGGAAAAGAGTTTCTCTTGTACTTTCTAACCAATTTTCCTACTGCGAAGAAGAAAGTCTCTTTATCTGTGGTGTGTCCCCTCTCTGCTTAGCTGTAAGTTTTTCACATCTACTTACTCAGCTGCAAATTTAGATAAGTGAAGACCTATACAAAATCAAAATATTTTTACCTTATCTTTTCTGTTTGAATCCTTTAGATGTAAAAAAGCTAAAAGATGTGGAGTACCTGGGGACAGTAGCAAGTATGCACCTTAATTCCGATTATGCTGCTGCTCTCTTTGAGGGTAAAGTCCAGCTGCATATGGTAAGTGCTCTGGCAATTTGGATTGTTGAACTAATGAGTTGATACAAGCTGAGCAAGTTAATGTAATTTAAAAAATTAAATAAAATGAGATGATCTTCAGCTAATGGAGATAAAAATTAAAAATTCTTCGGAATAGTTTTGTTAATTGAAATATAGAGCTGAGTTTCTGTACACTTAGAAATACAACCTAGACTAGAACAGGTGAAGAAAAACGTTTTCTTGTCAGCTATTTAGCAGGTTTTATTTTAAAGGTCTCTGGTAATGTGACAGAAGCGGATGCTGGGTTCTTAAGGGATGCACGTGCAAGTGTTTTTTCATCTCATTTTCTTACAGTTTGATACAAGCAACACTACGATACTGTATTGTTAACAGTGGAGTTTTTCAATTCATTCTGTTCTTTATATTTAGATAGAAAGTGAGGGTTTGGGGGCTCAGGAAGAACGAGAAACTCGACTTTTCCCAGCAGATGATGATAAATACCGAATTTTGTGCCATGCTTTAACTAGTGACTTCCTCATATATGGTACAGATGTGAGTATTACTTCTTTTTAAAGATCTTTTTAGATGGAATGTGTTTCTGTCTGAATTATTTGTATTCCTGCTCATGCTTTTAGAAACAAAAAGTGCATATGTGAACTTTAGAGTGGATTATTTTCTGTACAAGAACTGTGAGCAAATACAGTCAAAATTGCATCCAGTTGCCTTTACTGTTGAATTTATATGATGTGCATTGGCAGGAAGGTTAAGTTTTGCTTTTACTAGTGTTTGTTGCAAAACTTTGCTTTTAATAGCAGAATTTAATTCTATTGCATTAGTGAGAGATAGTGAGAGAGTTGGCAATCAAAATATCTTTCAGATACAAGAAAAAACATAGCACTTGCCTTGCAACTGATTTAGATGGTGATGTGAAAAATGTGGACAAAAAGGTACTGATGTATACAAGTGTCATAGCATAAATGAAAGACTTGACTTGCTGCTGAAGCCTTTGGCCAAAGAGAATTTTTTTACGAGTTTCAGCAAGGATAGGAATTAAGAAGGGCACTGAAGGAGGATGTAGACATGCTTATGGATTTTTCTGGATATTCTTTCATGTATGAGGGTAGGTTTTTGTCCTTTTAATGTTTTCTGATACTGGGAATACAGGGCACGTTTGGCATTGTAGTATCATGCTCTTTGTGGTATTGACTGATGTATTGACCTTCCAGAGGAAAGGCAGAACCACTGTCTCTGAATTTATCACTGATTTAATAACTTGAGTGGTTTTGTAGCAGATGAGGCCTTTCCCACCTCCTCAATACCTAAACTGGTACTGGTGAATTTGAAGTACTAAATTTGCAACCAGTCAATTTGATGTGTGCAAATCCTATCATTTATGTCAAAAGCTACATTTTTAAAAATTATACCTTTAATCACAAATCAGTCTGATTGCTTTTATTCACTGAGTTAGGTACTTCTCTTTTTGAGAAGTGTGGTTCTTCCTTGGAAGCAAGTTGTACAGTTTTTTTTTGAAGGCTAAGCTTCTCTCAGCAATGAGACAGGCATTTCATTTGTTTAGAGAATTGCACAGTAAACACTTGCCTCCACAAAGCAGAGGGAGATAAATATCAAAACCAAAAGAAAACCCCTCAACCTCTCACATCCTTTCTTTGCCTCCCAAAAGTTTTTCCTGTCTTACCCAAAACAAGGTGTGAGAATGAAGCAAAAAAACCGACTTGGAACTACTTTTTTTGAACACTCAGTACTCTAAGATGGAAGACACTACAGCCAAATTAATTACCTGCTTACCACTTACTGATATGATTATTAACATTTTCTACTATTTCTCATTAGACTGGAGTTATTCGTTATTTCTACATTGAAGACTGGCAATATGTGAATGAATATCGGCATCCTGTCAGTGTAAGAAAGGTTTTTCCAGATCCCAATGGAACCAGAATGGCTTTCATAGATGAAAAAAGTGATGGCTTTGTCTTTTGTCCAGTAAGTTAGTGTGGGATGCCAATACAATATATTTACAAGCAGCGTCTTCACCTATATAGTGTTTTTAATGGAAAATGAAGAAGATTTTGTTACTCCAGCATGTATGCTGATAGAAGAAATTGGCAAGGAAGCTTGAAGATAATTTAATGGTAATGTAAGGAAATAAAATCTGTCATACTAGATCAGGGCAATTTCATTATACTAAGTTCCTGATCTGTAATTTTCAAAAATGTATGTGTTTGTGTGTTTAAATACAGGTTATTTAGCCAGTTTCACTGCCCCTCTCCATACCTGTTTTTTAAGAATAGTAAATATCATTTATATAATGTGTATTTTCTCCACTTCAAATTTAAGCTCTTGTGTTATTCAGAATCACTGCTTATAAGAAAACTTTTTCTTAAAACAGTTTTCATATTTCTGCACTACTTAGAGTATTTTTAAAATTTTTAATCACAGCTGGGATGAATATTTCGTTTCTTGCCTTAGTCACTTGGTAGTAATTTTCCTTTTGCATTATATGTAGGTAACTGATAGAGTATATGAGATTCCAGACTTCTCACCGACCATTAAAGGAATCCTGTGGGAAAACTGGCCAATGGATAAAGGTGTTTTTGTTGCTTTTGATGATGATAAAGTGTACACTTACGTTTTTCATAAGGATGCCATTCAAGGTACCATAAGCTCTTTAAAAAGGTTATTATTAAATGTTATAATATTATAGTTAATAAAACATGTTCGCAATCTTCATTTGTCTTAAATAAAATGCATATAAAAATAAACAGTACTACAGAAGATTTGAAGTGCAGCTGATGAATAGAAAACTAGTTACTTTTTAGGTTTTTTCTGTAAGGCTTCAAGGCATTTTCATCTCAACTCCATAAGCTTCTTGCTATTATAATATTTCATCTGAAAGTTACACATTGTGCTTCAATTGTATTTTGAAGCATTCATGAAAATCTCAGGATCAGGGTGACAAAACTTGCATCAGGGTCACAAAACTTGTATTCATTTAGTGTTAAAGTTGTAAACTTAGCCATTTCTAAATTTGCAACAGAGAAACGTTGAAATTTACCTACAAACATTTGGAAAAGGACCCTGCTGGTTTAGAAGCTTTAAATTCTCCATAATATTTACATTTCTGAAAGGTATGTGCTTGTATAGTTGCTGTTGACTGCCAGAATTACAGACCTTGAATTAATGCCCTGCAGATATACATGGTTTCAGCTGCTTGCTATACTTTTTATCATGTAGGGATTTTTATAAGACATCTTTTTTTCTTCCTGATCTTTGAATCTAGGATCAAGGATTATTTTGGCAGGTGGCACAGAAGTTCCCTATTCCCATAAACCTTTGTTGTTGTATAATGGAGAATTAACTTGTCAGACACAGAGTGGGAAAACAAACAGTATCTATTTAAGTACTCACAGTTTCCTTGGCAATTTGAAAGACTTTGGACCCGATATGCTGAGACAAATGCTTACTCAGACTCTAATGTTGAAAAGGTACATCTGCATTTTAATTATATTGTGTTAATTGTTTTCTTCTGTGCTTATAGTTCAATATAGCATATCCTGGTGATTTTAAAGTGTTCTGCTGAATGTTGATAAATTAGATTAATCCATAAGTTCACATAGCTCTCCAGGCAGACCAAGCAAAGTAAGTGACCCAGTGGTGATTGGGTTTTTTTTCCACTGTCGAGTAAAAGCCTAAAGTAATTTTTTTCAAGACTTATTCGGGGTTTTGTGGCAATGGCTCCTCCGAAACTGGCTGAAGGTGCTTCTCCTCCCACTGTAACGAAGCAATGCAAAATCAGTATAAAGGAAAGAATGCCAGAGTAGGGAAAGCAGATGGTTTCCTGAAAAAGTGTGATAGAAACAGGAGAAGTAGAACTGTAATGTACGCATTTGTATTTTTCCTTTTTTCCTGATACATCTCTCTCTTCATCGCTTAGAAGTAAATGCTTTTTATGTTTTCTCTAAGAGAGGTGAAAAAAAAGTTAAGGGAGATTTGGGTATGAGTAATACCTAAAACTAAAACAGTTGTGAATGTGTTCTACCATCTGTAGGTTTTCTGAAGCATGGGAGGTTTGCAGACTTCTGAATGACCAGTCTTGTTGGAATGAGCTGGCCAAAGCTTGCTTATATCATATGGAGGTGGATTTTGCAATACGTGTTTATCGAACATCTGGTAATGCTGGGATGGTGATGTCACTAGAGCAAGTAAAGGTAAAATGTAAAGTCTTACACAGGAGATAGGGTAATTTAGTTCTTCTTTAAGAATTGCTGAATTCTTTTTTTAGGGCAGGGAAAGGGGTTGTTTTTCTTCAAACAGAAGTTGAGTTGCTTTCAAGGCATATAGGGGATAAAGTCTCCAAACTACAGAGTCCTTACTTGGTTTTCTCTTGAAATGGTTTCAGTCTCTATTGGTCTGCACAGTTTTTCTTTCTGCATTTGCTTGAGAACAGCAGAATATATTCATGTCTCAGGCATTGGGAGGCTCCTATTTCCTTTTTTATTTTTGAGAAAATGTTGAAGACTGCTATTAAAAAAAATCCAAAACAAAACCAGATTGCATTTATACATCTAAAAGTGAAATAGTACTTTAAAATTATACTTCTGCTAATTGCAGATTTTAGACAGTGTTATCTCTAGTGGCACATGAGGGCTTTTTCTGGTTTGTAGAATCCAATACACATCATTGTAAAATGTAAGGATATTACTAGCTTATGTTATTTATACAGTATTTCTTTTCTTTTGGACTACTTCTGCACCTATTATGTCTTTCTACAGGGAATAGAAGACCACAACCTTTTAGCAGGACATCTTGCAATGTTTACTAATGATTTTAATCTGGCTCAGGATTTGTATCTGGCATCCTCCTATCCTATTGCTGCTCTTGAGGTATTCATTTAAGATATGTATATTCCTGTTGTTTTTGTTTCCAGGTTAATGCTGGAATATTTTGCCTTCTGATAATTTTGCCATTTTATGGTTTTGATCTTGCCATTGTGTGACTAGAATCATAGACTATCCTGAATTGGAAGGGAAACACAAGGATCATCGAGTCCAACTCCTGGGTCTGCACAGGACAACTGCAACAATCACACCATGTGCTTGAGAGCATTGTCCAAATGCTTCTGGAGCTCTGTCAGGCTTGGTGCTGTGACCATTTCTCTGGGGAGCCTGTTCCAGTGCCCAACCACCCTCTGGGTGAAGAACCTTTTCCTGAATGCTATCCCATGTAGAACTGCCCTGACACAGCTTCAGGCCATTACCTCAGGTCCTGTATCTGGGCACCACAGAGAATAGGTCAGTGTCTGGTCCTCCTCTTCCCTCCCAAGGAAGTTGCAGACTGCAACAAGGTGTCCCCTCAGTCTCCTCCAGGCTGATCAGAACAAGTACCCTCAGCCACTCCTCATACATCTTCCCCTCAAGGCCTTTCACTGTCTTTGTTGCCCTCCTCTGGATGCTCTCTCATAGCTTTAGATCCTTCTTATATTGTGGTGACCAAAACTGCACACAATATCCGGGGTGAGGCTGCCGCAGTGCAGAGCAGAGCGGGACAATCCCCTCCCTTTCCCAGCTGGTGATGCTGTGCCTGATGCCCCCAGGACCTGGTTGACCCTCCTGGCTGCTGACTCATGCTCAACTTTTCATGGACCAGGACCCCCAGGTCCCTTTCCATGGCTCTTCTTTCCAGCATCTCATTCCCCAGTCTGTCTTTTACCAGGCACTGAAGTGAGACTGACAGGCCGGTAATTTCCAGGGTCAACCTAACAGACCTTCTTTCTCGATGAATGTCTCTCAAATTGTCTTAATCTTTCTAGAATATTAACACAATATTTGTATTTAGAATAGTTTAAAGTTCAGAATAGAAGTCCAAATTTTATACTTGCATCAGAAAATGTTACTGTTCTTTGTTAATAGATGCGAAAAGACTTGCAGCACTGGGACAGAGCACTTCAGCTGGCTAAGCGTCTGGCCCCAGACCAAATCCCTTTCATATCAAAGGAATATGCAGTGCAGCTTGAATTCATGTAAGTTCTCCTGGAAGGCTGTAGTATAAGAATATTAAACCAATACTCATGCTCAATAGAAGAACACAGAATTGAGATACTTCAGATGACTGCATTGCTGAGAGAGGATTCAGTGAGGTCTTGCAGCTATAGTATGAGGAAGAGGAGTTTTGCAAGTAATCCTTCATGCTAGAGACTTGTTAGTAAATCATAGTTCCTTTTGACTAATTCTGGTATATGTAGGTCTTTGCAACTGGTAGGCCCACTATATAATATCATCTGCTAAATAAATACTTTTTTGCAGGCAAGTGCTTGGAAAATAGAGGAAGTCCGAATCATTTAACACTTCTTACCTTGGATGAAAGCCATGCCTTATGCCTGTCTTTCTTTAAATATCTATAAGCCTTCATTTTCTTAAATCATTTAGGTGGAGGTGTGTCAAAATTACAGGCTGCCAATCCCTGAAAGACAGAAGGTATTAACAATTTAACGTGATTTTAAAGGTTATTTTATAGTTAATTCTTCCCAGATAAAACCTGGTCTGTTTAATATCTAAGTCAGGAGGAAAAACTTACCTACTAATGGTTTGTAGAGAACTCCCTCCCTCTGACAGTACACCTGGCATTGCAAGAGGACACTTGCTGGTCACAGAAAGGAAGGAATGGGCACAGTTTGAAGCAATGCAACCATCTGGAACTTGAGTTCTGAATATACTCCAGGAAAAAGAATTGCCTTTGATTTTGTGTTGCAAAAAATTCTAAATAATTTCGCAGATTAGCTTCATATATCTTCCAGAAAAATCTGGAATAGAGCTGAGACCACTGAGGTGTGTTTTGCAGATAGATTCTTAGCCTTTCAAGGGAGGTTTATTGGTCTCTGTACTACAGAATTGAGAGTTGGAATTGCCTCTTTGACTAAGAGCTCGATAAAGCCCATAGGAAGTGCCATGACATTCTGTGTAACTGTCCACCTCTCGCATACCTCACAACCTTCTATGCAGTCATGTCTATATCAAGGCAGATACATGCATAATCTGTGTGGTTGAAAGGCAACCATCTCTTCCTATTAAAAATATTCATCTGTATAACTCCTAGTTTTCTTTTAGGGGTGATTATGTTAATGCTCTGGCACATTATGAGAAGGGAATCACTGGAAACAATAAGGTAATTCCTTTTTAGTAATGATAGCATTGTACTGTCACAATGTACATTAACTTGGTATGTTTCAGACTCATTTGAATTCCAATTTTTTAATTCAGCTCTAAATTAAATGGTTTGAAGTCTGTAATGTTTTGTTAGTTTGTTTCAATGCATGATTGCTGTCGCTTTTGTGACTTGGTGTTTCTAATGTGTAATCTGTATTTACTGCTTTTCATTTGACTGCCAGTACCAGGAGCACGATGAAGTTTGCCTTGCTGGAGTGGCTCAAATGTCCATTCGAATGGGAGATATCCGTCGAGGGGTAAACCAGGCCTTTAAACATCCCAGTAGGTTACTAAAAAGAGACTGTGGAGCTATTCTGGAGAATATGAAGGTACTCAAAAGAGTTAATATAAGTTAAGGCTGAATATGTGATTTCACTAGGTTATTTATTTATTTATTTATTTATGATCTTAATTTAGAAATTATATTTTAATGGTTTCCAATGTTGTAGCAATTTTCAGAAGCTGCTCAGCTGTATGAAAAGGGACAATATTATGACAAGGCAGCATCGGTATACATCCGGTGTAAAAACTGGTAAGTACAGGTTTTGGGGAAGTGTTATATTTCAGAGGATTTGCTGGGGTACTCTTTGGAAAAGATTGATTCTCTGAATAGCACAAATGCCTCATTAACTAGGTTTCATTGATTTTATTGATCCAAATCCAAGCTTAGAGGCTCTCTCTGAATTTATGTTGTTTTAGTGTAGTCTTACTGTAAATGGAAGATCATTTTTTTCCTTTTTTTTTGTGTGCTATGTTTAAAGTTTCCTTCAGTTTCAAGTCCTTTGTGGGTGTGTGCACATGCACACATCCACAGTGAATTTAGTGCACCCTGACTTTAGTAATTATATTTGTGTAGTTACTGTTTAATTAATTAGATTTCTTAGTTTTGTAACATGCATAGCTGACAGTTAAAAAAAATATTTTTTTTAACTTATTTTGATTATTGTGAGGTGTCTATTGGAAAAGTCCAATTTTCTGACAGATTTAAGGGCTCAGTTCTGGCCTAATTACATGTTATGGACTCCTTATATTAGAGACTGGTCAGATAGTTCAGTAAGACCTCTCCTCTTTCATGAGTGCTGTAAAGATTAGGTTGGAATATTAGGTCCATTTATTTGAAAAATGAAAATTTTGTTCCATCAAAGAATTGTCAATGGCATCAAAATGAGCCAGGAGAACACATGGTTAAGGGGAGTAGCTTGCATCTAATGATAACCTTGATTTGGGAAGTGAGAGGTACAAACTTTGTTTCCTTTAGCAGAGGGAGGTTCAGTTTGAAGAGTGCCCATCTTTTAGTCAGAGAGGTGAGATTTAAGGTCAGCCTTTGTTGAGTCTTTCATATTCTTTGTCCTGAAAGGCCCACTGCTTAGTTTGCTGGCTTTTATAGATCTTTCAGGTTACAGTTTTAATACTGTGCTTCTTCTGTTGGTTTATCAGAGAACACATGAGGTAAAAATTGTTGGTCTGGTACTTCTTATGCTTGTACACCTCAGACTTAACAAAAGAGAAGAGACTGTCTTCAAGCCTGTATGCTCATAAAGCAATCTGTAATTTCCAGTTCTTAAAAAGTGCAACTTTTAGAAAATACTGAAATTACTTCAAAGCTTATTGATTATGTTCAGTTTCTTCTATCAGACTCCTTTTCAGTGTTGATGTAAATATGACAGTTTTACCGGAGAAAATTTGTAACCAGATATATTTATTAAATAGCCATTATCTTTCTAGGGCAAAGGTTGGTGAACTTCTTCCTCAGGTTTCATCTCCAAAGATTCACCTACAATATGCAAAGGCCAAGGAAGCAGATGGCAGGTACTTTTGAATGCTCTTTTTTAATATAAAACATGTTATTGCTGTTGTTATACATTAGGGTTTTTGTAAAATAAATTAAAACACGTACTGAAACTTTTGCATAAAATAGTCTTGTGAAAAATGGATTCTAAAATATGTGAACTTAAGTTTACACTTAGTGTATTGAAGATTTGAAACATAATCTACGGACATTAATCTGGTATCAAAGATGTGTTTCTAATTAATTGTTTTTCTGTCTGAACATTAATACCTTTCTAACAAAAATCATCAAAGGTTTTAAAGTACTGAACGTCATTCCACTTAGCAGAGTATTCAAGTTCAGTTTGTTTTGAACAACTCCTTAGCTGTGATTCTAAAGGTCACTCAAAATATTTTCATTCTAGAATCAAATGACTGGTACATCTTAATGGCTGCACTTGCATAAAACTGAATAATATGAAGTTATTAGCTGAAGTGAAAGCCCCAGATAGTTTATGTTTAATCACAGAGTGTAGTTCCTCCTAGTCTGTACCTGTAAGTAAACGTGCTTCAGAATAACAATACTTTAAAATATGAAAAAGTACCAGAGTTTAATTTTTGCAATGATAAGACCAGGAAATACTCTTTGTGTTAATTGCATAGTGAGAGAATGAGATATTTCTTGATCTTGTCTACAGAACAGAAAAGAGGTCTTATTTTTAAAATTGTACATCACAATTGTACATTGTTATCATGTTTTGTTTTTATTGTTCTCTCACTCCCAAGTGATTTCATATGGAACAGATGAACTGTTTTTAATACATAGCAAAATTAATGCTGGCAGAGTAGGTCAAAAATAGTAACGTGGTAGACATTTTTCTGTTGTCTCTGCTTTTCATTCTCCTAAGAGAAAATGAAATAGAGAGCAAAAAAAACCATAGTAAATGCAGAACAATGTGATTACATGCAAACTGAAAGGAAGGTGCCACAGAGTAATCTCACAGAAATAAAATACTTTGTTTCCTTCACACCACATTATAGTTATTTAAAAAATTTTAAAAACTGATGTGGAACCATTATTTTGCAGGTACGAGGAAGCTGTGATAGCTTATGAACATGCAAAACAATGGGATAGTGTAATTCGACTATATTTGGATCACCTAAATAATCCTGAAAAGGCTGTTAATATTGTGAGAGAAACACAGTCTCTTGAAGGAGCAAAGATGGTGGCCAGGTAACAATCATGTTATGCACATTAAAAAGAAGTCTATATCTATTGGGAGTTCATGAGGCTTGCTAATGTATTGGACTCTGGTTATTGGTACTTGGCCAGTGATTGTATAATTGAGTTCATTGATTTGAGTTCTCTAGGATTTGGACAACTAAACAGGTATTGATTTTTTTGTTGTTGTTAACTCTCTAATTAAAATTATATTAACCTGAAGTAATAAGTTTAGACAATAATAAAAAATAGCCATGCTTTATTCATAGTAAGTTAATTGTAAGAACCTCATTAAAACAATTGATACAAAATGGATTACAAGTGTGTCATATTTGTATGTATGTTATGTACTGTATTCCTAAAACATTTGGTGTATTCATTAAGCTAATTAGTACTAAGGTATTAATTTGTCCTTCTGGTTAGATTCTTTATGCAGCTTGGTGACTATGGTTCTGCCATCCAGTTCCTGGTTATGTCCAAGTGTAATAATGAAGCTTTCACATTAGCTCAACAACACAACAAGATGGAGATTTATGCTGATATCATCAGTGAGTATGCCAGGTTCATAGTTTGCTTGCATTATGTTTTGCTGTTCTTTTAGTTGATTTCAACCAATTTGAAATCATAAGAAAATGAGTATGAAGTTTTTTTTCCCATTTCTATTCAACGTGGCCAGATTTGGGAACGTGTGTACTTAAGACCTAAAAGCCAGACTTTGGTTTCAGCTTTGATATCTCCCCTGGTCTTCAGTCTGGGTTGTTTTCAAATCTTGCCTGTAGTACAGCTTTTTTTGTTTATCCATAGAGATAAAACATTTGTCTAGAGTATTTTCTTGTGCCCGTTGAAGGATCCCTTTATTTGACCTTGATACAAAATGGAGCATTTCACTGGTACGGTTCTTGATTTTTGTTCCTTTTCCTTTTCTCATGGTTCCAGCTCTTTTCTTACATGTCACTTGTTTTCCTTTTCTTCTCTTTAAGACCCTTCATGGCCTCCTCTTGTCTCAGTGAGAGATGGAAAGTAGACCTTACTGAGAAGCTGACTTTTACCTTAGACCGTCAAGCCAGTCAGAGTCCAGCTTGTCAATTTGCACTAAATTTTGTAGTTTTCATCTGTATGAGGCACCTTGGAAGAGTGCCCTATGAGTTCCACATATATATCTCCCAAATTCTCATATTTTTAATTAATCCCTTCCTTTAGAAAATGATTTCTTGATATGAAAGTTATAGAAACTTGGCAACAGTTAGCTTGGAGACATATGTTTGCAGATGACTGTCAAGGTGGCCACAATTGTTCTACTGTTCCTTATGCTTTCTTACTTCTATCTAAAATAGGGTGTCTCAAACTGTAATCTAAGTGGGTGGAAGAGGGGGTTTAAAACTAGCTTTGATGTAGTGACTGTCTTCATTTTACATGTGTGCAGCAAAATGGAGCCTTTGTTAGAACACTTAAGTAGTACTCCCTGCTACCACATGGTTGCATTGGCGCTGATAGCCTTGCTTTGTACACTACAAGTATGCTTCAGTATTCTGAAACTGTGAAAGCAGTTCAGGTGATAATCTTATAATCACTTGCCCTGCTTTATTTTTGCCAAGATGTGATGGAAAAATTCATTATAAGATCATAGCAATGCCATTTCATTATGATTTTTTAGAAGAGAATTCAGTGACAGGATGAAGGGGAATGGTTTTAAACTAAAGGAGAGTAGATTGAGATATTAGATATTAGGAAAAATGTGGATATTTAGATTAGATATTGGGAAAAATTTCTTTATTGTGAAGGTGGTGAGGCACTGGAAAAGGTCACACAGAGAAGTCATGGATGTCCCATCCCTGAAAGGGTTCCAAGGACAGGTTGGATGGAGCTCTGAGCAAGATGGTCTAGTGAAAGATGTCCCTGCCCATGGCAGGGGGCTTGGAACTATGTGATCTTTAAGATCCCTTCAAACCCAAATCATTCTATGATTCTGTGAAAACAGAAATTCTGTTATGGTGTAAAACCTGTGGGAACAATTATTTTACTATGTTATTACCTCCTAATGTGTGACATTTAGTCTGATTAAATAGGAAAAAATGTGTAAGATATAATTTGAGTCTGTCTGACTTTGGTTTTCTTTGAATGTCATTACAAAAAAAAATAGAATAGGAATATGTTCCTTCAGTAGGGTCTTTATCTTATTTAATAAGAATACCCTGCTATCACTCAAATCTGTCTGTTGCAGGTTCTCAAAGTACTACCAATGAAGATTATCAGAGCATTGCACTATATTTTGAAGGAGAAAAGAAACATTTTCAGGCGGGGAAATTTTTCTTGCTGTGTGGTCAATATGGACGGGTCAGTACTTAAACAATAAGCCAGTGAAAGTTAAATGTTTATAGAAACTGTTCAAAATACAGTACATCAGGGAAGTTCATATTAGATTTCAAGTGCCTTAACTGATGACATACCAATTTTTTTTAAAAGTGTAAAATTGTAAGCTAACTGTTTATGTTTTCAGTTACCTAGATTGCGTTCTGTGAATTAAACATTGCCATGCACATAGGTTTTTCATAGCAGTAGAAGCTTGAGGTGAATCAATGATATACTATTGTCAATGAATCTCTAAATGCCATGATCCACAGCAGCAATTTATTTATGTTTTATTGGCTTGACCAGTGGAGACTTGGTTGCAGAGTATCTAATTCATGTAATTGCTGTAGCGTGCCCTAACTGAAAGCTTTTTTTTTAAAAAGAAAATATGTTAATTGAAGTAAGTTAATTGACACACTTTTGATCAGTTACAAATCTGTGAACTGATGCTCATTAAACGTTCGACTTTTGCATGCCATATGACAGATTTTTGCAAATTACAGCCATTGTAGGTGACAACCCCTTCAACTGTGGCATGGGGTTCTCCATTACATTAAAAACATTATGACATTAATCACATTGCGGCATTAACTACATTAATCATTAATTTGTTCTCACCATATTACTGTGAACATCTTTCACAGTGAAGGCAGACTCAATTTTTTCTTGCGTGAATATCTGTAAGAGCAGCTGCTGCCTCTGTAGTTGAGACAAGCATTCACTGTGCCATTTGTCTATCAAAATGCAGAGAGAGAGAACTTGATAAAAATTAGAGAAAGGTGAGTTTCATGTGTCTCAATTTTAACTTTTCTTCTGTATCATTTTAGGCATTAAGGCACTTCATGCAAAGCCCAAGCACAGAAGATAACTTGTCTATGGAAATGGCAATTGAGACAGTAAGCAGCTTTGATAAAACAAGAAGTTCTTAGTCTTTTTAAGAAGTTTACCTTCAGTATTGTGACATTTTCCTAGCATCACTGAGTGTGTTTGGACAGATTGCAAATAGAACGAAAACTATATAATTAAAGACGATATGTAAACATATCTAAAAATCCCAACTTAATACATTAGAAAATAAATATGAACTGCTGCATGTCAAAGCTGGTGAATCAAAGAATGATCTGGTTTGAACATACAGAACTAAAAAAATCATGTTCTAAATCTATCTAGTTTCAGTGCTTTATGGAAAGACTCCTTACAAGTAAGTTATTTTTCCCTTCTTCTTTCATACCATAATTTCCTGTGTCTTTTTTTAATAGGTGGGACGGGCAAAAGATGAATCCCTAACAAATCAGCTGATTGACTATCTTATGGGAGAGGGCGATGGCATGCCCCAGGTATTGTATTTTTATCACTGCTGTTGTGTCACATTTCTGTGCTACACGATATTTTGAGTGTACTTTGTCCTAAAATTCTTAGTAGGCACAGACTGTGTTTTAGCTTTTGATAAGGAGCAAGACTTGTATGATCATTCCATTAGTCATTCACCCAGTAACTTCAGTTTCAGAAATATAATAAAGGAAGCAACTATCTTAGATATAATAATTTTTCTTCAGTCATCTTTATGAAAGCAGGTAGTTGGACAGAGGAGGTCCAAATTAATGCTCGTACTGAGAGTAAGAGACAAAACTTATGTGTTTGTTGATGCCAGTTTGCCAGCTGGCTGTTGCCTTTCCCAGGTGGACAGTCAGCATGTGTATGTCTCGAGACGAGCTACAGCACTGATCTCTTCCTGCAGGAGCAGAGTTGGTCTTACTTTTGCAGTGGAAGAAAGTAAAGTACAAAGTAGGAGATGGAGGTCAAAACCCCAGAGGTGACCAGGCTACATTAATTCCTGCGTTCAACAGCAGTGTAAGGCATAAAATGTTGTGGGCAGATTTTCAAAATTAGCAGCTTTTTTTTGGATTTCTGAATGGGTTTGGTGACAACAGAGCTTGTAGTGCATTCAGTCATATTTGGGCTTGAGTTCATGGAACTAAGTGGCTGAACCACTTGAAGTTTTACCTCCTGTTACAGCAGACCTGGAATGTGAGCTAAATGAAATGAAAGCCAGACCTCAGCGTGTTGCAGTCTGCAGTCAATTGCTTAGTCAAGGAATTTATGGTCTCATACAAAGTTGTGGTAAATACAGTCAGGTGCAATATGGTATACATGGAAGATTAAATTATACCTTGCTGAGGGGAATAAGGTTTCGTAATTATGGAGGTGGCAGGGGTGCAGTAAGTTGATTTCACCCCTAATATTGCAGCTGTGGTTTGCAGTTCTGTTAGGAAATTGGAAACTCTGTCTCTTTCCTCTCTGTATGGATTAAGGGTTTGATATTTTAGACTTTTAGAGACACTGGGCAGTTGATGGCCAAGAAAACTTTGCTTTTGTGAAATGTAAAAAAAAAGAAAATAACCAAACCTCTAATATGAAATGTGAACTTCAGTAAGATTATGACAGAAGCAAAACATAGCAAAACAAACAGAATTCAACTGCAAGAACCCAAAGGGAATTAAGCTGTTGGAGGTACTGGGTGAAAAATCTATGCAGTATCAGTGTAAGCAAGACTGATTTCATATTTATGCTGGAAGTTGGCTAGACAGAAACTGTAGCATCCAGTCTCTTTTCTCAGAACAGCAGCCTAGCTCCCTTTTTCAAAGAAGTACATGGGACTGGATAAGGGAAGTGAAGAGGTTCTAGAGGTTTTAGAAAAGACTTAGGAATTTTTTGAATGCCATTATTGCTATATTTAACATTGTTTTGAACTTCAGTGTAGAGCTTTGTTTTCCTTATTTAAAAGTGCTCTCTTGTTCTTCTGAATGCTTTAATCCAATCTACCATAGTCTCTCTCAGTGAGTAACAAAACTTTACTTTATCAAATCATACATACTCGCTTTAAAAACTACTTTAAAAACAATCTTTACCTTCATTATGTTATGGAAACTGTTCTTGAACTTATCAAGCAAGATATTACTGTTTTTAGAAAATAGAAGCTTCTATGTTGTGGCATTTTTGTAAAGCTGAAAGTAAGAGTGAATTTAAAAGTAGCCATGCAGCAGAAACTTGCTAATCATTTCAAGCATTGATCTTCAAACCAGATCATCACTGGCAGCTGGCTGATTGCTTTAAATCTTCCACACCCAACAGCTATGTGGCATTTTAATGAAGTGCCATATTATCAAAATTATTATGCTCAAAATTATTATGCTCAAAATTTTACTACACTATTGTCTGACTGATTATAAACTATTTCTTAAATGTGTGATTATGTCAGCTATTGTGCTTGTTAACTTCAACATATAAAGATTCTTAATTTGTCATATGTGCTCTTTCAGGGAGCATTAACTGGCAAGGTTCTGCTGTTTTCTGTGTGCATATTTTCTGAGTACATATGTTTTAAAAAGAAAAACTAAAATTATGAATATCTAGTCTTAAATCAGATTGCAATAATAAATTTTCCAAAGACCTTAGGAAATGTATTGTATTAGAAAATTCTTTCCTACATTTTTTGCTTTTAAATTTATTGATTTTAAAGGTGGTAAGAATATGAAAGTAAAACATGGGACTATTTTTTTCTTGAATGATTTTTTTTTTTTGGGCAAGTAAGTAACTCAAATAAATTTTTTAAGTAATATATAATTAAGAACATGGCAAATATCATATATGACCTCTGGTCCATGCTGGGACAGGACCCTTTCCTGCTGCAGCAGGAGAAAGGGGAGAAGCAGCCTGGAAGGGGAAGTAGTGCAGCCTTGTACTAATCATCAGTGGAATGGATATCTGTGGTCATTAGGTGATGTCAGAATTCTTAATAATTTTTGTTTTACCCCACTCAGGGAACAGCAATTTTCCTTTTTAAGGCAGTTTATGGTAGATAAATATTATCTGTTAATGTAAGTAGTTGTAGTTACTTTTTTACCCAAAAAACTATTTCATTATTGATATAATATAATAAGCTACATAAGCTAATATAATATTGATATATATAATAAGCTACAGTTATTATGATGTTCAACCTTTTGACCATGTGTTACTTAAAATTCTGCTCTATCATTAGTTTGACAGTAATTACTTTTGGTCACTTAATGTTTTTCTTATATTTCAATTTTAAAAGAAGATTTTGTCTTCTATTTTTTCTTTCTATGTACAATTCTTTCTCTCTTGCTTTTATTTCTGTGATTTTTTTGTAATTTTTTACTTTGTTTCTGAAGTACAAGTTAATCTTTGCAGTCATCTTCTCTATAAGGAAATATCTTTATATCTTTAATATTTCTGTTCCCTTGAATTTCTGCCTTTTTTTGCTGTTTCTGAGACTTACATACAAAACCCACACAGTATTCCAGAGAATAGCACAACATTGATAAATACAGTTATTTTGATACAAATTTTTATTTTAACACAGAATACACACTTTAAATGTTTGGATTTACTACTAATATTGCAGAATTAATTGGTTTGGATTTTTTTGCTAAGCTCTCTATAAAACTGCCAGTGTCTTTTTTTTTTTTTCATTTGTACATTTAGGTTGGAACCATACCATTATATACAATATTTTAGTTTAATTTAATCCTGATTTACTAGTTACAAGATTATCATGTACATGCTTTTTATTGATCCCATTTTAGAAATAACTGCCAATGATATGAAATAGTGACACTAGCCCAATTTTTTTTCACTTAATAGTTCGTTTTCAACATAAGCAAGGTCATTTTATTTTGCTTTTTTTTTCCTACTTCTTTAATAGTAATTAATAGAATATTTTTAATATTTACTTTTTCTATTCTTTCTTTTCTATTCCTATATTTTATTTTGTATTTTTAGGAATTATATCGTTTGAAACCCTTATCAAAACCCTTATCAAAGACCAATTTTCTTTCTCTTGATGGTATCTTCTTTTTTTTAACTAGTCTTGTAGACATTTGAGTACACTTACAAAAATAGAACTCATGTTTGTTTTCTACAATATTGCCATCTTGGTTTTTTAGTTTTGTTTTTCAATTATTTCACTAATTGGCCTGCTGTTGGGTTGCCAGTTTTTGGGCGAACTCTTTGATACATTTGCCATTCTTGAGTTGTATAATCTATCAAAAGTACCTGGTGTAGGAAATCATAAATTTTATGCGTTTTATTAGGTGGTTGTCCCCTAATTTTCAATTTTTTAGCTGTCTTGGATGTCTACCGTCTGGTCCCAGAACAATACACTCGTTAGTGGCCAGATTTTGTCATCCTCATCCACACTAAGCAATGTTTGCATCTAGATCTGTAACGCAATTTAAGCATTTCTGGCAAGACTTCTATTTCTAAAAGTAGTCCCTGGGTTCTTTTCTGACACCATAAATGCCTACACAGCTGGAGTTGTTTGGTTTCCCCTGTACAACTCTCCATGTGCATAGTGGTCTGTGGCTTTCTGCGTCCCTCCTGACAGGTCTTGGCCAGCACCTGCCAGGACTCCCTCGGGCCTTTGGTGTGGGTGTTCCTGTGCCTGAGCAACAGCCAAACCCTGCAGGTGACTGTGGCATAGCTGTGTTCACACAAAGAGCTCTTCATGAAGCAAGCTTGTCTGCTTCCTTTGGAGAATGCGGTGGTGGGATGAGCAAGTCAGGAAAGGGAATACAGCAGTATGTATTTGGTCGGTATTAACTGCTTTTGTATGATTTCATTCAGGATGCCAAGTACCTGTTCCGCTTGTACATGGCCCTAAAACAGTACCGAGATGCTGCCAGAACTGCCATAATAATTGCCAGGGAGGAGCAGTGTTCAGGTACGTCTGTTTGCTCTGATGTGATGGCATCTCTCATGCTACCTCCTTAGGTACCCTACTTAGGCTGCTGTTATTTGTGTAGGATTATACTTAGAGAAGACATGTATCGGTGCTTTTAATTAGATTCAAGTTCAGTTTTGAATTTGAAAGTAGACTTAGAGAAAACCTGTGGACTCACACCTGTATCTTAAATATTTGAAAAAAAAGAAACTTGTGCAAAATATCTGTGTTCTTTATTACATTCAACTAAATATAGTGATTAAGACAGCCTGTGGCTTTACCTTTCTGTGTATTACAGGTCATAGAATTGCCGTTTCCACATTTGGTATCTGACTTGGTACTGATCCTTTAGTCTTAGCACCTGACTTTTATCACTGGAAAATGGGCAGAGGAGATGATTTCTGTTGAAGGACCAGACATGTGCTTACTTTAAGCTTTGTTTCCCTTTATAATGGGTTGCTGAAGTTAGAAATAGAAAAAAATAAGAAGAGGGCTAGAAACAAAATAGCTGCCATCTCCATTATTCACACTCCTCTGTAGCCACGGAAACAACCTTACCATAACACTGCTTGCTTTTCATTCCAATTATGGAAAAGAAAAATCTGTAAAGGAAAAATAGCAGTCTTGGGAATAACCAGGCAAATTAACATTTATGGGCTGTTGCTCGGCTGCTCCTCAGCATTGGGCTAAGGAGTGGAAAAACCTCTGAAACCCTTGGCAAGCAAATCTCCCAATCCATCATAATAGTGAATAATGTATTTGTGCTAATTATATAAGCAGGAAATGCAAAGGCTCAAGGGTTTAAATATTTACTAGCTTATCTGAATCTGAAAACGTGTATCTAAAATTCATTATCCCATCGTGTATTTCATATTCCCTAATAGTATAGATGTGTGTTCTGCAACAGTGTAATAAGAAGCACAATGTTTGTCTCATAAAAAGCACCGATCTTGCAGTACTTGTTTCTTCTGGAGAGGCAGTTTTACATCAGCCCCCTCTTCCTTCAGCCGATTTCAGTGAGCTTGATTCTGAAATCTGCACCAATATAGTTTGTTCTTTCCTTAAAAATCCATTTAATTAAAATATTTAAGTCATACTGCTTGGTATTTTTCTTTGGGTATGCCATCTTAAGTGCAGTTTTCCTTGAAGTTATTTTTATGTAATCACATGATTTTAAGACTGTATTATACTGAGAGTCAGTAACACAGTATAAAAAAAATAATGTTGTTTTCCAGCAACTAATTCTGAAGTGATATTTAGCTGTCTCACACAAATTTCACAGCTTGATTCAATTGTAGTGTATAGCAAAACACTACAAATTGCTCTGTAGAGTAAAACATCTGCTGATAGAGAAATACTGGGAGGCAAAGGAAAATGTTTGCTGAAATAACTAGAATTTCCTTTAAATCCCTCCAGCTGCAAAGAGTATGACTTAGCCTCCAATAATGCAAAAAATCCCAAAACAACCAACAAAACAACCCCCAAAACAAAGCAAGCAAAAAAAACCAGCTAAGAATAGACTAACTGTGCAAAACACTACCTGATTTCTGCTACATTGATAATTTAATGAAATCTTGTGGTTTCAGGACAATCTTTGGTAATAACCTTGAAGCAGTGTAACACAGTGAAGTAGCATTCAAATTTTAACTATCCCTTGACAGGTTTTGGGTTTGTTTAGTTGTGGAGGCAAGGAGTTGCCAAAGCAAATGATCAAGTATAAGTATGCTAAATTAATTTGAAAACTAGCTTTTGAATATCTGACATTGAAGAGCAAAAAAATAAATAACATCTGTAAATGCTCTATAAACATCTTCCACTTTTAAAGTTCATTATATTAAATTGCCATCATATATATTTTGCTACTGTTTAGATTACTTCTCCCAGTGTAATTTCTTTTTTTTAAACTTCCTGGCTGATATTGTTTAGGACACTGTGACAAGCAACTGCTTGTGGCTTTCCAAAGAAATTGTCATGCAATGGTTTTATTCAAAGGATCAACATAACTTCAGCTTCCCTATATGTCATTGGTAAAGATATTGTTATGAAAAATTAAATTTACTGTTAATTGTTTTTTTTCTTAAGGAAACTACCGAAATGCACATGATGTTCTTTTCAGTATGTATTCAGAATTAAAGACCCAGAAGATTAAAATTTCTTCTGAGATGGCTACAAACCTTATGATTCTACACAGCTATATTTTAGTGAAGGTAAGGAAATTGAATTTATGTGTAAGTTGCACAGTGTCTGATTTATTGAACTGTATGTATGGATGCTCTATGTACATACATTATATTGTCATATAGATGGTATCACAGAATCCAAGTGCATGCTAATAGCAAGCTTCAGGAGGACAATCCATAGTTGTTTCTGCCTCTTTGAGTAGCATATTCTTTTCTTAAATACTGCGTAATTGAAAATTACATATGGCTTCTTGTTTTTCTTTTGCATTCATACTTGCAAATACTATGCTACTAGTACAACTGTTTATTATTGTTGTTGTATTTGAGGTTATTATCCATAAGGAGATCACTGCTTTTCTGTAAATGAAATTAAGCAGGGACTCAAATGATTTCTGGTAGCTAACCCATGGATGCCCATCAGGATATCCATTCCTACCGCCAGCTTTGGCCTCCCTCTCTACCAGCAGTGAGGCAAGAGCTGCAAATGGTGGGCTGAAGGCCAGAAAGACCTATCTGGGGAAGAGCCACACTGGAGTCTCTGGTCCTTTTTCTAGTCTAATCTGCTCAGTTTCATGAAGGAGCTGTTGGCATGCAGTCCCAGCAGGATGAATGAATGCCAAGAGCAGGCTGCAGGAATTACTCTTCAATGGCTGCAGGAAATGGGGCATGTTTGCTATATTCCAGATTCACGTGAAACGTGGTGATCACATGAAGGGAGCTCGGATGCTTATACGTGTAGCCAACAACATCAGCAAGTTCCCATCACGTAAGTGCTGACAGCAGAGGAGCTGTGCTCTGCAGGGCAACTCATTAATCAGCACTGCATTGCATGGTTCATCCTCCCCCTGTGATCCTGTGGGCAACAACAGAGTGTGCTCTGCATCCTCCTCCAGGCAGCTCTTCCAAACACAGCCTCCAGGATGGGATCCTCACCAGCACTTTAATCTGTCCTCACATTACTGCAGTACTGAGCAGCCTCAACCACACACAGTCTTGTGTGTAATGAGCTGACTGGTTCTGGGACTTTATCACAAAATTATAACTGACTTTTGAAAATGATTTTTGGGTACATGGAAAGTGTAGACTAAAAAGTAGGCTTTAAAGAGTGCAGACCAGATTTGGGAGAAATGGTTATAATCAGAACATTCCTGCTGCCAAGCTGAGCTTCAGGAGTGGGAGGCAGTGTGAGGTGAAACCATGGCTTTCTTGTATATGGTTCCAGGAATGGCCCAAATTGTGCAACTGTGTACCATGAGAAAGAAGAAAAATAGTCCTTTTTAATCAGTACTTTTTTAGCTCTATTAGCTCAAAGATTTTAAACATTAATATTAGTAAATAAATATTTGACATCATTGTTTCATTCTCTTACAGATATTGTGCCAATCTTGACTTCAGCTGTGATTGAGTGTCACCGAGCAGGATTGAAAAACTCAGCCTTCAGTTTTGCTGCTATGTTGATGAGACCTGAGTATCGGAGTAAAATAGATCCAAAATACAAAAAGAAAATTGAAACAATGGTCAGGTGAGTGATGTTAATCAAATGCACACAATTTCAAGGTTTTATTTGCAATTCTCTTTTTGCTCATAAAGCCTGTAGACTGTTTTCGTATTATTTCACTGTCTTATATTAGAAAGGCTAAGAACCATTTCCCACCCTTCTCTGAGAATTAAAGACTTCCTTTGAATGTGATAAGCCTTAAATGCAATGTGCATTTAAAATGCATCCTAACCAGCAATACCTTTTTCTTCTACATACAGACACAAGTGCAGCCATGCAGGTTTAGTTGTTCTCTAGTAGAGAATCCACAGCCAAACTGTTGACTACTACAGCAGCAGCATTGTGCTCTTCTATGATTTAGATGACTGACTAAATGGCTAAGATAAAAAAGAGTAGGAAGGCAAATAAAATATATGAATTCTTGACATTTTCGTCCTTATGTGAAGTTTTGTTTTGATCCTAGCCAATATTTTCTGCCAGAGGAGGAAGCATAGGTAATTGTAGAAGAGCAGGGCACGCATATGTAACACTTTTCTCATTTATTTTACTAGTCTCTAACCAAGGCTCAGGGACTTGCTGAGTTCATATGGGAGATTAGGTATTTATTTATTTATTAAGTCTCTAAGCTCTTCATGAGCTTATCCAATCGCTTTGCCTAAAGTCATGTAAATATTTAATGACAATTGACTCCTACAACAAGTGTCAAGAATGGTCTCTAGCTAGTTTAAGGTGATGCCTTGTAGTTTTCCTCTTGGTAGGAGCCAAGAGGAAAACCCTATTCTGTGTTATTTATGATTTTAAACATCTCCATTTTATTTATTTCCCTTCTATCAGTTATATCGTTTCAGGACCTAAAGAGTCTCAGCTTACATAGCTATTTTATGGATACTGGTTTTTATGGCATTTCTCTGAAACTCTTCTTACAGCCTTTTTGGAGGCAGCTAGAAGCTGTATAATCCTACCAGAAAGCCAGTTCTTTGTTGCTCCCGTTCGTTGTGGTCCTGCCACAGAAAACCTCTGAAACAAAGAAACCATAACTTTATAGTCAATACATACAGATCCTGGGTTTTGAAATCTTTCCAAGTATTAGGATCTGTTACATCTTTTAAAAGGTGGTGGTGTTTCTAATTAAATGGAAAATTACCTATTTCTGAGTCGACATAATTGTGATGAAGCTTGGGTGATAGTTAAAAGGAAGGAGCTGATAGAATGTAAAATAGCAGCTGGAAGCTATGCAAGTAACTCAAAGGAAAAACACTTGCTAAATATCAAAGGCATTGTAAAACAGCTTTGTTGTGTTCAAACAGCTTGAGGGTTTTATTCACAGCTGTATCTATATTTTAGACGTCGGGACACAAATGAGACAGAAGAGCCAACAACAGCCTGTCCCTACTGTGCTTTCCAGCTCCCAGAGTGTGAACTTCTGTGTCCCAGCTGTAAAAACAACCTTCCATACTGCATTGCAACTGTGAGTGTCCGCTGTCCTTTCTGCACTGTGACAGTAAAGGCAAAGCTACTTTCCCTTCTAAAAATCAGTTCTTTTAAACATCTTTAGTTTGCTAGTGGGTCCAAGCTAGATGTTTTTATGCATTTATGGGTTTTTCTAATCTGTTACCAATTTTTTTTTTTTGTCTTTGACTATCATAGAGTGTCCTCACTAGCCACCTATGAGCAGCAGGAACTTGAGGGTGCCAGTAAATTCAGGAAGTCATTTTGGGAGACTTCAGCTACCTGAGAAGGCAGGTGCAGCACCAAGAATCCCCAGCACACACAGTTGGTGCAGATGGGAGAAGACAGGATTGTGCTGCTGG
>WEKY01008310.1:0-13326 GCA_013390045.1 Picathartes gymnocephalus | reverse complement strand
TCCAACTAAGAACAAAGAAACTTAAAAATAAAATGCCAAGCCCTGCTGCTTGTCTTAAAATGAATAAATTTGAACCCAGCAAACGAAAGAGCACCACGTCATAAAAAGGAGAAATTATGAAGTAAACTAATAGGAAAACAAGAAAAAAAAAAAAAACAAACCAAAAAAACCCACCAAACACCACCAAAACCTGAGTCATATAAGGGAAAATACTTATAACATGGAATAATTCACAAAATTAAGAAGGGCTGTCTGTCTATTACATGCAGGTGTTCATTCTCATTTTATTTAACATGAGCTCTTTTATATAAATTTCAAAAGTGTTTTGAAAGTTTAAAAAAAGGTTTCAGCTGTCCATGGAGAAAACCTGGCTTTTCCTTGGAACAGAAAGAGTCCACCAGTCTGCTTGGTCAGGGCACGGGTTCCACTTGCTGAGGACATGAAGTCGAGCACCCCAAAGCATGAGAAGGAAACGAAGCCAGAGCGCTTTGTGGGGCTTGTTATGAGATTCAGCCGAGTCCCTCTCCGCACTCGTGAGGTTCAGGTGCTGCCTCTCCCTCTTGTCTGTGTGTGCCTTGAAGCTGATCAGCTTTCACCGTGTTTCTCCCCAGGCTCCTATCAGGAAACATAAGCTGCTGGTGACTTCCAAGTGGCAGCCCTTCCAAAGTGACTTCCACCAAGCTCGAGAGCGTGGCAGCAGGGACAGAAACCTCTCCCTTGTCCCCAAGACACTTTCCCACTCCCTCCTTACCCTTCCCTTTGTACTTCCTCCTCCACTGCACCTCTTTCTGCTGCCGTTCTTTTCTTTTCCAGCAACCCAGGGAGATTTTATAGCACCTTCCAACACAAGAGCCTACAAGGAGGCTGGACAGGAGCTCTTCACAAGGGTATGGACAAGGGGGAACAGCCCTAAGCTGAAGAAGGGTAGATTTAGATTGGATATTAGGAAGAAATTCTTCTCTGTAAGGGTGGTGAGGCCCTGGCACAGGTTTCCCAGAGAAGCTGCCCTACCCCTGGAAATGTTCCTGGCCAGGTTGGAGCACCCTGGGATAGTGGAAAGTGTCCCTACCTATGGCAGGAGGTGAAATGAGATCATCTCTAAGGTTCCTTCAAACCCAAATCCCAGTATGACTCTAAGAATCCCTAATACCTTGAGAAGGCTTTTCTATGTGTTTTGGGTTTGATTTGAGGGGTTTTGTTTTTTTTTTCTCACAGCTGTAGAGATCACCTGTGCCCAGAACCTGATAGAAGCAGATGAACTAAAGCTGTGAGTTGCTCATCCATAAATCTATCCATTCTTGGCATATTTTGACATGAGTCAGTCTCAACTAGTTAATGCACAAATAAAAGTGCTCAAACACTGGAGGTGGATAAGGTAACAAAATTGAGCACCAAAATTTAGTTTCAAATAAATTCCCTTACTCAGCCAGCACATGACATAGGTGAACAGGAATCACAAAGAGGAAGTTTAAGAGGCTGTTGCCTCCTGTTTCACATTACACTTAGCAGCTGGAAGCCAATACAAACACTAATGGAAAAATTGCTGTGATGTATTGCACATGTAGAATATTTTCTTCAAAGTGGCAAGCCAGAAATTCAGGAGATGCAAAGCGAAAATCTAGTGTTGATGCAGGGGAGAAATCGTGTGGCTTGGAAACCAGTTTTAGTGCCTTGCAGGTTTTAAGTGTTACGGAATCAGAGTCACAAAATGGTTTGTTTTGGAAGGGATCATGAAGCTCATCTCATTTCACCTCCCTGCATGGGCAGAGACACCTTCCACCAGGCCAGATTCTTCCAAGCCCCATTCAACCTGGCCATGGACACTTCCAGGGATGGGGTAGCCACAGTTCCTTGGAAAACTGTTCCAGATGAAATAGAATAATATCTTGTTTGTTTGTATGGAGGGGTTTTTTTGTGGTTTTTTTTGATTTGTTTTGGTTTGGTTTTTTGTTTGGTTGGGGGCTTTTTTTGTTTGTTTTTGGGTTTTTTTGGTTGGTTGTTGTTGTTGTTGTTGTTTTTAATGGAAATTGATAAATCCATGGGTGATGATACACAGTAAAATTTATAGCATTCTATTGTGAATACCCATACAGTACATTAGGCTTCGAGGACTTAGGGAGAGACTAGAAATGTCCTGCTAGCCTACTTCTAGAGGTCATTTATTATTGTGTGCAAGGTCTGGGTAATATGTAAAATTCTGCAGTAGAACTATGCTGATGCCAAATTATGGCAAAAAAATTTTGAACCTGACAGCTACTGGGGCAAACAAAGCTTGTGTCCACACAGGCAAATTCTTCTCCCTATATGAAGATATGAGAAGTTTGTCAAATCAAGAGTAGGAAAACAAGGTACTAGTAACATGAAACCCAGGAGCCTTATAAAATAGAATAAATGAGTGTAATCCTCAAATTCAGAAACAAAGGAACTTTTTTTAAAGGAAGCTGAGGTAGAAAGCTTATTGAAAAGACTATATTGATAAAATTAGCATTTTTATATGTTGGTATGGTTTGCCTGAGTGGGATGTTGCATTTGGGCTGTAACAAGAACAGAAGGGATAAAGCTGGTAGATGATTTGTGAGTGACACCTCAGAGAAATTCACTGCTTCAGTGAACTGATTGAACTTGCTACTTATCTTTTAGTAAAGATAGCTTTCAGGCCATGAAGTGGAGCTAGAAAACAAGAGAAGATTTTTCTTAAAGCACATATAAAATTATGGTAAAGTGTTTTCAGCGTAAGAGGCAAAGGCCGAGGCTTTCTCTTTTACTGCAAGGCACTGCTGTAAAAAAAGACTGTTTTCTATTTCAGATAGAAATCATCATTAAGTGTGGGGGCTTTTTTCTAAGGACTTTAAATAGGGAAAATAAATGCTGAATAGTACTTCATAAAATTTCTTTCTAGTAGGCCATTAGTCCAAATCAGAGAGAAATTATTAATACAATAGATGAGGACTTTAACCAGTTGGGCAAATAAATTAGCATAAATTAACCAAGAGTTTTCAATGTTAGAGTTAGTCAGGATCAAAATTCAGCTATCAAAGATGTTGATTATTTTGCTAGAATTCTATCACACCCCTAGGTTCTGTGGTAAAGAATGAAATCAGTAGAAATAAAAGGTAACGAATGTCGACAAGGAACAAAATGGAAAACAGTCATAGCTTCCGAGTTATATTGATTTTTGAACTACAGAAAATGGGTGAGGTAATTTAAAACACCACAGGAAAAATTTCAGGGTATAGTGGTAAAGTAACTCAGAAAGATTTTAGTAATTTTGGGACATATGACCATATGTAACCCTTAAAAAAATATAGAAAATAAAATTTTTACTCCTCTCTGAAGTGTTTAGTGCCCACATCAATTCTGTAATTAAAAATGCACAAGATTTTATGCTCTCTCGTATAAGGATGATAAAACACATTAAACTCACCTATTGAGCTGAGAATATTATCATAGAATCATAGAATCATTTAGGTTGGAAAAAGGCTTTAAGATCATCGAGTCCAGCTGTTACCCCAGCACTGCCAAGCCCATTCCTAACCAATGCCTTTAAGAGTTGTATCTACAAATCTTATATACCACCAAGGAATGTGACTCCATACTGCCCTGGGCAACATGTTCCTGTTCTTGAAAACCCTTTCTGGTGAAATTTTTTTTTCCTAGGTTCCACCTGGGCTTCCTGAGGAGGTACACTCTCCTTTTTTTCCCCCAAGTTCTAGCCAACACTCTATATTCAGACAGGAAAATCTCCTTCCCCACTTGTTAATCTTTTGGCACGTGGGGACTGTCCGATCTTGTATCTCTAAGTTTTCCTTCCTTGGTACATCCAGCCGTCCTGGACTTCATTTGCCGCCAGGACTGCCTTCCTGGGCAATCTGTCAAACAGTCTCCTAAACCAGCCAAACTCTGCCCTCCAGAAGCCCAAGGGGCAGCTCTGCTGAGCTCTCTCCTTACTTCTCTGAGAATTGCAAATTCATTCTGTGGTCACAGAGCCCAGCTTTTGCTACGCTCGTCCGCCCGGGGTGCCAAGGCTGCGCCGGTCGAAGGCAATTTCTCTGGGGACCTTCTGTGATCCCCAGAGCCCAATCGCAGCCANAGAACAATGGTAACAGGGGCTTTCATACTCCCAGGGTCTCAGGGGTGGGGACACGAACATAACCAATCGGGAAAGCCCAAGGGTGTGGTCTGGGGATGAGGGACAGGCTACACAACAAATGGGAAAACAGGGAAGGGGGGATACACCTGTAGGGGCCAATGCATAACGAAATGACAGGGACCTTTCCAGAACTCGGGGCAGGGGTGAAAGGAGAATGACAGGGGAGAGAGGGAACCTCTCGCTCAACCAGGGAGGGGAACAGATAACTGACAGGGAAAGTATACAAGGTATAAACAGGGGTACATAGAACAAACCTAAGTACAATTAACTAATAAAAACCACTGCATCACCCAGGACAGCCCTGAGCCACCACATCTCCCACCAGCCCTTCTCTCTTCACCACCAGCAGCTCCGCTCCAGTGAGGTTCCTTCCCTGGTTTCACTCACCAGGTGAGTCAGAAAGGTCTGCCCCACACTCCTCAGGAGCCTCCTCAGCTCCTTGCTCTCTGCTGTGCTGTATTTCCAGCAGACACCTGCTAAGCTGATGCACCCCATGAGAACCAAGGGGCAGTGGTCATGAGACTTCTCCCAGCTGCTTACAGAACACTCCTGCTGCCTCCTCATCCTGGTTGGGAGCACTGTATCCTCTATGATATTTAGTTTAAAAGAAAAAAAAAAGGGTCATAAAGCTTATCTTTAAGAGTTCTAAAAACATCTGGACAAGCTCCTTGGCCTGTTGATGCGATGTTTTACTTAAAACTTTTGGAGTATCAGGGATATTGCATGTGTTAAAACGCTAGACACAATGATTTTACAGAAAAAAATTTTCAGGACTGATCTGCTAAGAAAGAATTCAGATGTCTCCCTGGGCAGTGTGGGAACCTGTCACAGCCAACACCTACACATAGTATTTATGGAATCAAACTTGTAACATCATCTTACTCTTATTTCTCCTTTGCTACAGTTTTATCCTCACATGGGACCTCAGTCTGCTGGATCAGGTTGTGCCAGGGAAGGAAACAGACAGGGAGTCACATAAAATATTAGCCAAAATATAAAATGCAAAAGTCAAGAAAATAACAGATTCATAAAACAAGAATAAGATTTCCTTTGTGATTCGGAAGACTTTACCTCTGAACTTATACTTTTACAGCATCTCAAGGTGGTCATGGAAATGTAATTGTTACCTGGAAAGTGGGGTAAGGAGGCAGGATAACAGAAAAAACAAATTTTATTAAAGTGTGTGAGAAACCCACTTATCTGACCTGGAAAATTAAATATGATATATGGTATAATGCATCAGAAAAATCAATAACAGAATATGTTAACATAAAATAAAAATTGTAGCAAGTTAATGTAGATTTTTTGAATAACAGTATTGACTGAAGATTCTAATCAGCCAAATGCATGAAGGTTAATCCAGAGCATGCTTAGGAATAAATGAATTCAATTTGAATGTATCACTAAAATTATTTTTTGATCTAATGGAGTGATAATTGAATTCTTTTTCTAATCTGAAGCAGGGGAGATAGTAGCACCACAACATAATTACTTGTCTGGTTAAATACATCGTCCTTTTTTTGTGGAAATAATTTGCTTTCAGATTCATGCTGAGAAGCTACCAGCTCCTCTTTATCATAATATAATTTAACAGAATGTAGCATTCCTTCTTCATCAAATTAAACCAATTTGTAAAATTGAAGAGTCTTTGGGTCTCAGCTCTTCAATCATCCTCCATTGTTACACTCAGATGAAAAAGCAGGGCATTAAAAATAAAACCTTCAAATAGGGACTGACTATCTTTTCTTATAAGTAAGATTTAGAGGAGAGGAGATTAAGGAGAAGATGTCCTTTAAGATGGAAATAACTCAAAGAATTTTATGTGAAGTACACAGATCCTTGGATTGCTCGAGCTCTGTTGCAGAGACCTCAGGAGTGCCTGAAGCCAGAGCAGCTTACTCCTGCAGAATTACAGTAGCATAGGATTGTGAAGGTTGGAAAATACCTCTAAGATCCTCGAGTCCATCCTCGAGTTAACTCAGCACCACTGTGTTAATCCCTAAGCCATATCCCAAAGTGCCACTAGTGCCTTTCAACTCTTCCAGGGATGGTGACCAACACTGCCCCAGGCAACCTGTGCCAGGGTTTGAAAGCTGTTTTAGGGAAGAATTATTTCCTAATATCCAATCTAAACCTTCCCTGGTGCAACTTGAGGCCATTCACTCTCATTCTGCAAAGCCTCAGGCTGGGTAAGTGTACCAGAGATATCGACCACAACCCCTCCAACGCCTCCTCATGCATCAGAGCAGGGTAAAATTGGTCCTGGGACTTGTCTTGGTTTCTCTACTGCTTGCAGCAAGTCCTGGTGTGAAGAGGGCTATGGATTTGAAAGCTCACTAGTACATGTTTTCTCACATCTCTTACTACTAGAAAACAATAGGGTGGCTTGTTTATTTTTAAAGATTCCTGCTGTATCTCAGCCTCAGGATTATAATTTGTGTAATGACATTTAGAATTTGAGAAAATCTAATGCTACACTCATTTTAATTGTCTGGCAGTGATTGTTGTCTCACAGGCTCTGATTTAAGAGTGGACCCTTATTCAACATTCCTGATATAATATCAATAAAGTAGGTGGTCCAATTCAGAGAATTACGGAATCATAGAACAGTTTGCATTGGAAGGGACCTTACGAGACCATCTGTCTACAACTCCCTGAAAGGTGGCTGCAGCCAGGTGGGGGTTGGTCTCTTTCTCCAGGCAGCAATTGACAGAACCAGAGGACACAGTCTCAAACTCCACCAAGGGAAATTTAGGTTGGATATTAGGAAAAAGTTTTTCACTGAAAGAATAATAAATTACTGGAATGATCTGCCTGGGTAGGTGGTTGGGTCACCATCCCTGGATGTGTTTAAAGAAAAACTGGATGTGGCACTCAGTGCCATGGTCTAATTGAGGTGTTGGGGCATCGGTTGGACTCGATAATCTTGGAGGTCTCTTCCAACCCAGTCTTTCTGTGATTCTGTGATCTCACTCCAGCCTCCTGTCATTGTTTCCACTTCCACATACACTCTTGAACCCTTCCAGAGACTCAGGAGCGACGAGCTTCTCCAGACAACCTGTTCCTGTGCCACACCAACATTTTTCTCTAGTATGTCATGAGTTAGTTCTTCTCTTAATTAGATTTTCCTTCATAAGTCATCCAGGTTCAATATTATAAGAATATTTTGGATTTCCCCAAAAAAATATTGTACAGTTTGAAAGTCTGGTCTCTGGGCCCTGTTATGTTTGGAGGAGCTGCTCCCAGACTTTTAAAAGTTTTCTGTCCCCTATTTGTCACAGAAAAGTTGAGGAGCTCATTACTTGTGTTTTTGGGGCATACCACATTTTTGGTCATTGTCTCTGCATTCAAGTCATCTACAAATCGTATATGTTGGGGAAAGCATCCTACTTTTCTCTCTTTTCAAAGTTATAACACCTCTATCTGAATCAGCTGTTCCTAGGGATGCTGTAATTCACAGCAACACTGTGGAAGGCATCCCCAAGGTCTCAATCTTACATCCTGACAGCACTTGTTTTAATTTTGTGGTTTTTTAAATGCTGATCCAAATCTGGACTCTACCACTGCTCAGTAAATGTTGAACTTGTAGCATTTCAGAGAAAGCCCAGGAGTGAAACATGACACTGGGTGCACCTGTGTCAGTCAGGGTTGAGCCACATTCAGGAACAAATACTCTTGTACCTCCCCACCATAAACTCTCCCTGTGCATTTGACTGAGACAATAGTTCTCCAATGAGTGTTGTATAGAAATCTGTCAATTTAGTCTGGTTTCAGCTGGTAAACTGCAACCACATTAAACTGGTGGAAATAATATTGTTCTTTATCTGAGCCACAGGTAACTAAATAAATAGTAAAAGCTAGAAGACTGCCTCAGCACATGAAATTCTTTTCAGTAGAGAAAAGCATATCTATGTCTTTAAGGACTCCTTTTTCGTTTTTCCATTAAACAAACAAACAACTACTCCTAATGGATAAATAAATTTCAGTTCTTTTGATATTTAACCCAATTTTTAATTGAGGACCCACGGATGCATTTTAACATTAAATGAGAAGTCCTGTAATCCACAAGCAAAATTATCATTCAGCTAATGAGGTTACAGCTGCAAAGGCCAATGTATGTCTGCCTTTTACCACTTCTGCATGGTGTCTGGGCAGATCTGTAGGAGAGGACATAGAAATAGAGTAAACAGAAAATGTAAGACTCACACAACTGCTCTGTTCATCTACAAAGGCAGTTAGAGGCAAATGAAAATTTGTAAATTTCAAGGATGGAAATTCTAGCTAGACATTTCATTGCCGAAAGTAATTACCTTTCATCTCTATTTCCCCCACTTCCCCAAGTCTGTGCTCACTCTTTAAAATAGATTGATGGATTGGTTAAGAATTCTCTCTGAGCTCCAGTGAGATTATATCAATTATTTAGAAGTGCTAAAATTTTGGCAGGGACATCCACCTTCTCACTTTGAAGGCAATCTGGAGATTAATACAAACACGCATTAAGGGAAGAAATTCAAGCAGAGTAAAGCTAGTGTGACAAAATGAACACTTGTACTCCTCTATTGCAGCACAAGGAGGAGAATTAGCTGTCAGATGATAAACAGGATGAATTGCCTGCTTGTCATATCAAAAGCTTTTAGCTTTAATCTCAAGATAATGGATATATTGCAAGTTTTACAGTGATAAAGTCGAATTTGGCTCATAGTGGGGAATTTAAAATGAAGTGTCCTGCCCTTTTATAGAAGAATTAGTGAATAGTTACTAATATTTTAAGTTGTTTGTTTTTATAATCTATGCAGACAGGGGACATATCCCAGTAATCTATAAAAGGGAGGGTGTCATTTTGGCCAGATTATGAGTCATTATAAGACATTACATATAAAGACATGCATAAATATTAACTGATGTGATATTTTTAATAGCATATATTTGAGAGTAAGGAGAGAGATAAACCTATCTTGAGACACATTAAGAATGTATTCAACACCAGGATATTGGGGCATAAATACACAATCCCTGTAAGAACAGCTGTTGAGACTTAAGACTGCTGTTGACCACTATTAGCTCATTAGTGTCTCCCCAGCTGAGTCACAATAACAGATCAAATGATTGCTTCTAATCAGTTTTGGTGTGGTCAGTCGTCTTAATAGACCTTTAGATCAGAAAGGCTACAAATTTAAACCGGTCCATCTGACATTACATTGAAGAAGACTAAGAATATTTGTGCATTGCATTACCACAACTCAGCTCTGGGAATGGTAACAGCTTTAGAGCAATAATGAGCAAACTAGACAAAAGCTCCATAAGATGCTCTATTTCGGTTTACAATAACAGGAATTTCTGTGTCCACCCTTGGGTCAATCATTAAAAATAAAATTTAAAAGGATATTTCTGAGCATAAGTTTGATTAGGGACAAAATCTCATAGGACTGAAAATAAATTCTGACCTCTCAAGGCTATCGTACATATTACTATGCAGCTGAGACAAACACAAATAGTAATTGACCTATTTTTTTCCTAAGTTTATATATATATAGATATAATTTTTTTCTTTTTCCTGTTGTCTTGGAGAACCTCAATGTCAGGGACATCAAGCCATGCTGGAGAAACCTGCTTCCTACTGTTGTCCTTGAAGTAGTCTCAAACTTTACTCTTTTTAGGGCAAAATTGCACAGATTGTGAGGTTAAAATACCTCCTGCTGCTCTCAAGACCACTTTCCATTAAAAGGAGATTTAGGAAGCTGTAGTGTTTCTGATGATCACTGTTACCCATTTTCATGTCTTATGTAGGTAATAGCAATTATTAGGCAAGTCTTAGATATCATCAAAGTACATCAAATGTAAGCAGAAGTTGTGAAATAACTTTTTTTTGTTGTTGTTGGTTTGTTTTGTTTTAAATGCTATTTAGAACACTCAGGATTGTGCTAAGAGTAAATCCTACCACACTTGCTGGATACTCCTCACGTATTCCTGCAATTCCTTCTTATTCCGTGTCGTTTGCTCCTGAAACACCCATGTCCTTTTTTCTCCATTAGTACTTTTGTCCTTCACAAGTATATGCATGTGGTAGATGAAATGCTTCAATAACGGCTTTGTATTCATTTTCAGAGACAGCAGAATTAGAAGGCACATCACGCTTCCTTCACATTTCTCTCTAACGCTGTCCTGGCCACATGTACCCCACTGGGACTTCAGCAGCAGAGGTTGCTGCAATTCTTCCATCAGAAGCAGGCTAAAACACTGTTCTGCTATAAATTAGAAAGCTTCTGTGGCCAGGTTTAGCTCCTGGCAGAAAAAAAAAGAAAAGAAATTTTATTTCAGAAGCTGCGTTTAATTGACAGGAAAAGTGGCCTCAATGAATTTTTGATGGTTTACAGATAAAAAAATATTCTAGTTAAGAGTCTATGTACGTGTTTGGTCAAGAAAATGGGAGATGACCACGTGATCTTCTGTGCACAGAGTGATTATTTGAGCTGTAAGTACAACAGTGCAGATGACTTCACCAATCCAAAAACAAAGGTTGATCTATAATACTCCATAAGGGAAAAACAGATTTACTTCTTCTGGCTTAAAATATTCAAATAATTAAAATTCAAATATAATTTCTTTAATTGTTGTCCTCCCTTTTGTAGGTGGACTGTTGTGCAGCCTTTGTTTCAAAGAAAGTATTATTTTTGAAGGACGGTTTTTTTCAGTAGTTCATCAATTGCTTGAAAAAAACACGTTTGTCAATAGTCTTTTGAACTGATAAGTTGGCTGAGAGAAACCATATGGTTTGAGAAACACTTAAAGATAATTTGTGTGTTGAAATGAATCATAATTTATCTTTTTATTGAAACATTTACAAAAATTGAAAGAAAATATATAACAGCTTAAAATTTTATCCTTAGAATTTCATTGTACCTTTTTTTCAATCATCTGGCTTTCATTTTGTTGTTCAAATGAATAGCAACAATCTTACATAATATTAATTTTCTGTGTTGTTTTTAAAATATTCTGTAAATTCTTGTCATAAAGACAATCTGTAATCATGTCATTAGGCAATAATAGTTCGGCTAGCAGAATCAAATTATAACCTTTTTTTTTCCCTGAATTTATCAGTGTTCAAGTAGTTTTTAAACAGAAATCTACAGTGTAGCATTATTACTTCATATTTTTTAGTAAAAATAAATTTTATCTATTTTGATAGCAAATAAGTGTTCACATTACATTTATTAAGAAAAGTTTTTATGATTTAAACATTTTGATGGAAAGTAACTGGGAAGTGAGCAAGTTCATTGAACAGTTTATGCATTCCAATTTCAAAGACTTATCTAAACATTCTTGTATATATTTTACAGGAAACTTGACACTTGTGGAATATCTGTAGTAAGATTAATATTGTGCTTGAACCATTTGGAATATAAATCTAAGGATCAATCATTTCACACTAGATTTAGTCTATAGGTATCAAAGGAGGAACTTTGATCCTCAAGGCCTTTATTCTTCCATCTTTTTCCTCAATAACTTTTCCCTTTTCTAAAGATCATTCCTTTAAAATGTATGAAGCAGATGGCAAGATTTTAGCTATTTGTTTGTTGCTTTTAAGTTACATAAACATTTGAAAATAAGTCTTCTTTTGTTGATTTTGTTTCTTTTGTTGATTTTTTAGCATTTTAAACTTGTCAGTCAAAATAAGCATCACAAGAATCAAACCTAATAACTCCCAAATCTAGCTCATATGCTCCCAAAATTTCCTCTGAGATCAACTTGCCTAAAAGAGACCTGGGTATAAGACTCTTTAATTTCTAAGATAAGAACTGAGATAGAACCATAGCAGGGAGAAGCAGATTATACAGCATATGGGTTCCTTCACTGAGGAGTAAAGCAGTTGTATCACTTAAAAGAACAACAGGTGATCCAACAGAGACTAACTGCAGGAAATGCCAAAATAATGCTGGAAAAAAATAGTAAAAATGAATGGCATGATTAGATTCCAAATTTCTGTTCTGACAGCTGTGATGGGATATACTTAGATTTTCCTTATATGAGATATTAACTCATATTTACCATCATCATCCACTGGATTATTTGCATGAATAAGAATTTGTTTCAATATAAATTTCATCAATGATTTTATACCATTGGCTTATGATTTTGTCACTGAATATATACTTTTACAATCATCTCATCTTTAGACACGTTTTGATGTGTTGCAATTGGAAGCTTGATATAAATCTGCTTCACTGAATATCTGTCTTTCAAGTCATGGATGTGGCATAAAGGGAAATTGTATAGTAAAGCAATAACTGGTTTCAACAGGATAATGATTGGACAAAAAAAAAAGTTAAAATTATTCAAAGACTATAAAAGTACTTACATTTACAGAAAAGTTTCTTATCAAAACTATCTCTTTATACGTGCCATTGCTGTATAAAATAATTGTTTCAAAAAAAGAAAGGTGTTTGTTTTTCTCTCATAGTGCTTGTGATAGTTTTAAAATTATTAGATTCCTTTAAGGAAAGGAGAAAAGATTAAAAGAAAACACTCAAGCTGATAATGAGGGGTTTGGTGGCCATTTTGCTCTAAATATCTGGTAGACAAAAGTTCTTACTGTATACAAATTTTAGGACAACTCATCAGGAAATCCCATAAATACTTTTAAACTGTGAAAATTTGATAATAAGTTATATTATACCTTGTTATATCAAGGTCAAATTATAACACCTGAATTTAAAACTATTTCGAAGGACTCCCAGGCATTTGTTCATTGTGCATATCAGGAATTATCTCAGGAAAGCACAGATCAAATACTTTACACAGCCACTGATATATTATGGGTTCTGGTACATTTTTCCATAATGGTTATGATCATGAACTATTTCAAAGACACATGAGTTGCTTGCAATAGTGTGACTCTTCCATTTTGAGAGGTTCGAAATCATTCAGAGACATAAATATCAACACCACTTTATGCATGTAATACTCCAAAATAGAAGACCAGAGATGCCAGCCTTAATCTGTTTCTGATGAGTTTTGTCATGTGAAGAAGGCTTAAAATGACCAGGATTTTTGACTGTTGTGATTTAACCCCATCCAGCCCCCTGCAGCCTTTTGCTCACTCCCCCACGAGCAGGGTCAGGGCGAGTATTGGAAAAATAAAAGCTGGAAACCTTCTGGGTTGAGATAAAGACAGTTTG
>WEKY01008306.1:18590-39067 GCA_013390045.1 Picathartes gymnocephalus | reverse complement strand
ACACACACGCACACACACACACATATATATATATATATATATAAGATTTAGAGACTAAAGACAAGCAAAAATGGCCTAAAGCTCAAGTGCAACATAACTAAGTAAAGCAACAGATACCGATTTTCATTTTCAGTTCCTAAGAAGTGATGTAGCTGATGACAAAGAGTTTCC
Source organism: Picathartes gymnocephalus (assembly GCA_013390045.1). Taxonomy (NCBI): domain Eukaryota; kingdom Metazoa; phylum Chordata; class Aves; order Passeriformes; family Picathartidae; genus Picathartes; species Picathartes gymnocephalus. The sequence goes on along the minus strand of WEKY01008306.1, from coordinate 38,896 downwards.
ATGACTGCATACAGGCTGAGGGAAAAATGAGCAAGAGCTTCAAAACGTGATGCCAGTAATTTGCCTGAAGCTCCTGCACTGTTTTTTAAGGTAAAGAAACTACCTTCAGCAGCAGGTTTTCTCCTTTGTTTACCAGGGCTCTGTAAGGCCCTTAGAATAGTTAAAATCCTGTGAGCATTTCCCTACAAGGGTGTCTGTGCTCAGGCTAAGAGACAAGACAGGGCTAGGAGCTACTATATCACCATCAGGTACTAAAGGGGGATTAAGCTGATGAAATTCACTAGCCACAACACCTTGTGAACTTCACAGCTGCAGCAAATTACTACTGTCTGCAATCAAGAGAGCACAGGTAGCCTCCAAAACATTCACATCTTAGTGTACCTAAAATGTGCTTTGGCAAAAATAAATTCTCTTCACATACCTGCCTAATAAAGAAATTTTTTTAGATCCCTTCCCTTTCAGAATCAAAGTCCTCAGCCCACCAGAATACACATTCCATAAGCTTATTGCCAACAGAAGTCATGAACGCCGCAGAATCCAGGGCCCAAGTCCAAAATTGAACTCTCATAGCTGTACTTCATCACTTCCTCAAACTCTATGCAAGCAGCCATATCAGACTCTTAACATTTCTATGCATTTTTCAAACCAGGAAAGGAGAAAGGGCAGCAGGAGTGTGTTCTCCCTAATTATTAAAAGACAGACCATTTTTTGTCACTTGCAAGAATCTTGTTCTCTGCAATATCTGATTTGACATTTATTCTACCTCCCAGAATGTAGAACAGGCAAGAGAGAAGTAGAGAGGATCAAACAATAGCACACAACAGCATATTTGTAACCTATAGTTTAGTAAAAATTTACACTGAAACATCACAGCAGAGATTTAGAAGCATTTGGATGCAAGCCATGCATGACAAGGGTTTTAGAATGAGAAGCTGGACTGAACACTATAATGACTATTATCATTATGTTCTTTTAAATAATTAAAACAATTAGATGCCTCTTCCCAAAGCATTAAATGGGAAATGATCCTCCAAATACAAAATTAACTTTTGCTCACTTTTTCCCTAGGATCAAAATCATACAGATGGATTTTAACACTGAAGAACTGTTAATTAAAGACATGTTCAGTGTTGTATAAAACAGAGGAAAGAAAATACTATGAGCATTCCCCAAAGCCCAAGAATATACAATTCTAAAACAACACGATAGAGTACAGGACAATTCATGCAATGCAAACAATTAGCATGCTTCTGTTAGAACATTGCTTATACAACTAACAATTGGCACGTATTTTATGGTATTTAACCCACATGGTTTTTAGAAAGTGCTGTGATTAAGCATTAGAGGTTAACATACCGAGATACTTTGTTCCAAAGCCCCCTTTCTGTAAATAAATTGTCTACTTACCTTTGATTCTGTCTGTGCCTCTTTCTGGCACAGGGTGTCAAACGAACACACTGTATCATTATCCAGAACACACTGTATTATTTCAAACACCTATTCCTTTAAAAGTCATCCATACTCTAATTATATGCAAATAAAGCATCTATGTTTGTATACAGCCACACACGTTCCACCAAGCTATGGATGGCAGAAGGAAAAATCACCAAGGAGGTTTGAGGGGCTGCTCTAAGAGACCGCTTGGCCAGCCTCTATGCCCCTCCTATGTTAATAACTGTACAGGGAAAGCAAAAACAGGAAAGTAATAATGGATTTAGGGGCTAAAAAGTCCTCCCTGGAAGGAGGAGAAAGTCAAGGCTTTCCATACAACACTAGCTATGTATCCAAGATGCAAAGCTTGGCTGTATTAGGAAAGTGTTGTTCAGCAATCCAGCACACACAGCACATGTAATGCAGGAGTACTGTCCTGAATTAGCTGCTGCTGCTGAGTGCAGTCATGAAATTCAGTGAATAGCACCAATTGCTCAATTTCCTTCTGGCATCAAGTTATACTTTCAACAGTGACTGGTAAACAGCAAAAAATATTACTCTAATGCATTCTTCTTCTGCTAGGCAATACGTGAAGTTTTGGGGTTGTTTTTTTTTTATTTTTGGTCAAATTCTGGCAAAAGTAAGGTCTGTGTCATATCTTGTCAAAAGACAGCAAAGCAGAAAAGCCAAATTTTGCTAGTATAGCAAATGCTACAAGGATTGTGCAGTTTTCTCTCCCATGCAAAAGTAAAACAGCATTTTTATCTTGTTGCTGCATGATCATCAGTAAAAGAAGAGCAACTTCCTTATCTGGTTCTAACGACTGTTTTGTGGTATACTTGACAAGATGTACCAGCAACGCAGAAATACTTTCTCCTTTGTGTTTCCAAAAATACGTCTTTTGGCTCTGAGATTAACAAAACCATGCTGAAGTTCCCAAGAACTCTGTTGCTTCTGACTGTTAGCCAGGATTTGACAGCTCAGACTTTTTTCCACCTCCACATGCAGGCAGAAGGGTTTTTTAGAAACCCTGGTATTTAAAGCTACTTTGTAGTTGAATCTTACAGATTTCTAGAAGTATCCATGTCAACTGCTCATCTGCTGTTTAGAAAATGTTTTTTAAAAGAGCCAACAGATAGCATTAAATGCAAACAGTACATGTTTGAACCATCATATGACAAAACAGAGTTGAAGGCCCAACAAAAAATAACTGTTTCAACAAGTGGAGCTTCTATAACGTCAGTTCCCTCAAACGTGTTCATGGTGGAGTCAAATCAGTTCTAGTTATCTTCTGAGAAAATTAGATACACCTTGTAAAGAAGAGCCCCTTACTGCTTTCTTTACAGCTTGGACAACAGATCCATACAGTTACCACCTTGCTTTCAACACAGGTCAGCAGAAGATACATAAAGAAACCTGTCTGGTGGTTTCATGCTATTACCATTAAATCCTTCCCACCCATTAAAACTGACAATTAATGACATAAATACAAACTGTGCTTATTATTTCACATTCTTTCAACCCTTGCCAAGCTCCAAGAATAGGATTTTCCAAAAAAAGACTGAGCAAATAGAACATCTACAGTATCACCTGGAACTGCATTTAATCAGAAGCTCTGAAAAATCCAAGTCTTCACCTATCATGTGGCAGCCTTCCAAATATATGCAAGATTGTTTTTGGAACACAGAATATATACTGCTTTTGAAAACTATTAACCTGGAATGCTATATCACTCCTGGAGAGCAAGGGAAGGCAAAATTCTGAGCTTTTTAATGGATGGGAATTTTTTTTTTTACTTCAGATTCAATAGGACTAGACTCTCTCATTGCCTTTAATTTTTCTTAAGAAACATTGCCAGTCTATCGGAATCAAAGTAACAAATAAGGCCATCTCATTTTGTTCACAAATACTACACAGTGACAAGACTTCAGAAACTATAATAAATTATCTGTAAAAACACATTTATCAAATTTCCCAAAAAGCAATTAAAAAAATAAGGATTTGCAGACAAAATACTTCAGCACAAAGCACTTCTCCAGAACTCCAAATTCCCTAAAATGGGTTCTATCACTCACCTATTTTCTATTTTACTTAACAAAAATGTACCAATCAAAGGCAACAGGTAATAGAAAGTAAGAAAAATCAGTCATATTTTCAGGGCAACACTTATTCTAGAAGCACATATAATCTAGGAATCAAAAATATCTTGAAGATCAGAGGTGTAAGTCAGAACCAAAAAGCTTCAGTTCTAAAGTAACCCAAATGCATCGACAATGAAAACGTTTACCTGCTATTAGCTTTTGGAGGGTACTCTTATCTCCATTAACGGCAGCAGCATGCACTTCAGATGCCAACGAGGAACCACTGAAGAGGCAGTTTGCTGAAATATTCATACTCTTTCAAGGTATTACTATAGGTCAGATCTGTACCGCTAACATTTTTTGTAGAAATTCAGTTCTAGAAAAAAAACCAAAATCACATTAATAAAACAGAATTATTTTCATAATGAGTCATTAACACTATTCAAACAGTGCTAAAGAGAACAAACTTCTGTTAAAAACAGAAAAGAAAAAGCATGGGTTTTATCTGTGAATGAAATCTACCTCTAGCCAAAAATCACCAGAAAAAAGGCCTACATTAAGAATATATATACGTCTAATTGTAGTTTCATTGCCTTAAACATAAATTTCAGTCCATAAGCTTGGCAAAAGTCTGTAAAGTGTTTCTCTACAAACCAAACAGAGTGTTCTTCAGAGTGTAGCCATGCATGCTTTAATTCACTAACCAATAAAGTCTGTTATCAAGTATCAACCTATTATAGTCCTGCAGTATAGAATCACAGAATATCCTGAATTTGAATGGACACACTGGGACCACTGGAGTCCAGCTCCTGGCCCTGCATTGAACACGCCCAAGAGTCACACCATGTACCCAAGAGTACTGTCCAAACACTTCTTGAACTCTATCAAGGCTTCCCTTCAAGGCCCTTCACCATCTTCATTGCTCTCCTCTGGATGGTCTCTAACAGCTTCATATCCTTCTTATATTGTGGCACCCAAAACTGCCCACAATATTCCAAGGTGAGGCCTCCCCAGTGTAGAGCAGAGCAGAACAATCCCCTTCCTTGCCCGGCTCCCTGATGCACCCTGGGACAGGGTTGGCCCTCCTGGCTGCCAGGGCACTGCTGACTCAGATTCAACTCGCCACGGACTCCCAGGTCCCTTTCCATGGCACTGCTTCCCAGCATCTCATTCCCCAGTCTTTCCATACACCCAGGTGCAGAATCTGGCACTTTGTCTTGTTAAACTTCACACAGCTGGTGATTGTCCAGTCCCCTGACTTGTCGAGGTCTCTCTACAGGGCCTCTTTGCCCTCCAGGGAGATAACAGCTCCCCCCAGTTTTGTATCATTTGCAAACTTGTTTAGTATCCCTTCCAGTTCCGCATCCAAGTCAATGATGAAGATCTTGAAAATCACAGGGCCGAGGATGGAGCCCTGTGGAGCCGCACTAGTGACAGGTGGCCAGTCTTATGTCACTCCACTCACTGTAACCCTTTGTGTCCGACCTGTGAGCCTATTGCTCACCCATCACATGATATGTTTATCCAGTTGTGTGTTGGACATTTTGTCCAGGAGGGTAGTCTGAGAGACAGTATTGAAAACTTGACTGAAATCCAAAAAGATTCGCTCAGCTGATGTGTCACCTGACCTTACTTCCATTGGATATACACCTTTTTTTTTTTTCATTAGCTCCAAAAGAAGATACCTGGTCAACCAAGCCAGCCTTCTACCTCGTCTGCTTGACTTCTGACATTTTGGAATTGCTTACTCCTGTCCCCTTAGGAGGTGGTGCTTAAGAAGTGACCAGCACTGATGAACCCCAGCACCTTCAAAAGCATTTTCTCAGGGGATCTTACTATCTAGTTCCTCCATTTTCTTCACATTTTACCTCTCAACAAATAAACTAAAATATAAGAAATCCAGGGGCAGCAGCATAAAATTCAGCAAATACCAAAGACCTTAGTGAAGCACCAGAAACATTCCAATAACATCAGCAATAATTTTTACATAAAACTGACTGCATACAGAAGAGAATTAATAATGAAAGATGTTCATAGTTTCCAGATGAAAACCACAGTCACTTCTGCATAAAGTGTTAGTAATCATACAGGTGAGAGAAGCAACCCATTGTCTCTACAGCAATTCTTAGTAAAGTGTCATGGTTCCATTGGATGGGCTAATTCTGCATCAGAGAAGTTCTGAAATATTAAGAGGGACTACAAAAGGAAAATTTGTAACATTCTTCAGGTATTTTTCTCGTGTATATAATGAACAGACGAACTGCTGTCTGGAAGACTTGCTTGATAAAGACCCTCATTACCAAAAAAATGCCACATTTAGTCCATAAAAATCAAGAAATAAGTAAAAGATCTGCTTATAAAATGCTACATAATTGGCATTATCGGTAATACACATAATATTCCTGGAATCAAGTAAATAATTCACTTTTCCTCTTTAAGCTAACATGTAGAAAAATAGTAGTCTTCTCAGGTCACTTAAAATGAAGGGACCCTCACTTGGACACCAAAACCTCTTCAAGGTACGTGAAATTTCATACCAAACTACAACACATCTACTTTGCATTATGCAGATAACAAGAATCACGTAATTCTTCTATTCAGCAAAACATGAGGTTGTTAAAATATAAACATGATAACACGATCATGCTATCAAATTTTATTGATACAGTTTCCAAGCGAAGACTGAGCTTTGAAAAAATATCAAAGATCTTTCAAATGTGAGTTAGTGCACAAGATGTTCATTCTACAGATCAAAGAGCACAAGTTCTTAAGGTAGTCATAGCAGAACTGATAAAAGCCAAATTTCAATTTCAGACTATAAAAAATACATGACTTGTATGTATATCTGTGTGTGAGAGTGTCTGCAGCTCATGAAACTGACGGGCCATAAGATTTTTGCAGGATCACACAAAGTCTGAGCCTGCAAGGCTTTCTTTGAAACCAAGCCAGTCTTGACTTGAAAAAGGCTGAAGTAAAGGATTTTCTTTTAAATGGTGTTACACCCCGTCTCCCTCCTTACACTCGTGTGCGTACTGGAAACGTGACAAACGCAAAGCGCAGCTTTCTGTGATCTTTTTGAGACAGCTCTGCAAAGTCTCAGAGCATGTGCATATTCTGTATGGTCCAAAGTTTTACTGGAAGAGGGCGAAGCCCGGAATTATGGGTGTTCTTCATTTTCAGCACTTAGAACTGAGGAAGCGACAGAAAGCGCCAATCTGTTGAAGCGCCAAGGGATAAACATCAACGATGACGTTCCACTCGAGCTAAAGTTTCCCAACCCTGCCAGCAGCCGCTCTGCCCCGCCAAACACAGCCTTAAAAGCAGAAAGTTGCCTCCCAAACTCCGAGGACACGAAGACCACAAGGCACACAGTGCACAAGTACCCCTTCTCGTATTCCCTACAGCCAAGCCCGCGTCCCCAGTCGCGGCGGCTGAAGGTACAAGGAGGGATCCAAAGAAATCGCGGAGAGGCTCTGGGGGCTGGCAGGGGACGACCCAGAGCGGAAAAGGGTGCGGTGCCACGGGACACCCGCGCCACCAAGGCGGGAAGGGTTAACCCTGCCTCGCCCAAACCGCGAGAGCCGCCGCCTCCTCCTCTTCTTTCCCTCCGTTCTTCCCTCCCTACCCGGCGCTGCAGCTGCGCCCCGTAACTCACCTCCACCCCGCCCTTCTCCTCATCGCGCCGCCGCCGCCACCGCCTCCAGGCACCGCCCCGCGGGCAGCCCCGGTGCGCTCTGGGATCCACGCCTCCTCCCGCCCTCTCTCTTTCTCCTTTCCTTCCTTCTCCTCCCTCCCTCCCTCCCTTCTCCTCCTCCTTGCCCTCCCCTTCCCGGAACTACGGTTCCCGGCGTGCCCCGGGAGCGCGCGGCGGAGCGCGGGGCCCCGCGGTGGAACTTGCTCGGGTTTCCTGGCGACGGGGGGAAGTGGAGGAGCTGCCGCCGCGGAGAGTGGGAGCCGCGCTTCTCCCCTCCCCGCTCCCGGGCGCCCGATCTACCATGAGACCCGCCATCTTCCCGCTCCTGCCTGACCCTGGCTGCCTCCTGCTCCTCCTGGTAAAAGCCGCCGGCTCCCCGCTGCCCTTCCCTTCCCCGCGCCGGCTCGGGCAGGGCGGCGCTGGGGTGGCCGGCGGGCCCCGCTCGGGGTAGTTCTCTCGCTCCCCTCCCCCGCCCAGCAGGTGCCGGCGGCCGGGAAGGAGGCAGGGCGGGAGGGAGCGGCCCCGGCGGCGGGGCCCGGCGGTGTGGCCGAGGCCGATAGGCTGCGCACACGGGGTGGGGCCGCGCCCGGGCCCGGGCCCGGGCCCGGGGTAGTGGCCGAGCGGGCGGTGCGGCCTCGGCCCGGCTCCTGGAGTGCGGGAGGCGGCGGGAACGGCCGCAACGGGGCCCCTCTGCAGCCCCCTGAAAAGGAGGCTGTGGCCAGGTGGGGGGCGGCCTCTTCTGCCAGGCAGCCAGCGACAGGGCGAAAGGACATGGTGCTTAGCTGCGCCAGGGGAGGTTTAGGTGGGACATCAGGAGGAATTTCTTCACAGCAAGGGTGGTTAGACACTGGAATGGGCTGCCCAGGGAGGTGGTGAAGTCACCGTCCCTGGAGGTGTTCAGGAAATGACTGGATGTGGCACTTAGTGCCGTGGTCGAGTTGACACGGTGGTGTTGGGTCATAGGTTGAGCTCGATTGTCTCAGAGGCCCTTTCCAGCCTCATTGATTCTGTGATTTCTAGTTGTCAGACAAGAGCATTTTTTGAGATTTTTTTTTTAGGCTGGCATTACACGCATTAAGCCACCTTCCGGCTTTGCCAGTACACAAATGCAATCACTGATGTGTGTGTTTGGTGGAGATAAGTTGCCTGTGCTATAGTTTTCTTTTTCTTTTTTTCTTTTTTTTTTTTTTTTTTTAAGAAAAAAACCAACAGGCTGATGTGGTGATTCTTACTTTTCCAGAGACGTATTGGGCCAGATTCTGGACCTTTCGTAACATAAGTGACTTGCAGAACTAAGGAGAACTTGTGTGAATAAATTTTAATAGGATTTTTCTCTTAAGGTACTAATGAGTTTCATCAATCTACTTTAAACATTAGGGAGAATAAAATCGGCCAGAAAATTAAAGAATAATTGGAGGTAATGGTAGATAGAGCTCTAGAAGTCCAAAGAGGAGTACAGAGTAATAGAGCTGCTAATGAATGAATGAATTGGTTAGGAATGTGGGGACAGGTACGCAATGAACAGTACAAGTACTCATTATCCCTTTGAAATGTGCACTTCTAGCTGGAGAAGCTCTGGTTAAAGTATCATGAACTTGCTGTCATTTCAGGGTTAGAAAACACGTGTGATTGGTAGGGTTTCAAAAAACACATTTTAAATGTTTATATATAAATGACAGTAGCATACTAAAACACTGTATGAGACACTGAAGTGAGGAACCTCATACTTTTCAGTCACATCTGTGTATTAAAACAATATTGTTTATGTGCCAGATTGGTTTTCACTATTTTTTTAAATACAGACTAATGAGCAAAACCAAGGAACGTGTAATGTTTAAAGACACCATGGAATATGTCCATTAAGTGGGCAAGTACAAATTTGAAAAAGTGGGCACAAGTTAGTGAGTTTTTCTTTCTTCATGGCACAGCTGATCAATGCAAATTAAATATACATCAATAAGAATTATGTTTGCCAACAAAAAAAAAAAAACCCAACAGGAAATGGTTATGATCTCCAGCTTGTCTGTATTTTGACTGCTGTTTCTTTGTGTATGGGTCATTTAAATCCATTTCTAATGTGATTTAAAAGAACTGTATGCATTAAACTTTAAGAAGAATACAGTTCAGAGTTGTTTTTAAAAAATTACAATTAAGTATAATATTATCTGTGTAATTATTCAGCATCATTTTATCAGCCATGGCCCTGTGTCATAAGATGCCTACTTACATGAATCAAGCCAATGAATCATTCCTTTTAGTAGATTTGTTATGAGTTTTGGGAAAGTTGTTCTGAGCAGTCTGGGAGTGTGAGGGGATCATCTTTCTTTAGATGGGCTGAAAAAACTTTGTAAGAGCGTGTTGTTTGTTTTCTTGTGATATTCAGTGTCACTGTTAAGGTGTATCAGATTAGCTTTAAAGTTCTGGTAACTTTGTTTTTCTTGTTACCAACTGCCATGAATACTTATGACCAGCAATGCAACTTGGCCTTCTGCTCCACATGTAAAGGATATGCCACCTAACAGAGCTTCTTGGAGCATGGCATATTTTGTGGATAAGTCAGTTTGTTAGTGTTACATCAGTGGTTCCTAGGACAGAATACGCAATGCTAGGTAGCTGTGAAAACAGTTTACTAAGCTAGTCTTGCTTAGTAGTAGCAGTGAAGTTGTCAGGAATTCTTCACTTTTCCAGACTTTTGGATCAGCTTATTTCTTCTCCAGATGGGGATTTAATATGCTGCAAAAAAGAAGAAAAGATACAATGTCAAGTCAAAAGAAGTTCTCTTATCTAAAATTCGACAGTAGGAGGTCACTACAATTGTAGAGGGCTTTGTGTCTCACGCTAATATTCTTTCTCCCTGGTCTCACTGTAGTTTAGGTTGACATGAGGGAGATTGCAGTGCAAAGGGATACCTGCAGTCCCAGCACAACTCTTTACCCTTCCAACTTTGCAGCATTGTACTGGACTGCTGGGAGTTGAAAAGAAACTGGAGAAAGGACAGGGGAGGTACAGGCTGGCACGACCCCTGCCTCAAGAGCTGAGTGGAGGGGTGAGCAGTGTACGGCACAGGCTGCAGAGGATCTTACACAGCTGTTTGCAAGACTGCAATAAGAGATGCGTAGTAATGTCATGGGGGCCCTTGGGAGAGTAAGATGTTTCTGCCTGGTTGGTATGTTGCTTAATACTGGGCAGGACAATTCTTTAAGATGAATCCAAGACAGTGGAATAAATGGTGATGAGAGAGTGGCTCATCACATTCTCCCCTAAGGCAAGGTGTGGCTCTTCGGCTTCGCTCTATCCAGTTCTGTATGTTTGCCTGTACTCACAGTCAGGTATACTTCGCCTGTAAAGAAAAGTCTAGAACAAGACACTGTTGCACGTGCTTCTTCTGCATGTATTTGAGAGGTACTTGTATTGCTCAGTGCTTCCCTGGGAGGCTCAGCCCCTGAGCAATAGCTGTGACTGGAGGAAACCACCAACAGATAGTAAGGGAAATGAAAGGGGAAGTTCCTAACTGGAAAAATACTGTAAGGTAATATTTTTGTTTCTGGTTTTACTGCCACTGCCTTTCATGACTTGATAATATGACACCAAGTACCCACATAATGAAAGTAAAATGAAATAAAAATTGTCTTTTAACTTAGTGTTAAATGTGTAGTAAGTTGTCCAAAGAAAAGTTGAACTCTGTATATTTTATGTCTAGAGCGTATGTTGTGCAGTTGCCTCTCCTTGCATTTGTCTTAGAAACCTAATTTTGTAATTGAGACTGCTGCTCAAAATACTATATTCTGAATATGAGCATGAGTCAGAAATTGTAATTAGAGGCAAAATTTAGACCTCTGAGCCTTATACAATGAAATGAGTTCCCTCCAAGAGTAGCACAGGACTTGTGAGTTGTCCATCATCTGCCATGATTTCTGTTGACAGAAACAGTAGGTAACTGAGAAACTTTCCCCTTTGGGGAGGGGAAGCAGGAGAGTCTTGAATTCTTGTGAAAACAACCTGCATTCTTCATGCTATGCCAAATGATGGGCAAGTTTCCTGTTTGGAGTGCTCAGGAGGGAAGAGAGAAGAAATTGAACTGTTTCTTGGAACAGAAGACTCGAACACTGCTGGAAAATGTATAAATGAGTTATTGATAGTAAGATCTCAGAGATTCTGTTGCTGCTGGCTGTGATGACACACTCCTTGGTTTTTCTTTAGATTCTCCTCCATAATCTGCTTTGGTGTTTGTTTGGTCGGGTCTTCTTGTGGTTTTCTGGCAGAATAGCTTTCTTAAGCAAGAGACTGGTCCTTATACTACTTTCTCGAGAAAGCAGAACTACCACATTCTATGTGTTTTAATCAAACCTACTTCATTTGAAAGACTTAAGGATTATATGGTGATATTCAGGAGAACCAATTGTTCACCTTGCAGACTCTTTTGTAAGCCTAACTTGTGTAGTTTCCAGATATTTTGTTTGCTTAAGGGGAGGGAATTGTCTCATGCATAAGGCAAGTGTACAAATATGCTGTAGACTTTATACCAGACCCTCTTCAAAACGTTTTCAGGAGAGTCTAGAGATACATTCAAAACCAGGTGCTTTAATAATGCTTTAAGTGGGTTTGGATGCATTAACAATAACTTGCTCATTGTTCCCCCCAACCCTTTTGAGAGTGAGTTCTCTAGTGATCTAGAGGAGGAAACACAGGGACATTTGGGGACGTAAGCAGAAGCAATACAGGGTATAGAGATCAGAGCCTAAGGAATATTTTTTTCCAAAACTCCAAACTAGAGAAAGCTCCCAGAGAAGTAGAGGAGGAGAGGTGTGTTATAGAGAATTAGGAGAAGAAGTGAGATCAGATTTCCTTCTGAGAGTTCTGCCTTTACCTTTCTTTTCTCCCTGGCATGTCTTCCTTCATCAGGAACATCCTAGCCATCAGTAGAAACACATGCAATTTTCTTTTCCAAAACTTTTAGTAATGTCACGGTCTCATATAGTCTAATTAAAAAAAGTTCATAAATAAGATTTTAGAAGTTTGAATAGCTTTAATTTTGTTTTCAAATTTACCATCTCTCAGGTATTTCTTTTTACATTGTTAAGAATTATTCTGCAAAGTAATTGCTATCCTCTAACACTAACTCAGAATGGTTTTTTCACTGCTGGTTGAGGATGCTATGTTTTTCCAAACCAGCTATAGCACTGTTTCCACATTTAATCATGCTGTGGTAGAAGTGGCTTACAGAAAGCAACAAGGCATATTGCAAAAGAATTCCATAGTTTTTCTTACTTTTATATATGCTACTACTGAGAATCTGACTACCCTGATAATACACCCTTTATAGCTAAGAGCCATTCATGCCATTAAATCACATGCAAAGTTCCAGAACTGTGTCCTTCAGATAAGCACCTGTGACTTGGAGCTCCTTCTAGGGGTGAGCTAAACCTGGAAGGTCCTTCACATGCATGCACATAGACCTTTAATGGTTGTGATCCACAAGATCTGCTCTTTGGGTGGCTGATAGGACATAAATGTTGTCCTCTGCAGTGGCACTAAGCAAAATGCGAAGTGCAGTGCTCTGTGCCTTAAGCCATATAGTGATTTAAATAGCAAAAGTGCAAGGACAGAACACCATACTTGGTTACCTAAAGGTAGGTGCTCTGTGCATACTTTCAGCAAATAACTGATAATTGTATATCCAGCACAAGGTTTCTGCTGAACACAGTAAATCTCCTGTTCGTCTGTTCTTATGGCAAATGTTCTAGGTTTCTTCCCTCCCTTGTTTCTTGACCCATGTCTGGCTTTACCAAGAAAGCTTTGATGGAGGGGGCTATTGCGTCTCACTGTGTTTACCTGATAGGATCAAGCTGTAGAGTTCTGGTTTTTTGATTGCCACTGGAAGTTTGATCATTTAAATTGGTAAGGACTTCTTAAAAGTCATCTGGTATTATTCCCTGCTCAGTGCAAGACTAACTTAGACGGAATTGCTCAGGTCTTTTTCAAGTTGTCTTATATAACTCCAAGGATGGAGGTTCTGCAACTTCTCTGGTCACCTGTTTTAGTGTTGAATCAAAACTCTGATGAAAGTTTTCTTTGAAAAGTCTGTCTGGAGATGTGGATTGTCTCTTGTCCTATCACCGCATCTTTGGGAAGAGTCTGGCTCTGCCTTCTCTATAACCTCTGGTTAGGTTGCTGGTAGCAGCAGTAGTAACTTTTCCTTAAGGCTGAACAAATGCAGCTGTCTCAGCCTCTCCTTGTATACCCTGATCTCTAGTCACTACTCACCTTCATAGTCATCTGCTGGGCTTCACTTCCATATGTTAATGTCTTATACAGGTAGTCCCAAAGCTGGGCAGAATCCTTCAGATGTGCTCACACAAGTGCCAGATGAAAGGAAAGAATCACTTCCCGTGGTCTGCTGGCTACACTTTTGCTAAGACAGCCCAGTGTGTGGTTGTCTCCACTGCAAGGTCATGCTGCTGACTCCTGTTTAACTTGCTCCCTAAGACCTTTTCTGCAAAGCTGTTTTCCATCTGGTTGACTCCCAGCCTGTATGGGGTTATTCCGACAGAGATGCAGGACTTTGCCTTTGTAGAACCTTGCAAGGTTTCTGTCAGGCCATTTCTCCAGCCTGTTGAGGTATCTCTGAATAGCAGATATTCCCTCTAGCTTATAAAGCACTTCACCCAGTTCCTGTATCCTTGGAGAGTTGCTGAGAAGATGCTGTGTTCCATCTTTCTGGTCATTACTACGGACAAATCTTAAACCTAGTATTGGTCTGGAGAAGCTTCCTTAGAGGCCACTCAGACATGGTGTCTTTGGTTACAGCCCTTTGAGCTCAGCAGTTCAGCTGCTGTGTCACTCACTTTATAGTTCACTTATTCAGTTCATGCATCAACAATTTAGGTCTAAGGATCCTTTGAGGTGCTGTATTAGAAGTGTGCTAAAGTCAAGGCAAACAGTGTCCAGTACTCTTTCCTTGTTTACACAGCTAAATGTCTTGCCACAGAAAACAGATTGATTTACTTATTCCAAATATGTACTGGATGGATGTGGCTTCTGGTGTTACCATAATTCTCCTGGTGACGCAGGAAAAAGCATTTGGTCTGCTTCTATGGCTTTGTGTCCCACTTGCTGAAGAGCTTTCTAACTTGGTCTTCTACTCATGTAAGTAATACTTCTTTTCTCTGGAACTCTGCTATGGGCTCAGACCTCATCAGTATAAAATCAGCCAAAGACAACATTGAATGTCTAAGCCTTTTCTGTGTACTTTGTTTCTATGTCCCCTGCTAGCTGGGCAGGGCTACAGTTTTCTTACTCTTCCTCTCTTCCTTTTGTTGCCAGCATACCTCAACATCCCTCTCTCAACTCCAGCTGAGCTTGGACTGCTGCCAGCTCAAGCAGTGTTTCTCTCTTCCTACCAAGTATTTTTCTTACCTCTACCTTCTGTCTGCTCCCTTTTTTTTTTAAACTCATCCAGAAATTCTGTGTTAACCCGTGCAAGTCTTCTGTCATACCAGCTTTCTGCCCCATGGAGTGGATTGGTTTTGTGCTCTGAAGAGGTTCTTCTTGATGGTCAGCAGGTTGTTGTGGGCCTTTTTGGCTTTCAGAGTCGTATTTTGTGAGTGACCTGAATTAAGACCCAAGTGCCTTCAAGTCTTGTCACTTTATTCAATGGTTCTGTGAGGTACGTATTTTTAGGTAAAAAAAAATAAATATGGTAGTAGATTATAGATGGGATTGGTGTCATATATGCCCAGCCATATATGTAAAAGTTGCATTAGCCGTGGCAATAAACTGAAACACAGGAGATCCAAAGTCTTGTTTCCTGGAAAACGTAAGTTTCCACATTTTATGTGTGGGAATCTCCCAGTTGCTTCACTTTGGGACCAAAATGAAGGATAAGTTAATTCACAGAGAGATTTCAGTTATATGGTGTGCTACATTGTTTCAAAGCAAGATACTGCTCAGTGGCTTAGATTTCTGTAATGACTGAAACTTTGTATCCTGAATGATGTTTACGAAACAGGAACCTGAGCAGAACCTTGAACTCTAGAAATGGAGTATAGTAAATGACCTAGTTCCTTGGCATGGTTTTTTGCAGCCAGCCTGTCTTCTGTCTTGTCTGGCATCAGTGACTCTTGCCTATTTCTTGTGTGTTTCATTGAGGTGCATCCAAAAAAAATTATGAATGTCTGCAAGGGTTTTTTGGGTTTTATTTTCATAGATTTGTGAAAAGGAGAGAAGAAGAGCAGTCTAATCTCTGTTGTAAAATAACTGGCAGTAAAGCTTATATTTTGTCTCCAACTGGATTCGTGTAGCAATTGGGTATAAACACAGAGGGAACTTGTTCATTAGGAGCTCTGCAAGGAAGTATTTTGAAAGGCAAGGAATAGGTGCCTGTTCCAATGGTCTGGAAAAAGCAAACAACAGCTGTGATAGTGTTTTGCTGTTTCCCATAGCTGTCGTGATTATGAAGTGATGATATAATTAACTTTCTCAAAAGCTGCACAAAGGGAAAGCTTTTCAGTGATATATCCATATTTGTAATCCCAAGAAAAGCTTTTTGTTCCTTTAGTCAGTCTATCACTTTTGACTCTCATAATTTACTGAAATCCCCTTTCTTAACTCTTGCTAGAAACACTTAGCTCCTAGATTCTTTGCCAGTCATAAAAATTATGAATTTTCATAAACGTGTGTATGAAAAAATTTTTTTCCTTTTTTTTTTTTTTTTTCCTTCTCCCTGTTGAGTCAATTCACTTGGAATTTTGGACAAAATAACTGAAAGAAAAATTGGTTGCTTCACAAAGGTAATTAAGACAGTATGTGGTGCAGGGGGTGAACAGTTAGGGGTTCTTTCCTACTAATGATCTGTTAATTAGTGAAGGGAGCTCAGCAAGTGTGAGGGCCCCTCAGGAATTACCTTTGAATAGCATTTAAATCTGCTTTGGTTAAAAGTGAAGGGAAAGAGGCCTTTTTAGTATTTTTTCCTGTCAACATTGGCCAGCAGAACTTGCTAAACCAATGCAAATGTCTACATATAATTGGTGTTATATAGATAATAAATATTTTAAAATAGGCCAATAAATGGCTGTGATACCTTGCTAGGGAGGTAACAGTTTTGGTTGCAACAGCCTTCCATGTTGAGAGGAGTAAGATTGCTACATGAAGCTGGTTGATTGCAGAGCCAGGGTGTCCGAAACTTGCTCCCAGTTCAGGCACTGCACCATGTTAGTGTGTTCATACTATTTTTAGGATCAGTCTGGAATACTTGCTTGGATGTTTTTGTGGGAGTCAGCTTGAAGCTGCCAGGTTTAATATTCCTTGAGGAGAGGTAGACCAATCTCTGTATGATTTTCTTTTGTGCATTTCAAAATATCTGTGGCATGTCGTGTCCTCTGCATTATTTATTCTTCTGCTGTCCAGAGTTATCCAGGATAAATTGACTGCATATGTGCAGGACCTTAGCAGCTGTTTAGGGCAGAAAGAAAATAGCTCTTATACAGGCTGAAGTTAGCTTCTCATTCTTCAAGGTACATGCAGCTGTGGTCCCAAAGGTGAATTTTTTCACTTCAGGTTCAGGTAGCATTGATTTCATCAGTGCTTTTCCCAAGAAGATAGCCAATGGATTAATTTTTAAAAGATTTTTTTTTTTTTTTTTTAACCTCATTTGAATTGGGAGGTTTTTCCAATGCCAACTTGTCAATTAGAATGCAGCTGTGGAGTAGTATTTCTGTTACACAGAATCATCGCTTATTTGGAAAGATCTGATCCCTTATCCACTCACATGTCATTTTAAGGTAGCAAATAATAAATGCTAGCCTAAAAATTGTTTGCTGGAGACAAGCTAATGGATGTCCCATTTAATACACTGTGATTGGCAGTTTGCATGTGTAGAGTGGAAGCTTGTGGAGTGTGCATCACAATTATGCCTGGAATGAAGAAAAGAAAATAACCTAAGTAATCCAAGTTTAGATGATGTTTTAAGTGGATTTATTCTAAAGTTCAGAGTTCTGATGTTAAGGGAATGATAAATAGAGAGCAACAAAATGCCATTGTATTAGAAAGCTTGTAATTTTGGAATTCTGAGGTCTTCCTCATTTTGATTTCTCACAAAAAGAGGGAGGAAGCAACAACACTGAACTGAATCTCAGTGATTTTAATGTATGGGCAAACACTTAATACACTACAAATGGCTGCATCACAAAGTACCGTTAGCTGTCTTTTGATAGCTGTACAAACAAAACCTTAGCCTCCAGCTGAAGTATTAGGAGGTAATTTGAGGAAAAGTGGCATCTCAGTCATGCTGAAGGAAAAACACATGGCACAAGGAGAGTCATAGTGATACTGGAAGTATTAGTGCTGAAAGCTCTAGATCCAAGGTTAGTAAGTGAGGTAGTTACATGTGGGTTCGTTGTGGTGGAGATTGCAGAGCATAACATGACTATGTAATAGTAAAAGTGGAAGAGGGTCAGAATTTAACTTTAACTGCTAATTGTCACAGAATCATCCGTATATTTGCTCCTCTGCTCCATTGTTTAGTTCTAACCATTGCCTTCAGCATCAAATAAGGATCAGCTGAATCAAGATGGCTGTGATTCTGTGCTTGCAAAAGGATTTTGTTATTCAGAAGTACAAACAGGCAGCTGCACTAAGGTAAATGGTACAATTTAAACAGTGTTATCGGAGACTGGCTTGTCCACTTGTCTTCCCTTATGTCCTCTTTAGAGTGCAAGTTAAACCAGTATGTTTTGCATCCCTTTGGTTGGGCTAGGTGAGGAGAATGACCCAGATGCATTTTTCATTTAAGTGTTTTGTTTGTCTGTTTGTTGCTTTTACTACCTTTTTTTCTTCTTAACCAAATGCCTCAGCTGCATGGTTTAGAGCAGTGTTGGTCCAGTGTGGGTATTTTTCTCATGGAGGGCTAGTTGATGTGCGTTTATGGTAGTCCTTATATTGGCATTTGAGCTGTTGGTTTCAGTAGTTCATACCTACTCTTAAAACAAGTTCCAGCCTGAAAGGTAAAACTGAACACGTTTGCCTTTGCTTGAAGTTCCCACCTTTCTTGATAAGGCAAAGATCTGGAGAACCTGATGTTTTGGAACAGAAGGGTAAAAATTTATTCAGTATTGCAACTAGATTGTTTAATTAATAAAAAGCTAAGCAGCTAGAAGTGAGTAGGTGTCGAAGCTGATCATTTCACTTTAAAAAAGTTGGTTTTGTCTTATTGAAGAATAAACTCAATATGTAGTAAAATTTGTCAAAATAGAAATTGTGTTTATTTTTAAAGCAGTAGAATGTGTATAGACAGCAAGGATAGAAAATTCTGTTATCCACTAATATGTTCAATCCTTCAGATTATTCCAAGGTAGCAAACATTAACGTGACATAAGAATTATGGTTTCTTGTGGAAACACTACATCTACTTCTGGTTTCTTTAAAGGAGAGATTCTGAATTGCATGGCAATTCCTCCCACAGAAAGACATGAAAGTTTTAGTTTCATTTTAATATGCATTTTCATCACCAGTCCAAGAATGAACAAAACATAAATACATTTGTATTATTTAAAAAAAAATAAAAGCTAATTTCTTGTTCTGTGATGGCCCTGTGTAAAAACTACAATAAAGGGCACAGGCAAGCCTGTAGATTAGAATGAATAACAGGGTAGTATATTGCTTTCTGTAATGAGGAATGGACTTAAAAGTACAGTCTCCGAGGTTTAAACTGCCTACAACAAATTTTTTGGTAGTGGGTTTTACATTTAATAACAGTTGCCAAAATAGAGAACAGGGCCTTTTCCTTTGACTTAGTGAAAAGGGGCAGCAAACTATTCTGCTCTGCCAGCTGTACCAAAGTCTTGACAAGACTGAGCTGCCCTTTATTTCATATTGCTGGATCATGCTTTGACAAGCTGAGGACCTTGAGGGTGCTGGCTTTCATACACAGCAACAGCTGCTTAATTTCTGTTAATCATTTTGGAGAATACATTTGTATTTTATATGTGTTACTCCTTCTTGAAAGTGTATTCTTGTGTTGTTGCCAAATAATCAGAGCAGTTGACAATATGGAAAAGAAAGAGTTATCGGAACATGAGATGTTTTTTCCTAAAAATCTGCACGAATGTGACCTTTCTTTTTCAGGGGAATTTTAGCTGCTTGTGTCAGAGAAGCAGCTTGGTAAATAAAATATCTGAAGATTCAGAGTTTTCAGTAGTTTCCTGGGGAGCTGAATTAATGGCTTTAAATCTGTGAAACAGGCTTTAAGGTTGTTATGGTGAAACCACGACAAAGGTAGATTCCTACTTGTGAAGATGTGGAGCACTCTGAACATTATTCACAAATTAATACAGATGTTCAGACATCTGTTTACATGTTTTGAAGGTGTATGGACTGTGTTCTCTCAATGTGAATGTATAAGGCACGGAAACCAGTGGATCATAACCCTGACTGGAGATTACCCTTTTCCCTAAAGGCCAAGAGAAATAACTGAAAGTTACAAGTAATTCAACTGGAAATAAATTACAGGTCTTATCTCTGTGACTTTTTTTTAGACACGCCTCATGTCAATTTTTTGAACCCTTGCTTAAACATTTCTTTAAAAGACCATGATCCATAGGTTTGTGCCCAGAGACTTAAGCTTTAGAATTGTGTTTGGGTGCATGATTCCACTACTAATAGCTTTGTGGAAAAAAATGCAATACATTTGACTTCATGTTGTGATAATGATATTTCATTCTCATCTCTGCAATGGACTCTTTGAATTAACATCTTGTGTCTTCTAATGATAGTTCACAAACTGTTGAGAGGTTAACTTATCCATTTGTCTGGAAATCCTTGGTGCTGTGGTATCAGGCCATTGAGAGATCTCTGCAGCTGTGAACCATTCCAAGTTGTCCTGGTTTGAAGGACAGGTGTGTGCTAAGGAAGGCAGGAGCCTCCCTTGGAATGGAGAATGTTAACCCCTTCCCTCTGAATTATTGTAATTTTAAAATTAAGGGGCTCTCAGGGGAGGATATAGGAATAGGAGTAACAGTTCTTTACTAGTATTTATAATAAAGTGAACAAACAACAACTCCTATGGCACTAACAACAAAACAGAACCAGGAACCCGGTCCCAGCCC
>WEKY01008306.1:2986-18427 GCA_013390045.1 Picathartes gymnocephalus | reverse complement strand
GTAGGCAGGGGCAGTGGGGGCTGCAGCGCAGTGAAACCCAGAGCAGTGCCAAGGGAGCCGCAGGGGGCAGGGCAGGGGCAGCAGCCCAGCTCCTAGCCCGGCAAGGAGAGGCTGGCTCAAGATCCCGGGCCCCCTGAGCAGATGGTAAAATAGGTCTCAGTTCAGAACAGGGGTTCACTCACAGCAGAAGAAACAGCTCCACGTGAAAAGGGTCCAGCAGCAGCAGCAGAGACTCCTCTCTCCCCTAAAAGGCAGAGCAGCACCTTCGTGTTCCCCTCCGAAGCGCAGTGCTGCCCCCATCCCTGGCTTTTATCAGCCCCTCTCCTCCGGGGCTTGGCCACAATCCTTTGTTTTTCTTAGGTACCCAGTACTTAAGAGTTTGTTAGCAACATAATGGGAAAAAATTCTATACAAAAGGAAAGAAAAAACCTGGCCCCCACCGCCAGTCAAACAGGACAATCCTTCAACTCCTTTGCTTGTGTGTTAAGTTCAGTTTTAGGAACCATTAGCTGTGAGTTCATTTTCCTAATTTGGCATGTCAAATCAATATAATTGGGATTTTCAAAGATAGCATTAATAAATTGTGAATTTTTCTGTTTCTAGTACTTTCATTTGAAAATAGGTTTTCCAGTATTAATAAGATATGCACCTACACCAAATATTCCTTCCACACACTTAAAATGGGAGTAGACAACAATATATGTCGAGGACAAAAATTTGCATGACTTCTTTGTAATATGGTGGTCTCTACTTAACTCTGTGCAGTTACAGCACTGTTTGGCTAAAACAGCATAAAAGCGAACTGTCTATCAAGGTTGAAGAAGTAAGTTTACTTTTCTAATTATATATTATCCATATTTCTGTTCAGTTACATTTTTCTCTCTGTTCTCCTGGAAATGAGTAAGTGCAGTCTTTAAATCTATTTTAAGTAGCTTCTTTTGAGCATTTTAAATTTTCCTAAGTTTAAGATATGGCTCTTAAGTGAAAAATTATAAGAAAATGGGTTTTTGTTAGCCATTTAAAAATTGCTCTGCAAACTTGAATATAATTGAGAAGGGATTGTTAGTTAGTGTTTTGAACTAATAGAACTTTGTCTCATAGTCTTATAATGAAAGCAGCTTACATTACCAATAAAACCCCTGCATATTCATCAGGGATGGCAGCAGTCAGTCTAAGTTATGAAAATGTTTGGGCACAGTCTGGAATCCAGTGATGAAAACTAAGAGATGAACTGCTCTCACTGAGAGGGTGAAATGTTCTTTTTTTATTTTCCCTCAGCATTCTCTATTTACTGTTACCTCTCTCTGCTCTGAACTTTGTGGTTCATTATGAGGCTTCTGGGAATGCTGCCAGCAAGATGTTCCTGATTGATGGTTCTGAAGCCAAAATTCAGGGGCTCTTACAATGTCTTGCCAGCTTTGGCATTGCTGTCTTCTGGGATTGCTTTCAATTTGTATCATCCTACAGCAGGCTGTAAACCCGTCTGCTTCCTGTTGTCCAGGAGTTTAATGCAGACCTCAGATCAGCAGCATGCATAAAAAAAGAGATACTCAGGGACTGACAGTCAGCAGCAGGGTCCTGGGGGGCTTAGACTTCAGATAGTAACTTCAACATGTCAGTCTGGATTAGATGTGGGCTAGACCTGGTTGCCAAATGTAAAATGATTTTGTGTTAGAGGAGAAAGATGGTTTAGTTGTGTGCCTTTAGGATTTCCCAGCAGGAGGAAAAGGTAAATGGAAAGTTTAGCAAGTGAAAATATAGGCTGTTCTTGTTGACTGCCTTGCAGGTATAGTACTAATTAGAAATCATAATGCTTCATGAATACATTTTCTGTATGCTACAGATAGTTTGCTTTGGAAATGAGGACCTCCATTTTATTATGTGCATTAAAAAATAAAGGCATGAAGAACTAGAATGCAACAGACCTGGGTTCTTTTTTCATTTTCTTGCAGCTTTAAGGTTATGCACATTTAAACTGTTAAAATCTTCTGCAAGAGGGTGGCATGTAAAGTATAATAAACTTGAAAAATAATTACCATTAAACCTATGGACAGGTCTGTGTCTCCTGTCCAGTTAGCAGTTAAAGAACTAACAACGCTAACTGATGCTAATAAAATGTTGATAGAAGGTTGACCTAAATCTCTTGAATAACCAGCAGGCTTTATTAATTGGATGTGTGGTATGGCAATTGAACAGCAATATTGTCAGCAGAAGGTGAGTTGAAACTGGGTGTGCTTTTATTTCCGCTTTGAGAAAGTGATATGAAACCTGGCAGAGGTTCTGTGCTGGGTATGAATTGAATAGGTTCTGTCCAGGCATTTCGTTTTGTGTAAGCCTGCTTATGTGGTGTTGCATGGTGCATTTGGGACAATGACAGCGGCTTTCAAGCAGTGCTTTGATTGGAAACAATCAGAATAAATCTCAGCTAACTTGCAGTTACTCCTCAGAAGTGACTGGTACTGGCTCCTGAAGCTGTTGGCTTACTTCAAGTGATGATCAAAACTTGATCAGAAACACTAAGATTTCTGTACTAGTTAAAGTTCCCAGTAAAAGCATGACCAGTGTTATCTTCAGAAACTCCCAGGAACCTGAGCCATGATGTCCCTGCTTTATTTGACAGTATTTCTGAGGACCAGAAGAATAAAAATAAATGTCATCTCCCATTCTTCCCTCCCCCCATATGAGCTAAATTTTATCTTTGTGAACACATTGTTCAGTTCCTGATTTTTTCCCTGCAGCAATGTATGCCGTAAGTGCATAAAGCTTCCTGCATTTGGTTGATTCAGTCTACATTTGTTTTGTCATTTTTCTGTAGTGTTAAATGACTGTGAGTACGTTATAAACATCCTAATCTAACTTGAACAGTTTCACTCAAGTAGTTAATGTATTCATATTCTCCTCTATCTTTATTTTTTAAAATCTTTTTATTTCACAGCTACTTAGTTTTACCTTCACATTTTCAGTTTGAATGTTTAAAAACTAGAAATATAAAATATACTTAATTTTATCCAATGTAAATACAGAAGCCTGAGTTGTTTTCAGACGTGCTTATGTAACCAATTTTCATTTCTGAATTATATTTTCAAGATGCTTTCTTCAATGAGTTTGTAGCTATCTTGTGATGCCAATTTGAAATTTATTTTTTTACCTCAGTTACAAATATGAACAGTCATCCATATGTGTTGCTATGAGCCAGTGGAATGTAAAGTTTGCATTTAAAAGTGAAAAATTCTTAATACTTTTCTAAACCAGTATGTTTTTCAGAACATATGTTCAATACTGTTATAAAGTGTGTAGCTGATATTCAGAAATTATTTCCTCAAAAATGTCTTGTTTTCTGCTCATGGGTATCAAGAACAGGCCTCAAAAAAGGTCAGAAAATAGTCTCAAAACAGTGTAGCTTCTTAGCAATTTAAATACAAATTTATATTCCTTCATGATAAATATTAATACTAGTAATATTATAAACCCTCTTGCATCTCACAGGACAGCAAGATTACTGGGTCAAAAGGAGGTGTTTCATTCCTTACAGGCATTATACCTTAATGAAAGCTTCAGCTGGAGTGAGTCTTGCATATTTATTGACATTTCTTCAAGGAATGCTTTTTTTTCCCTGAGTTTGTCTACTTATTATGAAAAGTTTGGCACTCACAATCATTTAGTCAGTATAAAATGTTTGAGAACGTGATTATGAATATATTTGACAAAACAGAAATTTTCATACTTCTAGTGGAAAAAGTATTTCAATTATCTCAGATTTTGTGCAACTTTTGTGGAAAGGTGTTCTTAGTCTCAGTATTCTTCCACTATTCTAATATAAAGAGACAATAGGGTATAGGTTAATTTGTTTTTCTCCTTCAATAAATGAAGATTTTTGGAGCATTTGTTTTGGTGTTAATGTCTTAATACAAGCAGCTTGCACCACATTTCCACAGTAAGAGTTAAGAAAGCAATCACAAAATGTATTTGTGCTATAAAGAAGTATTAGTTTTAGTTCCTTTTTTTCTGCATATAGCACAGTCTAGAAGAGGATCTCATTGGTTAGTAAGTCCTGTGTTTCATGGTGCAGTTAAGTATTTGCATTGCAAGTTAAATGTATTTTAAGTGTATTGTGGCAATCTACAAATGTGACTACAGTTCCTGATCCATTGAAGTATATCTGCTAAGTAACAGAGCCTATTTCTAAACTACAAATAATTTGCTTATCTATGTTATGTTAAATTGATGTGTAATTTATCCTATTAGATAAGATTTGTCTTGCTGCTGGAAAGTTATACTAGAAAAAGCCAAGAGGGTTTAAGAAATTATCTTACCCCATTCAGTTTGTTTAGACAATATGATCTGCTGAGCTCCTATAAAAATTGTTACACCAAGACCTACTGTGGAAATTCTTTCCAAGTGTGAATGGTGATGCAGAGCTGTGTGCATCAGCTGAAAAGTTCCTGCTTTCTAGAGGCTTGTGTGGATTTTCTTTGTAAACAGACATTGTCCAAGATTACAAGCAGGATAGGTAACGTTCTGGTCTTCAGGGTGATCGGAGGTTCTTGAGGCCTTGGAGGGCAGCTGAAGCCTTAGAACATTGAATTTGCTAAGTCACCTACAGCAGGATCAGATGATGGCCAACAAAATTAATGTTGAAATACCCTCTCCACTATTGTCCAGAGCAATATTTCAACTGTTATTGTTAATTGTAGCTGCTGCTTCAATTGTACACAAGTTAGGTCAAACCTAACACGTGCAACAAAGCAGCAAGTGTGTACAAACAAAACCTGTGCCAGCTCATGCACACACTGACCTGACCCATTACTCACTGCAACATAACTTCTACTACCAGAACCTCCCCACAGCAATGCCATGGAAGCTGTCATCCCATGCACCACCCAAGGGGTGATGGGCAGGTGTCTGCACGAATGGTTGCCCACAGCTGTTACTTCTCTGGGGATAATTTGGCCAGTGTGGATCTGGGCCCGTACAGGTAGCTTGTCGCTCCAAAGGCAGAGTCCTACTTTCTTGCTGCTCAGCAGTGTTAGCATCTTCAGTGGAACACCCTGAACACTGGCCTGTTGCAACTTGTGCACTGCATAGCTTGCTTAATCAGATAATTTTTTGGCAGATTGTGTTGTTACACTGCCTGTTTAATCTCTGGACCTCACAGCTCTACCATTAGATTTGGCTTTACGACAACTGTAGAGAAACACAGTTCAGACACTTGTCTCAGGCAGTTGAAGTGCCACAGGAAGACTGTGCAAACTCCACCACAAATCTTAGATTTGCATTTAAAAGAGGTACCTTGTTCAATTACCAGGAGAGAAGCACGGGTGCATATATTGTATTCCAACAGCTGGTGTGTTTTCAGCCTGTAGTGTAAGATAGAGTTACATGTTACCCAAGGGCCTCCATATGGGAAATGCAAAAGGATCAGTATCTTCACTGAGAAGTGTGTAGTGATCCACAAATCAGAAAGAACTGAAAATGATTGATTGCTGCAAATCTTACCTGTGTGCGATTTATAGTGATAGTTTGAGAGCTGTTGACGGTGTCTCATTGTAGAAGTTTCCCACCATTTTTGAAGCTGATGTTAAGGAAAGCAGGGATCCAGTTTGGCGAATTTTTTTTCAATCAAATATTTCATATTTGTAACAAATACTAGAAAAGTTGGTGTGTGACATTAAATGAGTTTTTTGATAAATTATAAACAGTGTCAAAGGCAGGTATATCCTTGAGGCTTGTTCTTTTTAGTCATGGTCCTACTGTAGGTTCAGGATAGGTCTCATGCTCTTCCATAAATGCAGAGAACCTTGTATCACTGGTTCCTGCTGTACAGCTATTCTGTGTGGTTTTATTTGGATGGTCTTTATGCTTTTAGCTTGTTTTCCCTTGGTGCCTCTTGAGCCACAGGCAGATTTTCATTGTACCTCAAGGAGTAAATAAGTCTCTGGGAACATCGGTAGCATGTATGTTGTGTGCTGCTGCATCTCAGTGCGAGGTGTCCCTGTGAACCTCTACTCTCTGCCCAACTCCTTGACCTCTGCATTCCTGTCAGTTCTCTTCTGAAAAACCTTCCTTTTCCTTTCCTGTTATCTCTGTCAGCTGAGGAACCATACATCAATTGAAAACATGAAGGCATCACAGCAGAGCATCTGGTCCAAACCCTGACTGTGCTTAGAGAGGTGATGACTTTCTGATTGGCTTGCTCAGGATGGAAACACTCATATCCCAGACCAGAATCTGTATTATCTTACTCAAAAATTTGCACACTTGTTTCTCTCAAAGCAAAAATACATTGTAATTCACTGATACCTCTTTCACCTGGGATAGAACTCTACCTCCTATTTCTTCCACCACATTTTAGAAAAAAAGATCTGGGCTGATTGCACTGAACATGAAAGTGCCCATCCATAAAACTATGTATTGCTGTGAGAGTTGCATTAAGAGTAATAAAAATGTTGCTTTGTAATTGAATGATTTGGCTGATGTGGTGTCTTGGTTTTTATAGTCTGGTATGCCTATTGCATGCTGGGACTGAAGCAGTGTCAAGTGGAAATACAGGAGATAAAAGACTGTAGCTAGTTGAGTTAGACATATTGAAATTGTTTCCTAAAACAGCAGTAAAAATGCAGGCAATTGAGGCTTTACTTAAAGAGAAACTTTTTAGCAGACACGTCAGTGACAGAAAGAATTACTTGTGTCTGGGTAAAACCTCCATGCCCACATGCTTCTGGGCTCTCTGAGGTTGCTGAAATGGAGTTTCATTTCTTTTTCAGCGTGAATTTATAAGTTACTTTTAAAGGCGCAAAATTTACCTGTAACATTTTTAGCTACATAGTAGAGAATTGTATTAAAAAACTAATTTTGCTTTAAATGTTAAAGTATGTTATATTTGTAGTTTATTTGTATATTTGTAGTACTGCTGTCATCTGAAATGCATTGACTGAATTACAGTTCTTTTATTGTTCTTCTCCAGCTTTTGAACTGAAACACTTAAAAATCACATATAAGTTACTACTTTACTGCTGAAACATACCTTACTGGTTTGCTTTCTCTTTTTAGGTGTCTTGGCTTTTTAATCCAGCAAGAAGTGAAATAACAAGTCTAGATAGTGGAAATATAGATGACATTTTAAGTGAGTACTTCAAATTTTTTTCTTTGTATGTATGCAGTTGCTTATCTGTGTGAATATTGCAGTGGTATTAAATGAATATTCATAACCCCAGCTTTGAATATATGAATTGCAATAGGCTTAGAAATATTAAATGCCTGTGGTTGAAATTAGCTGTCTGAACTAATGTATTGCAATGAGAATTTGAACTGTCTTAAGAAAAATAACTGGTATCTTGTTTGCAGAAGGGAATGCTTGATTACATAATCAAAACCAGTCTAGAGGGCATTTTAAAAGTTCCCCCCCAAAAAATAGCAGCAAGTGAAACCCATGGTAATGGGCGCTAAGTATCTTGCTTGTTCAGCTCTGCCTTTCCTCAGGTTGAGCACTGTCCTGATTCTGGTGGCTCACAGAATGGAAATCTTTAAATTAAACAGATATGTGTTTCTTGTCTGAAACCTTTTCTTCTGAGAAGTATGCAACTTGCCTGTTTCTGGTTGTCTTTGCAGGAAAAAGTTATTACATTATTTCAAATATATCCAGGGGGAAAATAATCTTTATTAAGGTCTGGACTAGAATCTGCCTTATGTTATGGGGTTCCTTTGTGATACAAGATCTGTTTGTAAATACATTTTCTACGATGGAAAATATAAAATTATTTTAAACAATGTAATTCACAAAAGGGAATATATGCTAAGTGTAAGTGCTTTTAAAATTCATCCCATTACTTTCAATAAATACTTCATGCGTTGGAGGTAACCCTAAACTTTTGAGTGCTTGTTATTTACCTATTCACCGCTTGCATCCCTTGCTGATCATGAAAAACTTAACACCGTAATTGTAATCAAACTGTGGTGTTCCCGAGCCTCCTCTAGAGTCGTCTATCAGCATGTTGTCTTTTCCGGGCTTTCAACATCCTGTAACTGCTCTGTAACTTTGTCAGTTTTCTGCTTTGTCAGCATTTCTACTTTATAAAGCTGTGGCTGATATTCTATAATTTGAGTATGTATTTCTTTTTTTTTTTTTTTTCAGTGTCTAGGCCAGTACTTCTACCAAAAATCAATTTAAAGGAGGGTTGGTTATTATATTCTGTAAAGATCATACTTTATTTTTGGGCAGGAGATTTATCCTTTCTTGATTTTTTTTTTTTTTTTTTTATGTGAAAAGGAATGCATAAGAACATTATTTCACTACTTCATCATATGTATCCCTGTAGTATTGCATTTTTTTTAATGTCCCTTAGCATTTTTCTGGTTTTGAGGACTGAAAATTTCTTTGCTACCTTTTGCCATAGTATCCAGGTTAAATAAGTCAGGTAAGGACAGACCAGAGCAAGTTGTCCAGGCAGGCTGCCTGTTCATCAGTCTTCTACCCCAAATAGTTGGGATTTCAGCTTTTAGCTGGTTTTTAATACTTATGAATAAGGCAGCTAATGCTTAAGAGATACTAGAGTTCAACTTCTGGATATGAGTACCTTAATTCTAAATCTAGAAATAATTTTTATGGCATGTATCACTTAATTACTTCTTGTGTGTCTTAAAACCTTAAGTATTTACAGGTTTTTTTGTCTTATATATCAATAAAGTCAATAGAACACTTGTCTGAGAGTTTTCTAGCAATCCGTAGCAGTTTTCTAGCAATCAGACTAAGTTCTATGCTGAATAATCTAAAAATATTTGCTTTTGTAGTTTTTTTGCACATATTTTTATAATCTCAGATAAAAGAACTGAGAAGTTTGCCTCACAATGTGACATTGGGCTTTTTCTTTTTCTTTCTTTGCAGACAATGCAGATGTTGCTTTAGTTAATTTTTATGCTGATTGGTAAGTTACTCAAATTGGGTTTTTTCTATGTTTAAACTTCTGTCTTTTGAAAACTGTCATGTTTAGCTATAGTTTTCTAATTGAAAATACAGTAATCTATTGCTTTCAAACCAGTTTTTCCCTGGGTTTATGTCCTGATTGCTTCTCCTTCTGTGTATAATTGCTTGGTTCACATTATAATAGGCTGTAGTTTTAAAACATTGCAGCCTTAATTATGATCATTACTTATAGGCATACAGCAATAACCCCTCAACATAGCACAGTGCCAGTCTGTGATTTAACCTGACTTTTGAGTGGGAACAGATCAGTTTTGGTCATCGGAGTTCTCTGCTTTAAGGTGGAGAAGAATGAGGGACAAGAAGCCATTTTAACATGTACATGGTAGCATACATGCGACATAAGTGTGTAGCATACAGCTGTGCTGCCCAGAGTCAGGTTTTTTCAGAAGCTGGACTTCAGCTCTCTTGGCATTTTGAGAGCAAGACTTGCTCTTCACTTACATTTTGCTGCTGCAGACATAACTGCATCCCCAGGCTGTCACTGTTAAGTTTAAGATGAGTGTCAGTGCAGGCTGGTTTATTGCAAGTCTACTCCTTGAAGTCTCATTCTCACAATTTCTGTAGTGCTATTATACATCTCCAATTTAAAAATCTGCCATATGTTTGGGAGGACAGAATACAAAATAATTTTATTGACATATTAGTAATGGGCTTGTGCACTACTGTTACCCTAAACTCCTTAAAGGCACTGAAGCATCTTTACAATCCTACAGCCTTTTCTGTGGGCAAAAAGAGAGAATTTGCTTCAAAATCTGACATTACTGGAAGAAGGGACCCTTAGGGTTCTCTTTGTTCTTACTGCTGTAAAAGCAGTCTGCTCAAATTCTGCCTAACTTGTGCAATAATATAATACATAATACTTGCAACTTGTGTTGTTGACCTGTAGAAAATTACTGTGATATTTCTTGAAGGTGTTGGCAAATATTTCAATCTCAACAATCTAAGGAACTTCTTTTACTGCATTTTTAAAACCACTTTCCATGGGGTAATTCAGGTAGAAAAAGATGAGCAACATACTTTCTGAATAGAATATATTTCCTAAAGGCTTATAATTGATTAATGGTATTTCCTAGGGAGATAAAGCAGGGGAGCATATCTTGAACTACATATTCTTTCAGAATTACTTTTCTTCCACACCTGAGTTATTCAAGTTACTTTTGACCTGATTTTTATCCAGTCAGTTACTGGGATGATTAGAGCTAGATGTGATTTTTCCAGTGGCTTTTCTTCAGTTTCTTTTTTTTCCTTCAAAGATTGAAATATTCCCATAGTCATCAATTAAAATATTTCAAAGTGGTATTTTGAAGTTACAATTTTGTTTTCTACTTACAGGTGCCGCTTCAGCCAAATGCTGCATCCTATTTTTGAGGAAGCTTCCAATGTAATCAAAGAAGAATATCCAGATAAGAATCAAGTGGTGTTTGCTAGAGTAGACTGTGATCAGCATTGTAAGTAAATCCTGATTTAGGTTTTTCTCTGCTGTCCTGCTACTGAGTTAGTAATTGTATTGAAAAATATGCTAAAAAGCTGTGGAAAGTGTAGCTGTACCTGGCCCATCATTTAGCCCAGGGTTGCATTTATTATATCAGCAGATCTCTTGTTCCAAATTTGTCAGGGCAATTTCCAGTGTTTCTTTCTCATTGCATCCATTATATTTTTTTTTTTTGTCAGTTCAGCCTATCTCATTTAATGAGGAAAAAAGGGCTGGGATTATAAGTGGAATTGGCTCATTGAGGTGTCAGAGAAGCACTAGTGCAAGGAATGATGCAGGTCTTCCCTTACCCCTACCCCAAGACGAGGAAGGGGTAACCTACCATTGTCAATATGAAGAATATGTTCTGCTCAGGTCTTCCTTCCACGTTGGAGGCATGGTGGAGGTTGTGTTTCCTTTCACTCAGCCAAGCAGGGACCAGAGCTTTGCTTTGCCATTGTTACACATGCCAGCAAGCAGTTGCCTATTTGGGTTGGGTTTTCCCCATGCCCAGACATAGATGAAAATGATACACAAAATCTTATTTTATGCTGGTACTAGTCCCTAGAGTTCCTTTTAAATACCTTAATAAGTAAAATGTGAGGAACATCTGCTACACATTGAAAGGCAAATGGATAGCACCAGGATTTTTATTACACTGTAGGATCAGCTGTGTTGTTTTATGCTTCTTGGAGAACAGCATTTCTAGGAATAATTTCTTTACAGTGCCTTGTGATTCCCAAAGAGTATTAACAGCAGAAATTCATTTTAATCAATACTGATTATACTATTTGGGCTTTATAAAAGTGCTAATTTGTAAGAACAAGCATCACTGGAAATTGGCTCATCTTTTCATGTCAAGATAACAACAACAAAACTTTCTATAAAGTTCTCACTAAAGTCCATAATAAAATCAGCCTGTGTTGTTGCATTTTATTGTTAAGGTTTAAATTAACTGCTGAAGTTCTTACTTTGATTGCAGTAGTTTCAGCTGTTTGAATAACTCCGAGAGTCTGGGCTGCTGGATGCCCAGTGTTTAGCTATGAGATGTTCTTGTCTTAGCATTTATAGTTAAGAAAACATTTTTTTGCCCCCACCAAGTGTTTGAAAAACTTTAAAAGTTTGTTGCTTAATCCTCTCATATGCTCTTTGAATTAAGGTAATTGGTGCTCGTTACAGAGAGGTAAGAAGAGGAGATGCTACAGAAGAGATTGTCATCCTTGTCCTGGGAGTACATGTAGTGGGTTAAGGAGTAGGAGGCAGTCAGAAGTTTTGGTCTTTCTTTTTATTTCTAAAATACCATTAGTTCTCTTTATTTTTGTCCTTAATTTGAGTAGATGAGCATGACTGCTGTTGCAGAAGATGTAAAATGTGAGAATTAAAAATAAAATCCTTTAACGACAGGCAATTTACATTGCCTTTTTGAATTGAAATAACAAAGTCGTATATGTCATTCCTAGTTTCTAGCATTTATTTGCTGGGTTGTAAACAGTGGTAAATTTCATAGCGCACGGTTATTGGGTATATCCTAAAGTTTTAGGTATTTTAACGTGGACTTTAATGTGTGCAATAGCAGCTTTTTAGTAAGAGAGCAGATATTACTATATTATCAAGTTTGGGCCTGCTGTAGTATTTTGCTGAATGCTGGTGTCAAGATTGTTAGCGGTTTGGGGTTTTTTACTCAAGCTTAATATTTTTGTATGTGTTTACGTACTTTAGCAACACTAGGGAGTTTATGTAAATATTTTGGTGTTTTGTTACGCCTGCAGGTTTCTTACCACTAGTAATTCACTACTAGAATGGTGTTCTAGAGATGGTGGATTATTTGCATTACAAATGATCTGGTTCTTTTTGAGGCTAAGACTCTGTAGGGTATCCAAATTGCTGATTTCTGGCCACTCAAAAACAGCTTTCAGAATGGTCACTGAGGCATAGATACTTTCTATTTAATGCACTATTATTGAAGCACACTGCAGGGCCCAACAGCTCACACCAGCTTCTGAGGGTAAAGCAAATTAAAGAGAATTATTGATGTACTGCCAAATGTTTGATGCCTAATGACAAAACCATCATTCTGTCTGCTCTTATAGCCAATATTATAAAGATGGTTTTTTTCTGGAAAGCGATAGTCCCTTGTGTGAAAAAATATGAAATATACATGTTAACACTATATTAAGCCTCTGTATGTGTTATATTTTACACCAGGTCATAATATTGTGGAAGATAATTATACCTGAAATGTATAGGCAAAGTCACCAGGCTGTGTTTAAGCTGGTATATAACATACACTAAAGGTAAATCTGAAGCAGGTAGTTGAAACAGGTACTCTTTGCTTTTCTAAGACCACATCCTTTTATAACTTAAAAATGTCTGAGTTCTGCTACATTGTGTTTTGTTAAAATCTTTGATGGTTTTGGTATGTTCAGTTTAGTAATTCACCTATCTTAAATATTAAAACACCTCTCATCTAAGTATAATACCGAGTAAAAGTGTTCTTCCATATAAAATTACAGAAGGTCTTATACTGCATAGACATTATTAGGAAGGTTTTGTTTAATGTTTTGTGGTTTTTATTTGGGGTTTTTTGGGTGGTTTTTTTTTTTTTTGCTTATGTTTGAAGGTTTTTTTAATCATTTGTGTTAAGCAGCAGTGATGGATACTTGCTCACGTTTCTCTGGAGGAGAGTTTATGTTTTGGACACTGTCTCTGAATTCAACATTAGGAGCTGTGGTACAGAATTCTTGTAAATTGAAGTATATATATATTGGGGGTTTGGTTCTACTGCACCATAATTCCTTTGGTTTCTAAGTTAAATAAAAAATAGTAGCTAGCTTGAATAGATCTTTGTGCCTCCAAATATTAATCAACTTCTCACTCAGGGTTTGTAAGGAGGTACTTTGCCGGCCAGACTGTTCAGGGAACTGTTGTTCTTCCATTCAAAATGTGTCGGGAAATGGTATTTTCCCTCAGTGTTGTGAGCTGCTGCTCACTCTGGCTGTTCCTGCAATGTGTGCTAATGTTGCCAATGTTAACCTGCAGAGATGAGATTGTGTTGCTACTGTGCCTTTGGTTAGCAAAAGAACTCTATAACAAATTTGGAAGTTCATAAAGAAATTGCAAATGAAACTCTAAACAAGCACAAAGATTTCATTGCATTCTTGTCACTTTTCTTGGGAAAAAAAATCAGTCTGAGAGAGTTATCTTTGGATAAAATAAAAAGTGTAAGTGATTTGGAGAGGTTGTTGATGGCACTCCTCAGGAGAGCTGTTTTATTAGTCTGTCAGAGAAGGTTGTGGGATGCCTGCTGATGAGGCCCTGCCTAGAGCAGGCATGGCTGTTGTGAATGCTCCTTTGCAGCAGAAAGTGGTTTAAATTTGCTGTTACCCGAGTTTGATACAGAATATTGATTGCTTTCCTTCTACCTGTTTTGGTCCATCAGACAAGTCACCAGTATCACAATCATTGGAGTAGGATGCCTAGTTTAGATGGTTTCCTAAATTCCTTTCTAATTCTGGTTCCCATGAGTATTCCCCCAGGGTTTCATGATTTCTTGCAATTGGCACAAGAGTAGTAGTTTAACTGGGGAGAATTTATGGTGTATTATGAAAGTAAAAAGTACCTATCAAAGACAGATTTCATTTGTCATCTGTAGTGTGCCCTGGCGGATAACCTGAGGGACTTCAAAAGATGTTGACTGATCACAAGTAAGCGAGCAGAATACTCATTTGGTCATTCCAGCTTCAAATATACAGCTGAAAGGATTTGTGATTTTTTAGTTGGAAGGTTTTGCAGAAGGGTAAGGAAGACTTAAAATGATTTGACACACAAAATAAAATAAAGATTAGTGTTAGGTCCAGAAAATGCAAATTCTCTCTATATGTAGCTGTACAACTCCTAAAACCATCATGTAACACCAAAGTTGGGAAATGCAGTAGGTTGGGTTTGTGCTAGCTCTTCCTCAGACAACACGAAGACACCACCCCTTCTCCCCTAGGCAAAGGGACACTGAGTATTTTCAGAAATTATTTTTACAGGGTTTGAGTTTTGAAACTTTAATTTTTTTTCAAAGAACTTTTCAGGCTGTTACAGTCCTCTGTTCAGCATGTGAATTCTTCAGGTGGTGCCTTATATGATGAGGTAGGCATTTGGGATAATTATCAGTATTGTTGAAATCCTAGTGGACATGTTTTTCATGTCTTAATATTTTTGCCCAGCTCTTCCACCTATAAAATCTTTGTTTCACTTAGACTGTTTTTACAATCTAAAACAGTAGGATTCAGGAAAAGNAAATCCTAGTGGACATGTTTTTTGAAAGCCAGTCCTGTGGACTTAAAATCAAATATTTGTTTAGTCATAGTGTGAATTATGGCCCTGGAAGATTAGAACAGTGTACTGAGTTAATAGTGACCCTTGTAAATATTGCTGGTCGTTCAGTGGGAAGGGCCTTCTTAGCTACAATGTGGGTGGGAGCCTTCTTCAGTATAGCGTGTCTTGGTGCAGTTTTTCAACACATTCTTCATTGTACATTTAATTTCACTTTGGTGGCAATGGAATTGACATTCTTGCTGACATGATCTGGTATCTTGCTAGCTGAACTTTGGATAGTGTGTTGTGATGTTAACCTAGAATGGTGGAGTCTGAAGCATTCTGGAAAACAAGTCACTGGCTGTGTGCTTGCTTGAAGCTGTAGCTTGGGTAATGTGTGTACACACCATGAGAAAAGCCTGACACACCCCAAAAAATGGGCTTCGGCATTCCTTTGAATAGAGGAACACACGATGCTCTGACAATGGAGAAATGGCTGACAGTACAAGAGATATGATAAAGATATGGATCAAAAGTGATAGCTCACAACGCCTGCTTTCCTAGAGGGTCTTGCTCAGAAGGTGACATGGGAAACTCTTAGAAAACATGAGTGTAAATGTCAGGTTTCACATAAGTTTCTTTCCAAACAAGAGCTCCTGTCTCTTCCCTGTTGTAAGAATGAGCT
>WEKY01008303.1:10039-30714 GCA_013390045.1 Picathartes gymnocephalus | reverse complement strand
CACCTCCCTGGGCAGTCTGTTCTAATACTTGACAACCCTCCTTTCGTTGATCCAGAAGGCAGAATTTGATGATCTCCAGAGGTGCCCTCCAGGCTCAACTATTCTGCAATTCTATGAAAAAGCAGTGCCTGCATGGATGCTCTCACCATAGTGGAAACTCTTTTTTAGTGAATTGTTGTTTAGTGATTGGTTGCAGAAGATGATTCCCAGATTCTTGGGAAGAACTGAGTGATGCGTAATTTTTTTTTTCCCATCAGTTGGTTTATAACCGTACACATTGGTCTCTCTATAGTCCAAGAATTTGTGCTGAACCAAATGTAGGGTAGAGCAGGCTGTGGCTGGAGAGGCTGCTACACAATATTCTGTGAAATATTAATGAGGTTTTTCAACACTGTATCTCACAGTTTTCTCTGGAAAGGTAAGGAAGCTAAGGAAGTATGGTCTGTTGGAGTGGAACTTGGATAGACCCCTGAACTTAAAGGTATTTATTAACAACAAAATATCCAGATGTCAGATAACAACGGAGTATCTTACTGGGACCTATAATTCTCAGCAGCTTCATCCACACTTGTGGATGAGGATGCAACATGCATCCTTGGTGAATTGGTGAATCAGACTAAGATAGTGAGAGTGACTGACACAAGGATTGGTAGAGTTTCTGTTCAGAGCGAGGCTTATAGGTTTGAAGCAAGAGAGACCTCACAAATTCCAGTGAGGAAAAGGGAAGAGATCTGCCTTTCAGGTGTAAGAACCTTATACACTAGTGGAGGCTAGAAAAGGGCTCCCAGGTAGCAGCCTGAATAGTACTGGGAGGTATGGTGGATGCCAAGTCAAATGTCAACCAGCATCAAACTCATTTCAAAAGGAGTGCACTGTGTGGAGTAGCTAGCAAAGGTATCACCCTCTGTAATTGGCACTGGTGAGGCTGAAGACAAAATATTGTGTCTGGTTTCAGATACCACAGCCCCCAGTTGAAGAGGGATGTGGAGAAACTGCAGACAATTCTCTGGTGCATTACCAAGATAGTCAGGGGCCTTACATACCATATATTGTGAACGCTCCTCTGAATCATGTCTCTGTAGAACATTCGGATTCCCTCTGTTGTGGAAGGTAAGTCCTAACAACAGGCTTACTGCCTACTTGTATTCTCCTGGCAAAAGAAAGAGAATTAGCCTGGACAGGATCCTTACTGATGGGCCTTTTGTGGTCTGCAGAGGGCAGAGACATAAGGAAGCAACCTAGCTGTGCTCACAAATAATAAGTGGAGCCTGGGAGCAGGTACAGTTGTCTTTTCCTTCTCTTGAAGAGGTTAGCAGTGAAATTCTGAATGGGATGCAGACCTGATGGCCTGTTTTGGCAAGTGCAAAGTCACTAAAAAGAGTTACTTGGTGTTGTAGCATTCTACTGCAGCGCAGTTTGGATGGCAAGAACCTCCCAGAAAAGACTATTCCCTCCCTAGTATAGAGATAACCTGGACCCATAAACTGTTCAATGTGTTCAGATACCAAGAGAAAGGAAGGAGAAAAAAGCCCCAAAAACCCAATAAACAAAAACCAAAACAACCACAAACACCCCCCCACCCCCAACCCAAACCAAAAAAATGCTTTGAGGTAATCATGGAAAAATTTAAACATTTAGCTAACCTTATCCTGGATATTAGAGGACAAGAGATAAACTCTTAATTTATCATCACAATATGTAAACTAGAAATTCATTGGAGGCTTCTTAAGTATACAGTCTTAGTTTGTTCAAATGTATTCTGTAAATCCAGCTGCTGGGGTACAAACAGAAGCAATGTCAACAAACTGTGTTGCAAAAGCCTTGTGTTTCTTTTTACAAGAAAAATAAGGTTGACAATTGAGAGAGGGATAGTAGATGCAGAAATGAAATACATAGACAGAAAGGTGAGTTTATTTTGAAGTCTGGTCACCAGCTGCAATGGGTGACACAGGTTTGCTTATTCCACTATGCGTTGTTCTTGAAATTTTAGCATCCCACCAGGAACAAGGCTCTTGTCAGAACCATGCCGTAAAAAACTTGCTTGGGATGCACTGTACATAAGCTGACACTGACTATGCCAAATGAGATACAAGAGTGCTTAATCAATTTGCAAATTCTGAAGTAAATGTATTAGATGCAGCACAGTAGAGGACGGAGATCGCGTAAGTGACACTGCTAAGTAACATCCACTAAATAAATAGGTAGTCAATTGAAGACTCTTATCTTTCTGGATCCTCTGATACTGCTGCTTATAATACTATTGTATTTGGGAGAGATGACAGAGATCCAGAAAAATAACCATCAAAATCATTCAAACCTTCTCTAAAGTGAGAAGAAACCTAGACATTTGAACCCTTTTCTTCATATCCTATCAAGGTCAGTTCTTTTTCTGGTTATATTTAGCATCCACACTGCCCTTTCCAGGCCAGGGCAGTAGTCACAGTTGTACAGGTTGTCTCTTCCCCTAGAGGGAGAAGCAGTGAAAGTCAGACTGTGAACTTGCATGATAGTTTTATGTATTCAGCCCTACTACTTCAGCTGATTTCCATTATTTCTGTCAAAGACAAAGTAGTCATGAGAACCTGGAAAGATCCTACACAAAGCTACTACTCCCAGCAGTAGCCACCACAGTCAACTGCCTGGTTTACCAGTGCCTGTAACTCACAAGTACTAGACAATTTCTTCCTATCCTGCATTGCATTGATTTATTACACTGCAGACAGGCAATAGGCAGTTCAAAGATACAAAACAGTTTTTCAGAACTCAGGTCTGAGCAACACTAAAGTTCTATTTGTAGGACAAAGGAAAAATGTAAGTTTTTACCTCTGGTGCAACATTGTTATAAGGAAGATGCACATTCTCAAACAATCTATTTTTCTAACAGACAAGCCAAGCTAGAGTCTCCACTGACATGATGGTATCTATGAGTAATGCTTCCTGTCATTTCTGGCTAGCTAGAGGACTCTGTCCTACCATAGCTAGTCTCAGTTGTTAATGTTTTGTCACCTTTCAATCTATATAACTCTATAATATACATTGCCATGAAACTCTCAGCATTTAGGGAGGACTACAGTACACCTCCTTAACAACAATGGCTTTACATCGGAAAGTCTTCCTCTCCTCTCCCTCTCTTTCTTAAGTATCAGATTAAATCCTATTCTCTTTCCTTAATAGGAGGCTTTCTAGAAACTCAAAGCAGTGCACAGAAGTAACTAAAGGATTAAGAATGCTCTTTTCAAAAGACTCACTGCAGCTGTGATTTTCTAATACAAAGCAGATTTCCTTGTGTGTCCAGAGGCTGCACTCAGGATCCACCTCAGGATGATGAGAAGCATTTTAAGATCTGAACATGATCAGTTGGGAGAGTGTTAGACTGAAGATCAGAAGGTCCCTGTTTCATTCCTGGAATTTGGCAGAAATGTTTGATACCTCATCTATCTAGGTGGTCAAGGCTAGATTAGATGGGGTTTGAGAAACCTGGTCTAGTGGGAGATGTCCCTGACCATGGCAGGGGGCTTGGAACTAGATGATTTTTAGGGTTTCTTCCAATCCAAACCATTTTATGAAGGTGAGGAGGGCCAATGTTGCACACCTTCTACTTTAAACAGCTTTCTAGCTTCACTGTCTATAACAAGCAATCAACAAGATATGATTTACAAGACTTAAGGGATCTAAAACAAGTGTTTCACTGCATACAATTCTTCAGCACAAGAAGAGTACCAGTGAACAAATACATTTCTCAGAAACTATGATGATGAGCACTCCTTGGCAGTCTATACTGAAGGGGTTTTTAACAGAATTTTACTCTGACATGTAACTTTTTCTGTAGGATCATAGTCTCTCCAGAGTTCCAAGTATGACTTTCGTCAAGGACAAAAAGTTGTTGAGATTGATTTTGCTTTCATTTCTTTTTCCTGGAAATAGGCTGAAGAACAAGCTTTAAGATTGCTATGCAAATCAGTAAGTTCATGATCTAACAAGTTAGTAAAATGCATTGGATCAGTTTTGAATTAATTCTGTTGGAAAATTCACTCCAATAATGAAAACTGAAAGCCTTAAACTATTTCTAAGTCTTTAAAGGGCATTGTTGTTCCATAGCAGAACATATTTGATTTGACAGAAATGACTAATAAAACCATTAACACGAGCTGATTTTTGCATCACTAGAAGGGTTTTACAATATTCCTTCAGAAAATAATGCTTACATTTCATTACAATCAATCAATTTTGTTAAAATAATCACAAATTGAAGAACTAGCAATCTCTGAAAATAAAAAATACATCTCACTGCTGCAAAAGAATTATATAGTGCTTTACTAGAAAGGATAGGAGTAAAAGAGTTTGTTTGGCTGTATTCCTGTTTGCCAGCATACATATGTCGTTATAGATGACATTGATTCATTATGTATTAGCTGCAGTGGAGTTCACTGTTTAAATCTAAAACAAAACCCAGAAAATCGACGCATACAGAGTATTAGATGTGGATCTTCAGAAACCTGAATTTTTCTTGTTACATTTCACTAATTAGTGGCCCACTTGGAGTTTTTTGTTTGGTTGTTTTGTTTTTTCTTTAGTCCCCTCCTCCCTCCACCTGTCTCAAATCCAGAAATTTAAGTGGATTCTCTGTCGGGATGAATTTTAGATAATACGTAGGCCCTTGAAAAAATCTGATGACAAGTATTTTTACATCAATTTGATAACAAAATATCTCTTCAAGGAAAAAGAGACAAAGGAGAGAAAAGTCTAGAAGTATGTAATTAAAGCTTTTGACAGAGCAAAGTTACTATAATGAAGAAACTAGTATAAATGTCTGTAGGGCAGGATGAATTTATACCTGCAGTGGCATTGATAGTGGTCTGAGATATAAATGAAGATAAATGCTTTAGCTGAAATGTTTTTGAATACCTTGCAGATGCATGTTACAACATAGTGTTAAAACTGCTTGACATTGAGCCAATTGTTTCGCATCAGAGGTCCTTGTCACAGGAATCACTGATTATATCCTGTCATACCACTGTATTATGTTGGAGAAAGGTGCAGTGTATGCTGTGCTTCTCATTATCTGAAAGCTAACAAGATTACCACACTGATGAAATGTGCATAATACCTTTGAAGACAGCCTCAGGCCAGCCTGAGCTGATGTGGAAGGGGAATAAATCCCATTTTTCAACTTCTTCACTTTTGCCAACTGCCTAGACTAAATTCTCTTTAGGCACAGCAAAAATAAAATTGCTGTGTGGAAAAGCTGAATAGCGGAGCAATCTAAGAGCTGTGTTTGTGTTGACAGTGGTTTTCTTATAACTGAAATCCTGTAAGATCAGGTTGGTCATGACTGAAGTAGCAGAAGCATAAAGCCCCATGTTCCTGAATACATTGTTATGTTCTTTCATCTCTGTCCTCCCCTCTACATCTCCATTTTTGATAGCAGGAGGGAACTGAACGGTTCTTTCTGAAGTACCAAAACTGCTTCTGATGTGTTCTATGGCACCCCAGTCAGGGTCTGTGCCCAAGGAAAAGAGGCATTAATAGACATAAGTTTGGCTTCATTCCCCTAAATGTGGGTACACCTGCATCTGGGTAGCTCTTGCATAAGACAATTTTTAAAAGCAGTGAAATCTACAAGAGCAGTTGCCTTATACCCTCATCTTCCTTCTGACCCCTTATGGATGTATGGTGAGGCTGTGAAGTCTGTGTCTGTTCCTCTCCCCAGGGAAAGGGTGAGAGAATGGGAGTTCTTCAGCCTGAAAAAGAGAAGACTTCAGGGACATCTTACTTTGACCCTTCCATACGTAAAGGGGGTTTGTTAGAAAGATATAGAAAAACCTTTATAACAGGGTATGTGTGATAGGACTAGGGGTGGAAACTAGAAAGGTATATTCAGGCTAGATATAAGGAAAACATTTTTTATGGTGAAGGTGGAGAAACACTGCAACAAGTTGCCCAGAAAGGTGGTAGATGCCTCATCCATGGAAACATTCAAGGTCATGTTGGTAGGGGTTCTGAGCAGTTTGATATAGTGGAAGGTGTTCCTGTACATCGCAGAGGGGTTGGAGTAGACAGCCTTTAAGGGTCCTTTGCAACCCAAACCATTCTACAGCTTGTTATCAACCTTGTTCCTTCACAGAGCCCATGTTGTGTAGAGGATACTTGTATCTAATAAAGAAAATTCTTATGCATTTCCATCTTGTCATCACTAAAGTGTGTATTAGCAGATTCTTGTTTTCATTTGACCTGTGTTTCTCTTCCTATAATTTGTGATGGTAACTTCTGCCTTACAAATGATACAGTGTTCATTCGGTACTTTGGAATACTTTGTGCCATAAATGCTGTACTTTTCTGGTTATTCATTTATTATTAATACACTAGACTTAATTTTTATTAATTGACATAATATAGGAAATCTGTTTTGATTAAACACTTAATTGAGCACCATGCGATTCTTTGGCACCAGCTGACTGTATCACTACACTGTGGTGGAATTTACACTAATCTTATCTCAATTAAGAAATAATCATTACCATTAGATTAAATTGGTATCTTGTGAGAAGTCCAAGTATATTATCCCTCCCTGAGTGTATCCACATTAACTGGAATATATTTTACTGTGAAAAATAAAAAGGGAGAATTCTGAGAATTCTGAGAATTATTTTTACCCTAAGAAGAAGCAAAACATTTTAGCTTGACCAGGTGAAAATGAAGCAACAACCAAGAAGGATCATGCATAAAGGTCTTCCAGAAAATCAGTGCTGTCTCTCAGAGTTGCAGGGAAACACCTCTTTTCCTCCTGAGGAACAAGTATACAGAAAGATAAAGGCTGTCCTAGACTAAGAACAGAAGCTATTGCTGGACAGACTGAGAGCGCTGCTCTTGCTATCCTCGCAGTAGAGGTCTGTGTAGCCCTTTGTGCAGAGAAGAGCAACCCCAGGGAGGAAAAATGCTTGCCTGACAGACAGTGTCCATGCAGGGATGTGACGCGGCTCACAGCTGCCCGGCAGGCTGTGACCACGCCAGGAGTGGCCGTCCTCCACAAAATGAACGACTCACCCGAAGCGAGGGTCAAGCCCTATGGCTTCTGAGCTAAGTGCTGCCTCCCACAAGGCGAGAGGGGATGCCTGCCCAAGCTCGATTCCCATAGATAAAGAAAATGTTCTTTTCCAGGTACTTGGGCTCCGTGACCAAGGGTAGTTTAGAGACAGCTATTGTCTCACACCAATTTTCAGGGTGGTAATTGGGATTCATGGGACCCACTGAAAATATTTTGGCATGCTCTCAGATATCGGGTTGTTTTAAACCAAAACTGAACACAGAACGGGGCAGGTGCAGTGGACAAAAGATCTAATTCCTGGGGCTCATCAGACATTGTTTCAAATTTTTGGGCCTCGGTCATAAGGGTTAAGAGAGGGTTATTTGGAGAGGAAAAGGATAGGAAAGGGACAAGGGAAAAGGTGGTATTCTGGGACTTGGAGAAGTTGGAACAGGAAAAAGGGATGCCCACTAAGCAAGTAGAAAATGGATTGTCTACTGCTTGGGTGGATAGACAAAAGTTGTCCTGTTTTAGGGTCTCCGCGAGATGCACCCAAACATTTTTCTTGGGCTGAGGCACGATCCAATTTTCTCTGGGTGACGCCAGCATACAGAGGACAAGGAACCACAGGAGGAACATTCTGCGGTTGTTATCCGGCTTGGCTCTACAATAAAACAGAAGAAATTTAAGCAAAGCATACAAAAGGGTATAGGGTCATTGCTGGGGAACCATGATGATACTTAGAGAAAGGCTGAGGAAAGGGATAACTTCCAGAAGGGGAATACGGCCCAGTTCTGGATCCCAGTCCAGGTCTGAATCTGTGTCCTAATCCAGGTCTGCCCTCTTCTTTTTTTGTTTCCTCCAGTCCACAACTGTGATGTTTGTCATAGCCGTTGGTGGGGCTGAGGCAGGAAGCTTAACACAGGGAGGCATGTGCAGCTTTAATGAGTCCACCTCCTGCAGGTCTCTCTGGTGTGGACGTGGGGAAAGTCTCCACCATGACCACTGCAGCTCCCCCTTTTCTTTGAGTCCTGGATTCTGGATCCAGCACAACACGCTGTGTGCATGCCTCAGCCTTCTGCTCGATGGTAGGTGGTGGATCAGATGGTAGGCTTACAATGACCCGTTGGCACGCCTCATTCGCGTTAGACTGTCCAATCATGTTGAGCATGGATTCGCGTGATGTTGTATCAGGGACTTGTCGCTCAACTTCTGCTTTCAAATGTTCCAAGAACTCTACAAAATACTCATGGGGAGACTACTTGATGTTAGTTAAAGTTAACTTTGGGGTCCAGGAAGGCATGATGTAAAATGCCTTCTCTGCCAACTCCGTTATCTCGTCAAGGACCTGCTTTGATATCAATTTAGCCTGGTCCTTGGCTTTAGCCATATCT
The DNA here is from genome assembly GCA_013390045.1 of Picathartes gymnocephalus. Lineage (NCBI taxonomy): Eukaryota > Metazoa > Chordata > Aves > Passeriformes > Picathartidae > Picathartes > Picathartes gymnocephalus. The sequence goes on along the minus strand of WEKY01008303.1, from coordinate 22,296 downwards.
CCTTCACTGCGTAGATGGTCCACCATAATAGGATCGCCCTTGTCGTCAGTGGCGTCCTCGGGTCGCTTGAGAATGACCGGAAGGTGGTCCTTAAGTAACCTCTTCCGGGTCTGTTCCCACAACCGGTACTCAACTGAGTGAAAGAGACCGGTAAAAATTTTCTTGAGGTCACTGGGGACCATCATATGGGATGACAGCATAACCTTCAAAAGGCTTTTAAAGTGCTTGCTGTCCCTCCCAAACTCCTTCACAGCCTTCACGAGCTCCTTCTTGTGGATGTACGGCAAGGCCTCCCAGGTGGGATTCCTTCCCGTACGCCAGTAAATGACTGGCGTGGCAAAGGGTACAGCCTCCTGTTCCAGGTTCCAGTTTCCTGGCCTGATACTTCCAGTTTCCTGGGCATGGGAACTGGAAGGAGGGGCGTGGGAATCGCAAGTCGGAAGAGGGTAGGTGGAGTTAACAGAGGAAGGGGCGGAGACCGTGGAGATGTCGTCATCCCCAGAGGATGGACCTGGAAAAGGAGGTGGAGGTATGGAAGGGGCAGGTCCCAACGCAGAAGGGAGGGGGCCCGACGGATGGTGGGAGGGGCCCACAACATCAGGGGAGGGAGCCGACAAGTAGGGGGGACCAGAAAAGGGTAGGAGGGGTTTGGATAGGGGAAACTGGGAAAGGGTGCCAGGAAGGGGTTTAGGGAACCAGGGAGAAAAGGATTCTGGAGACAAGGAGGCTGGATGGCAGGCCCTGCCATATGGTCAGTGCCATCTTGGGGAACAGAGGCAAAAGGATTAGAACCACCATTTTTAACTTTGGTTTTAACAACTGGGGAAGAGGGACGCGCAGTGAGGGTAAGGGAAGGGTCCCTGTCAGCGACCCGTTTGCTGACAGGGCAAGGGTCCCGAGGAGACTGAGGAGAGCCAGAGAGTCAGTAGCTACCCTGAGCCTTCCGGCCACTTGCATCTCCCGATCTCCCCTGCTTATGGGACAAGGATTTAGGAGACAAGGGAGGGGAAGAGGGATTAGGAAAAACAGCTTCGACAACTGGGGAAGAACTCTGGGGTGATTTTTTGCATTCCCTTAAGACTCTTTTTCTCTTGTTTCTTTACTTCTGCATATACTAGCATATATAAAGAAAAGAACTTTTCCACTGAAGAGTCCCCATTGTTACGGACCGATATTAACTTGCGTCCAACTCATTCCCAGAACGAGGAGGGAGGAACATCTTCCAGAGCCATCTTTGGGAAATGCAAAAATACCCAACGCAAAAACCTTTTCAACAACACCTTAGAAAATTTAACTTCACCCCCCACAAGGATACCCACAACTTGGTGTAAAATTCACGGCTGGGTCAAGGACAATTTTGCTCCCATCTCTAAAAACTCGACCCTTTTTATCACTCAAGCCCTCAGTATAAGGAAGAAATTAAAATAAGGGGTCCCAGGCCAGAAGTACCACCCTTGGCACTTACCTCAGAATTTTTTTCTGTACAGCCCCTGGTCAGATCCCTCGTGGATCTGCTGGTCTCCGAGAAAATAAATCCAAAGGCTTGGTCCTTTGCCAGGATCCGCTCCTTCCCTAGGGGCTGTGGATCCTCCCCGGGGAGTGACACTCTCTAAAACAGAGCGCACTCCACACCAGGGTAGCTGGACACCCAAAGGAACTCACACTCCGCAAAGGAGAACATCTGCTCCAAAGTGACTCACTGTCTCTAATGAGTTAAAGACAGGTGCCCCACATTGGGTGCCAGCTGATGCAGCTCACAGCTGCCCGGCAGGCTGTGACCATGCCAGGAGTGGCTGTCCTCCACAAAATGAACGACTCACCTGAAGCGAGGGTCAAGCCCTATGGCTTCTGAGCTAAGTGCTGCTATAAGTGTAGGCAAAAAGAAAGAATAGCAGGGAGACCTTCTGGGTTCACAAATCCAAACAGGTTTATTGGGGCACAGGGCTCCTGCCTGTTGAAGGGAGTGAACCACAAAAGGCAGGGAGTACAGATTACATGAGGTTTTATAGGGGGAGGATTCAAGGGGAGGACAAGGTCATGGGTCCAATCAATGAATCTCAGGGGAGGAGTTCGGGGAAAACTGACAAAAGGGAGGACCACTAGGGAAAACAGGGGGAAGGGTTACATTTGAAAGAACCAATCATGAACAAAGTATCAGCGACCTTTCCAGAAGGAAAGGAGGGGTCTGGGTAAGACAGACAACTAGGGGGCAGGAGTAACACAACACCAGGGAGGAGAGAACTAGATGATGGACAAGGGAGTACTCCAAAGGAGTAGGGGGAACAGGAAGGAACCAAGTAATTGGGGGGAACAAACTAAGCATAACAGATGACAGTCAAATATCCAAAAAGTACACCGCAACAAGGATGTTGCAGGTTTCCACTCCAACATACCAGTTATCTGTACTGTAAAAGTTGTCAGCCCAAAGGCTACAGCAAGTCCCTTGCCCTCTTTGCTCAGGACATGCTGGAAGTGTGGCAGAAACATCTCCTTAACTGAGCCCTGTTGCCTGTAATCTCTGTGTATCAGAATGATACGATATGTGCTGTTGAGATTTCTTAACTTAATGCACTTCAAAATTTCTTTTCCAGGTAGGGAAGCCTCCTCTGGTACTCTGTAGGTACTAGTGGGGTAATTCTTCCTTCCGGTCCCTTCATGGCCTGCTGTGGTTTGAGTTCCTTTCTGCTCATGGCCAAGGCTGTTGTGCAGGAGTTTGACAGCCTCCTTGCACACATTGTGCTCCAGTTTGGCAACTTAAGTTCTCTGCTGGAAAGTAGAAAACATGATTTGAGCTTGGGGTTGAAACTGTATTTTCTTTAAGGTCCCTTCCAAATCTGAACAATTCTATAATTCCTTAAAGGCTGCAGAAAAGACTAAGCTTATATTCCTTACTTCTTGTGAGAGCACAGCCACAAGGATCCATCACCTCAACCCTATGATGAGGGCACACTTGGAAAAGCCAAAGTGAAAAACTGTCCTGTGGAAGAAATGACAGTATTTTTTAAGCCCTGATCAAATAGAGATCACACAGACTCTTTGGCTGTGGTAAGCAAGAGCAAAGAATTCAGGCGAGGTTTTCTCCTCAGTGCTTCATTTAGGGAAGCTCTCAGCTTAAGTCATACAGAGTTCACTGAGTTAGGGTCAGCCTTCCCACAATGTCCTGGTATATTTTGGCCTCTGGTGAGACCTTAACTCTTTCCAGATACTGGTTACAGAGCCTAGGTTCCCATGTGTCTCAAGAGGACAGTGTCTCAAAAGTTACCTAAGGAATTGTGCACCATTTTACGTAAAGAAATCCTCTTTTAAATTTAACCATCTTAAGTGTACCTGGAAACAACCACAAAACCAATATAAAACAATAAGATTCATACTGTATTTATCACGTAAGTTCTAGTAATATATGTGTCACAGGAAATGGCTAGTTTTTTGACTGATTTTAATTTAAAATGAGAAGAACATAACTGCTATAATGAAGTGAGAATTCTTCTCTTGCCTTTCCCTTTTGTATTTACTGTTTATGTTTTATGAAGAATAATATATAACTGGGATAATAAAATTAATTCTAGGGTTCAACAAAGTGTTTTAGATAATAGCTTTTGGATAGTTTCAGGGAATATGAATTAAAATTTGTGATGCAGGGTATGCTGTCTCTTCTGGGTAAGAGGAAATTTTAAGTGATTACAATTTAGATAATCAATGCTGACAAATGTCACAATTATTTGCCAGCTAATTTTGAAAGATAAAACCTTATATTATTGTCACTATTTACAATATATTAACAATATTCAGGTATGGCTTACAGACTTTAACTTTCAAAAGTACTGAACTACTGTAAATACGTGTCTTATTTGCTAATGTTATTAAAGCATAAAGCACAGTGGTTAAAATCCTACATTGCCACACCCTCTTAAATTTGGGTCAGTGTGCTCAATAAACCTGGTGGGTTTTTTTGACACAGCCATTTTTACCTGAATTTATTATAGGGTTAGTTCGGCCTATCTTTTTCTGCTGTTGTTCTGCTTTAATGAAAAATGAGTGTTATAAATAACTTTTATGAATCATGCAGTAACCTGTAGGCATCATTTTACTTCCTTTTCAGGGATTCATTGCAGCTGCTTGCTCCACCTTGGCAGCATTTCCTTTAATCTGTAGTCAATTACAATGATTAAATGTATTTTCCCTGTTTCTCACCTGAGCTTGAAAAAGAGTTTCGTAACATATTTGTAGGAGAATTTTTGCTTTGGTAATTCCCAAATTTTTTTTCACACTTCTAGATTTATCTCTCTGACATAAGATTGCCTTTTATGAGCAACTCTGTATTTTTGACAGCTCCTCAACTCTATTCGCAGGTGATTGCTACAGTATTCCAACATACAGTTTTGGCAGTGCTCTCAAGTCTAATGGATTCTAGTTTCTGTGGTATTTGAACTCAGTCAAAGATGATGTCTCAGAAGAACACAGCAAAGAAAGAGAATCTTTTCTTCAACAGAAACCAGAAAAACATTTCTGTCATAATTTTCCCTTGTTCAAATATTTACTAATACATGAGTAAAGCATAATGAAAGAAGTAGAACAAGAATAGAAGCTATTTTCTCTATAGCAATGAAATAGGTGGTATTTTTCTGAAAGCATTCCTTTTACACAGTTTAAGATTCCATGTGATACGGCCCTGGAATGAAGTGGGGACTCAAGAAAGCTTGTTAATATTCAAAGATCACCTCCTACAAGGTAAAAAGGGTTCATTTATAATGAGTAAGATATCAGGCAAAAATGGCTCCTGGCCAAACTCAAACACAAAATGGAAAACATACAGAGGATGAGTAATCTGGGAGAAATAAAGAAACATTGAATGAGCATCCAGGATTGAAGTTAGGAAAGCTGAGGCCCAAATGGAATAGCTTCTGTCCAGGGATGCCAAAGGCAACAAGGAGGACTTCTGTAAGTACATGGATGGCATAAAAGAAAACTAAGAAGTCTATGGAAAATGTGGATCCATTGCTCAATGAGATGGGGAACCTGGTTACACAACTCCAGGGCATGGAAAAGGCTGAATTTTTGAATGTTGTCTTTGACAAAATCTTTACTAACCAAACTGGCCTTCAGGAATCTGAAGTTCCAGAGACCAGGGGGATTCTCTTTTGTCCAGGTCAGAAAATACATGACCAAGCTGAACATCCCTAAAGAGCAGTGGAGATTGTCTAACTAGTCTGCAGGAAGGGGTTTGACATTGATGAGATCCTCACAGACAGCTATGAGTAGCTCTTCATGTCATTCTATTTTTGTTTTCCTTGGGAGATACAATTTGAGTAAATGCCATGTTAGTTGTGTTTCTGCATGAAAGGGTGAATGAAACATAAATATGTACAGTATGTTTTCAGCTATGTACAGAGCTAACTCTTACAGACATCTTAGGTGTTTTTTCTTTCAGACTGTGCAAGATGAGACCTTGAGAGAAGGTTAGCGCAGGTTACCACTGCAATGGCTGGGGATGACCTCAAGTAAAATTTTCAGTTTTCCATCTTAGAAATGAATCATGGTTAAGTTACAAGTTCAAGAAGAAAACATAGTTGGATTGTGACTGAAAGCTGAAAAGTTATGCTTTTCAAAGCTGACAACGGAGTGCAAAGTTTTCAGGTCTAGTTTGGTGCCTACGAGAAGAATTGGTACTGGGGAAGTAGGGTGCTATTTTTTATCGTCTGAAGATCTTTAGTTCCCTTCCTTTGCTATAAAGGACCCTTATGCTGATCACCCTCATACATGAATAGAACTCCAAGATTACTCAAATTAAATATAATTTATGTATTTATCAAAAAAAATCTGTCTAGATTGCCTGTTCTCCCCTGCTTCCCGGGACACTGTAATCTTACTGTGATGCTAAGGTCTAACCGTAGCATTTTGTGTTGAAATCATGGCTGCACTGTTATTCTCTAAAGGCCTCTTGCTGACTTTCTACAGTTACCAAAATGAGAAAGATGTAATAACTGTTCCATGAACCCTTTTCTGGAAGTTCCTGCGACTAAATGTCAATTTTCTTACATTTCTTACATAGCTGTACTTGATTCCAGTTTTGCTGCATATGAAATCTTGTTTGGAAACAGAACATGTAAACATTTGTGTTTCCGTGACTGCTGGAGTCTTTTTTATTACCATTTCCAGGGAAATGAAACCTCTAGGGCAAATGCACAAATCTTCCTATTAATTGCCAACAAGCAGATAAAAATATGGAAACTAAAATGGTAGAGAGAGAAGGTCCTGTAAACAGTGTTGGTTTGAATGGAAGCTGAAGAGGTAGCAGCTTTACCTCTGCCTCATGCTTTTCTCCATCTATAGCAAAGAAGGCATATAGGATACCCAGTCTCCTTCTTTAAGGTTAACTCTAAAAATGACCTCATTGTAGTTAAATGATTTTCTTTCACATTTAGGTTTACTTGTACAGAAATACAAGAGAAAAACCCCATTTTTTAAAAAATCAATTTTTAAAATAAACATAGGAGAACGTTTCTGTGAAACTTGATAAACCTGTTAAAAAACCAAAGAATTTGCTAGAATAAACAAATAATTTTATCATCAAAGCTATTTGTTTTCTTTGCTCCATTATGGAGTCTATATATAAACTTAATTTAGTTTTAAAACTTTAATGAAATGGTATTCCATATTTTGGAGAAAACTAATCTTTGACTGCTGATCCTCAGGAAAACAGGAATGCTTGACATCTTATGACTTAAAAACAATAAAAACTTGTTAACAGTGGGGTTTTAAACTGAAATAGGGCAGAAAAATAATTCATACTTTTATCTTCTGTTCAAAGATGCAGAACAAAGAGCAGTGGGATTTTCAGATCTATGCAATTGTCTAAAGCAATGAAAATTGTTAATCCTTCACAGTTATTTTTTTTACAACTCTGGTTTCCTAAAGACCTCTTATTCTATCCCCATACACTCAGTTTAAGGAAGGTGAGCTTGAGGACACAAGAAGCATGCCTAAGGTTACAGTAAGTTGATGGTGCATCACAGTCACAGAAAGTTGCCTTCTTAAATAGGTCTATTTCTCAGCTAAAACTGGGTAAATAGGAAAAATGATTTTCTTCTTGTCAGTATCTCATTGCGAGGTCAAAGGAAGAAAAATAAAACCAGCATGTCTGTAACTGAGGCAGCATATTGAAGTATATTGAAGCATGCCATACACAAACACTCAGGTCTGAATTATATTGCAGAAATTTATTTATGTAAAAGATAATGCATTTGTTTATTTAAAGGGGAATAATATTTGTTTTGCCTTTGGTGAAGGTTAACCCTTCAGTCCAATAATTTGTTTTATATTTTTCATAATGCTTTATTTATTTCTGGGGTTTCAGCAATTGTACCCTGATTTATATAGTCTGTACAATAAAGCAGTCTGGATTATTGTCATATGTTCATTCACTGTTTTCTGTCCATATATATCCCACATAAAACCCTCTCTCTGATCAAGATATGTAGAGTTGGATGAAAAACTTTGAAATAATCTGATCCTGAGTTTTCAGAACTTGACCCTTATCCGTACAGATGTCTTGGGATGGAAAAACTGGGAACAAAAGGAACAAGAAGAAAAAAAATTCTGAGTTCTTATAGGGTGACTCTGATCTTATCTAATACTTGCACTTATGTATTATTTTTTTCTTCCTTTCCTTCTAATAGACGCTGTCTTCTGTTTCAGCATTTTTCTCCCCTACTCCCACTGTATGCTTGTATAATAGAAAATATATGCTGTTTGGAAGAAAATACTTCATTCCCTGCAGCTACTAACAATTTACTTTTCTCAGAGTTAGAATGCAAACATTCTAGTTCTGTTTTTCTTCACCTCAGATCATCCTGACATTGCTTTACTCTGCTTGAAGGGTATTTTGACAATAGGTGGAAGAAAACATTGCTAAGTATCCTTGTTAATAGAATTCAGCTCCAAGCTGAGCTGACTGATGTGATTGTGTGACTCCAACACCAGTCTTTTAGAGCCAGGTCGTTGGTCTCATAGCACTCACAGGTTTACGAATGCAAAGGACAGTATTTTCCTCACACAACCATACAACCTTCCTGTCTCCTTTATTCTTGAAAAATGTCCATACTTCCAATTAAGTACTTAAAGGCCATTTGGACACTGTTTCTCAGCTCAGGTTTGTGGCGGCGTGGCTCGGGCTGGCTGCACACGGCGACGTTCCTGTAAGCTCCCCGAGCAGGGCAGTGCTCCGGCCGGTGGGCGAGTGGGCATGGGCTCGCTGCACACGCAGCAGGGTGGGAGCTGAAGGACAGTGGCAGAGGTGGGAGAGGTCCTTGTGTGGAGATCCCAGGTGAGGGTTATTAGCCCGCACACCGTAAGGGGTTCCAAGGACAAGAACAGAGGTCTGAGGATGCAGAGGGTTTTTAAGCAGGGACCGATGGGGAGGAGTTTAAGGGAGTGAGCCAATGGGTGCAAAGGGTAGGCGGGAAAGAGGGTGTAGCCCGGGAATACGAACAGGGATACAAACCAACAGGGGGAAGGAACAGCCAACGGGCCAGAACACCAATGGGGTAACAGAACTCCAAACAGAACCATATAGGGAAGAACAGGGGCGAGGTTAGGATGGCTGTCTCTCTCGCCTGGGCATTGATAAATCAGTGGGCAGTAATATTCTCTAGATGGCGCCCCTGTAGGGCTCAGCCATCAGGGCAGGCTCACCGGCCTCCTCAAAGGTTCATTTCTCATATATTAGAAAAAAGCTAACAAATGCAAATACATTAATCTCCTAGAAATAAATAACATTTCAATTAATAAAACCATAAGTATTAACTTCAGTGCCTCCTTCCAGGTCCTGTAAGATCATCCTCACTATATAAATGCTCAATTAATAACATTAATTTTTGTGTCTGAAAACCTCTTACTGTGAATAGCTGAGGATTGTTCCAAGGTTTAGTACCACACAGAAGAGAGGTTATTTTAAATCCTTTCAGAAGTTTCTGATTGAGTGAAAAAAACCCCAAACAAAACCCCAAACCCACAATCTATTAAAAAGTCTGCAATAAAAAAAAAAAAAAGAAATAAAATGATTGGTGCATATTTTTGAAAGGCATTTGTGTGAACATATTGTCAGAAAAAGTTACATCAGCATATTTTTCTTATTTATTTCATAAGAAGGATTAGAAAGCATAAAGTGGCTGCATTATTTGAAAGTAATTCAGACCCCTAGAAAAGCCACGAATCACACAATTTAATTTACAAAGTCTGCAAATCCTGTCATTCTTTTACTTTCTGCCAGATAATCCTATCCCCAGATACATGATTTTGCTTACTGTACATTATGATTAAATAATTGAGAACAAGGAAAGAAATTTAACAGACACAGCAGATTCATTTTCTTTCCTCATTTAAGTACCTTTTACCTTTAGCCATAGCTCAGTTTTTGCTGAAGATTGAACCAACAGAGAAGGAAGATTTAAAAATCGTTGGAACTTTTAAAATTAAGTAAGAAGAAAGAAATAGTGATAGACTATCTCATAAATTCCCAGCATATTTTTGCAGAGAGGAGTGTAAATTAACCATAACCTTATATCTATATTATCCATACGGTAATAACTATATCTTACAATTTGATACATTTGTAGATACTTTAGGAACCAGACAAGATGCTTTTCAGATGCAGAGTTTTATTAACTAATTTGGACTCAATCACTATTGACTTGCAAGTATTTAATGCCATAATAGCTGTTTCATCACTGTTTTTCAAGGCATCTTGTTAGATGTTTCTAGAATCTGAAACAATATGTTAAAACATATTTCTTAAAGAAAATGATTACAGTTACAGCATTTCTCTAAATTACCAGAGAGTAAATCATATAGTTACACCTGTAGGTTTGGAAAAAAGCCTTGCAACAAGCACAATTACAAAATACAAGGGTAATTGGTAAAGCACATTTCTGATTTATGATTATATCAATTATAAAATACTTTCTTTATAATCCACTTAGCTTTTGTAGAACCTCATTTATTAAAGAAGGTATGCTGCATTACTACAAGGTTTTCTATCCAAAAGACTTATTTGGTGGAGCTACTTGTGCCAACACTGTGAATGAGCAAACAGAGAATATTCAAAGGTATTAAAGAGAGATCTAGGTAATAATTTGAATTTGAAGTCCACGGCAGAATTACATGAGTGAAAAACCTTGGTATTGGCCTTATGATTACTAAAATGTGAGCAAAATGGCAGAAGTTTTACTTGGAAATATATTTCACTTGTGCACTTCCATTTTGTTCTGTTTCTTATTTTGTTTGTTTTTATTAATTTAGCTAAAAGCAATCTGTATCATCACTGAAAAAATTCAGGTTATAAGATAGTGGACTTTACTACCCAGCTGATATCTTATTTTTAAGAAAAAGTCAATAACCTCCTGTACAGGAAAAGGACTTTGGCCTTTCTCCTTAGTGACATACTTTTCATATTAGAGAATTTGGATATCTGTGAGAGAAGTTAATTAGTCTATGTTGAATGAAGAATGCTTTATGCTGTGTAAAAATGAAATGTGGTTTCTTTGAATATTTTGAGCTTGACTTTCATACAGAAGATTTATGGATGACAGAATTGACTACATTTTTAAAAAAGAAACTTGGACTTTTGAGACGTTAGATTTGCCTGACTTGGTGAAATGGTGTGCAGAATGTAATTTGGAAAAAGCAACCCATTTGATCATTCCCAGGAAATGATCAAATGAACCAGCTTGGTGAGAAATGAGTTGTCAGCACAGAAATTAATTACTTTTAACTTTTGTGGTGCAATTCACTTGCTTAATCTGGTCATATGGCATTTTTTGCCACTTAGGATTTCACACCTAGGCACAGGCTTACCCCTTTGGGTACCTTCTCCCATATGTCTGTTCTGCATACACCTTCAGCACCTTAAAGCAAAAACATTGATATATTGGAGTAAATCCAATACTGGCCAATGGAAGGCCAATGGAAGGCCACCAAGATGATAGGGCTTCAGAACACATTGCGTAGAGGTAGTACCTGTGAGGACTGGGTTTATTCTGGAAGACAGAGGGTATCTTAATGCTGCCTTAAACAACCTTTTGGAAAGATGTGAAGAATATATAGCCAGATTCTTTTGGGATGTGCACAGTGACAGATGAAAGACCCAAGCACAATTTACTGAAGGATGTTCTGATTCTGTATTAGTAAAACAGTGTTCAGCACGAGGACAGTCAAACACTGGAAGTAGTTGTCCAGAGCAGTTCTGGAGTCTCCACATGTGGAGATATTCCAAATTCCACTCAAATTGAGCAACCTGAACTGTATTGAGCCAGATAACCCACACAGGACCCTTCCAATCCAAATTCCTCTATGATGCTATGTTTGTGCACTCGAAGTGTGCCCTCTAAGTTTACAGAGTAGGCAGTTGTGTGTCACGACTCATTTGATATGCTTCAGACATCTCTAATAAGAAATAGTCACTCAAAACATTAACTGTAGTGTAATGGTTATAAAATGTTGCTATTATGAATGTAGTCTTCTAAAATTTATTCACATTAATCCTGTTGGTAGAATCAGCATGATCATTGTAAAATGACACAGAATGTGAAAGTAATGGACTTCAAACTTGTCCCTCTATCCTTTGAACATTCCTTAAGCTCTTTTGTCAGCTTTTCTTTTGAAATGCTAACAGGGATCCTTCTTCAGTAGTCAAATTTGACTAAGAAATTTGAAACACTCTTTGCTCAACAATTAAGTGATTGTAATTGTCATTGTGAGTATGGAAGGCAGTTGCTTCATGATGTCAACCAGAGGAGTTTCTAACCATTTTGAAAAATGAGGAGTGTCTAGTTAAAAGGCATAAACTCCCTCCCACTGAACTGGTGACACCAAGGTTGCACTAGCTTTTACCTTTGATCACAGAAAGAGGTGGGGTTTCATTGGCTTCTCCCAATCCATGCCCCAGTTTCAAAGGATTCCAAGAGATGCCTCAATCTGAAAAATTGCTAGATGAATAAATCCTAGTATATCTGTCAAGCCAGTGTTTACAAATTTATTTGTCCTTAATTTATAGCAGTCACACTGCTTTCCACTTAGTGAATAGCTAAGATGCTAATCTACTTATAAGTATAGCATTTGCTTACTGACTTTAATCTTTCAGAAGCAACAGTGGAGATTTCAATTATGTGGTTTCTGTTACTGGAAATGGTTATGGACCATGAAACACTACAACAGTGAATGGACTCTTATGCTCCAACTTAAAAAAAAAAAAAAAAAAAAAA
>WEKY01008279.1:0-12331 GCA_013390045.1 Picathartes gymnocephalus | reverse complement strand
TATATATATATTATATATATTTAATATATTTGATAACAACATTTAAAACATCTGGACTTATTTAATGCATGAATATCAAAAGAGATACACTTCTGACATGAATACTTCAAGAAGGATTCATTTTGTTTACCAGTCACTTTCCAAACACTAGACAAAACCAAGTGCCAAACAACTTGACCACAAGGAAGTATGAATAGGAAAATTCAGCAGATAATATGTTAACAGAAAAAGAAGGTAGAGAAGAAAATGATTAAAACAAGTGGCATAAAATAAGCATAAATTTAATACCCTAACTCCCTTGCCCTGGCCATTTTTGTAACAATGAACATTTTACTAGAAGTGTCAATTTCACAGTAACAGATAAAGCAAATAAATCAGTTCCATACACTTACCTTTTCAGGTTTAGACTCCTCTTCATTTTCATCATCAGATGATGGCCCTGCCAAAGTTGACACTTTACTAATTACACCAAGTCTAGCCAGTTGGTCTAGAAAAAGATCACCACCTTTGTCCACTAAATCTCTTATGATTTGCAAGGCTAACAAATGGCCATCATCATCATCCTGTAATACATCGGGATGAAAAGAAAATAACAAAGGAGACCTTGTTACTTAAATATATCTTTACATGCTGAACTTCACATGTGGTCACAGATGGACACTATAAAAGTTTTAGGGTTAGTTATTAACAAATATATGGAATCAATGAGTATAACTCCCTTTTTTGTAGTGGTTTCATAAAGGATAATATTTTCATTCCTCCTACCTCTTGATCAAGCACTGTAGCTGTTATCTCAACCAGTATTGTGGGCAGGTTGTGGCCAGCATCAGAGTCACAAACCTCTTTCAGCAGCGCCTCAGAACAAAAATGTATCATTTTTCTAATGAGCGCAAGACTTGCTTTCCTTTAAAAAATTGTAGAAAAAAAACGTTCTTACAGTGATAAAGCAAGCCATAATCAAAGCAAAAAAAAAGATTCAAGATAAGACTTCTTTTGTACTCTATTTATGCATGGTTTCAAAACACAATAAATTTAATTTGTTTCAGTTCTTGTTATCGGTACCAGAATTAGTTATTGCTACTAAGTCCTAGATTACCTTTAAGAATAATGCTCCTCTGGTATTTTTTGATTCTACAGCACTATCAGTCTAACATATACTTTTCTCTTCAACCTTTTCCTAGGTAAACCTATTCTATGTCCTGGCTTTATCCACTTTAGTGCTGGCAATTCACTTCTGCACAATGTCACCCTCAGAGGTATTCAGCCTTTCATTTTAGTCATATATTTCCCATGTTTCGAGATCCCTATAATTTTTAACTCTAAACATACTCTTAGATCATGCAGCTTCCCACACTAAGAACTATAATTAATTTGAAAGCAAATCAGTCCCAGTAGGGGTTATAGATGAATGTCTCTGACTGACTTGAAAAACAAAGTTTTTCTCATTCATGAAGATAACTTTAAAGTAGAGAACCAACCACTTCTTTGCACAATCTGCAACAACAATTAATCATGCATAGACTGTTAACATAGTTTCTTATTTCCTTTATTTAAAATGACCTAGTTTAAGCATTCTATCATCAGCTCATGTGGAATCTCTCCACTAGAGGACTTTATCTTGCATTTTCACCCAAAGTACATGTAAACACTGGGAACATAAATAACAGATCGGAATAAATGTCATATTTGTAGTATAAAAGGCTAAGAGGTTACGATCAGATGCAATTTATCACAACCATTATGCCATGCACAGTATTCCCTTTTAAGTAATAAATCAGACTACATTTTTGCAATTCAAAAGAATTACAAGGAGCATCTTCTCCAGTTAATAAGCTGTTAAGTCTTCTAAAACCTTCTAAAATAGCTTTTTCTAGTCTTGCTGGTTTTCTAATGAATGCATCTTGATATAATTTTATTAGTTTTCCTCTACTAAATTACACTTTTCATTACAGTGGCTACAAAGAGCTGTAACCAAATCCTGATGCACAGTGTATACAATATACTATATGAATGTAGCATTCTTTCATCATGCTGCTACAGTCAAGAATATGCTCTGCTCTCCCATGACTAACCAGATTTTTTTCCAACACATCATTTCCACAGAAAGGAAAAAATGCTACTTAAAATACTAAGTAAAAATCACTCTTGCAACACTTTCCAAAGAACCACTTCTATTCAAACAGAAATATGATTGTCCCTAACATTACTTAAACTTTTAGATTTACTCTGGCTTTTTTAAGAGTGTCTTAAGAAATTGTCTCTCATGATAATATTACCTTATTGAAGGCAACATAGTTTGTTGAAATGTTTGTGCAAACACAGGCAATAGTCTTTTCAAGTATATGGGTGCCATTTCTGGATCTCCTTTGGGTTCATTACATTCTTCCTCATCCTTGTTTGCATCTTTCTTTTTCTTCTCATCCCCTTTGTTGACAGGACACATCCAATCCCCTGGAAAATTTTTTTCCCCCAATACATTTAATTGCAAAAGTCAACAAACCAAACAAAAAACCCTTCAAAACATCCAAGTTTTCTTTACTAACATCCAAGTACCTGAACATGAACATACATTCCTAAAAATATAAAATTTACACGTGCATGACGTCTTGAATAAAAGTAATTAATAGCAAGTATCACCTGTGGCACCAGAATTCTAATGAACAGGGAAAGTGCAGTTCCCATGTAGAAAGAAAGGATACCAGAGAAGCTACCAAGGCTGACACATTTTGAATCCACAAGTAAACCCCAGTCTAGTCTGATTCCACAGCTGAAGAGCAGGACAACTGGCACTGTTCATGCCCACTCAGTTATTTCTTTGATAATTCCCCCTCACTTAAAAACACCTTAAAATACTAAGATTTTTATGCATACTTTATAGGTTAACGAAGTTAGGTCACAATTTTTTTTTTAATAACCTTAATAGAGTAAAATTCTAGTAACTGCATAAATTAGCATATATCAGCATTTCTACTACAGCAACTGTTAAGGAATTAAAAACTGCGCTCACCTGGAGACTGAAGAATAGCTACTACTTCACTGTGTCCCCTTTCCCGAGCTTTGTCCAAAGGAGTTTTCCCATCTTCATCTCTCAAATCAGGATTTGCACCATGTCGTAAGAGAGTCTAAGAACAAATATTTTTATGTATGAAAAAAATTTAAGATTTCTTCTTCTAACGTAGCAAATGTGTTCACATATATCAGCCTTACGGTCTTCTCATGATTGTAAGTATTCTGTGCTTTTAATATCTGTAGAGCTAATATAAACTACTTTTATTCATTACTGTCCTATCATAATGAAAAATCTGTGTTTTGATAACACTGTAAATAATATGTAAATATTTGACAGTGCATGTGTCCAACATATTGCACTGAAGACATTTTGAACAAAACAAGATTAAAAGTCAGTATGTAAGGCTTCCTAAGGGTCAGTTTAAATCATACCTTTGCTACCTGAGGTCTTCCAAAACATGCTGCATAATGTAATGAGGATGACCTCTGACCTCTGTTAACATCAGCACCCCTTTCACAGAGGAATTCTACCTGTTACACAAGAAAAAGGAAAACAGTTTTTTCATCTTTCTTTACATAAATAATGTAACTTCTTAAGGATCTATAAATCTAATTTACCATTTCCTGAGTTCCAAAAGCTGAGGCCCAGTTTAAAAGAGTTTGTCCTACATCATCCATAAAATTTACTTCAAAAGCTGAAAGATAAAATTAAATAAAATAGTTAAAGTTCCCACAACTATAAACTAAAGTTCAACATTAGCCTTTAAATAAATAGCAAGTCTTAAAAAAATTAAGTGTCCTCAATAATTCTGGAGAAGCATTTATGCTCGTAATTGCAAGAAAAAAAGGTGGCATAGGTATGATTACTAACAAAACCTGTTGAGTATTTAACAAAGTAAGTGAATCGTATATAAAGATTTTCAATTAACTACGTAAGCATTTGTTATGACACCACAGAATATAAAAATCAAAGATAATAGAAGCATTTCATTTTCTTTTTCAGAGTATTTTTGCTTACCTCCTGTGTCAATTGCATCTATTAGTGCATCAGTATCCTTACTGCGGATGCAATCTATCAGTTGCCGATGAGAACGTTCCCCAGAACTATCCAGTCTCCGCAGTCCTGGGATTCTGCCTGTAGATCCAGCACTAGATTTTGGCAGGGCTTTTCTCCCTTCGAACAGTAGCACCAAAAGAAGATCTACTAACCGCATGGTATCCAGTACACATCTCTCGTCACCCTGCAACGCACTTTCTATAGAATCTGGAAGTTCAGATCTTAGGAGATCCTGGAAATAATTAAAAGTCTGAACAATAAAAAATATACAGGGCTTTAGAAAATACTATTAGAATTGGGTTTCATTTCCATATGAAATGTTTCCTTTTTTCCCCTCTTTAAAAGTAACTTATGTCTACGTGTGTGTGCGCATATGTGTGTGTGCGCATATATATATATATAAAAAATAAAATCTATAAATAAGTATATCTATCTATAAAATAGCAACATAAATCTTGCAGATATTGAAGTACACAAAGGGAAAAGCCCCATAAAAACAAAAAGCTGTAGCATAAAAGGATTTCTTACATGTGTTACTACTGGAGAGCCTCTACACAGGGTTGACAACAGGCTTACAATAGTTGACACCTGATTACTTAATTTAGAGTCTGCAGCTGTAGATGGTGCTCCAGTGCTACTCCGTCCAGGTTTGCAAGCTGAAGATGGTCCTGATGCTGTGCCACCAGCAGCTGCCATGCGAGATAACAACTCCTCAGTTAATCCATGTTTAGCTAATGGGGCTGGGTCAACTCCACGCCGTGTGAATCTGTCAGCTAATGAAGCAAAGCATCTCAAAGCTCCATCTGAAACCTAAGAAAGATGTGCAAGAAAAACTGATGAAATTTCTTTTACTTGAGAAGATGCTAAGAGGATGTCCACAAGAATACAGGACACATACAAGAACATTTTTTCAGCCGGGCCAAGCCTAAAACTAGGACAAACTGGGAAAAGCAAATTTTACTCTTAGATAACTCAGATTATCCACTGAACACCTGACATAGGGACATGCAAGAATTTTTGTGACAATAAAATACAAACTCCCAAATTTAGGTTTATGACTAAAGGGAGGAAAACATCCAACCAACCAACTAACACACAAAAAACCCCAGTGACACTGTGGAAACAAGGCTTACTGATGATCCTCTTAACAGTCCAGCAAAAAATACTGCTGGCCAACTGCCCAGGAAAGGATCCAACATCTTTTCATGTCAGTGTTGAAAACTAAGGAAGGTTTTGCCTTTAACATCTCTATCTATACACTAGAAGTGTCTCAGTCTTTCAGATCAGGAGATTTGCACAGGCCTATCAAGATGACTTGCTTCAGGCACATTTGCCTTTAAAGATGTGCAGGAGCAAACCAGACTGATGTCAAGAAATAGCAAAAAAAACTTCACCATATCTGTTCTCTAACCAAACTCTAAATCAGTACAGTCCTTACTACCTAAAATGTCAACTCAGCAGCCCATTTTAAAAACAACTGCCTGCTATCACAGACCAAGGACTTCAAGACAGTTACTCATCAACACACAGAACAAGATTAGAGTATTAGTCAGACTTCATGAAGGCAAAAATCTTAAATCTCCATTAAGTTTGCAGACTTCTGGAATGGTCTGTACATGCCAAACATTCTGAATTATCAGTACTCTTTTGCAACAGATTTTTTTCTTTAGTGTGTAACGGTCACTGTTCATGTCACCTGGCATCTTGCTCCAGCTCTTTGACAATACAGATGAACACTTTTGCCAATCTTTATGTAATTTGCATATAGTCCATAGATCTTTACCATAACAGCTGTCAGAAATACACAAGAAAGTCTACTTGTTTAAATACACTGCATTAGTGGTATCAGTTTACAAAGGGAAAGAGTATTTGGAAAATATTTACATTTCCTCTCCCAAATTGCAAGCGTAACACAAAGGTGAAAAGATAAGCTGTTCTTCGGGCCACATTCATCTGGGCTGAACTCATCCATCAAGTGGTGTTACTAACTGGCAGCCCACACAAAAAGTGACCAAACCCAACAGTGTAAAAGGACAAGGCAGGAAGTAACGAACTTGAAAAGGGACATAATGCATATCCAACATCCACTGTAATCCTGAGGCTTGTTTCATGTGTAACATATTTCCCAAGGATACCAGTACACATTTATTTTCTATCATCTGCGTCCCATCCTAGGCATGCTTATCTTTAAGTTTAACTGCTGAACTATTAAGTTAATTTGAATTCTCATTCACATCTCCAACAGTCCCAGCAACTGCTTTTCTCTAACATCTTATAAATTGGGAAACGGTTAAAATACTGCAGACATAATGGTCTGAATTTCAAGACTACCTTGCCTCAGATGGTTAGTGTACTAATAAAGTTATTTAATGGCTAAAATACATGACAGCTTGTTCTGAAATGGCTAGTGTATGACAGCCACCTGACAACTCTTCAGATCTAAAAATAAATTTTAAAAAAATTATCTCCCAGGAAGAAAGATTTAGTTTCCCAAATATGATATGCTTAATAAACCAGACTGGAGGCTGGATCTGTGCATTTAGAGAAAGGAATGAGGATAGAGGTCAGAGTAAAATGGGGACTCAGTTCTAAGAATGGACACGAAGCCTGGCCAGGCTACAGCAAGAATTTGGCTAAATGGCTATTCCAAAGCACTAGTATGACGTACAGAAAAGGATTCTACTAGGAGAAAGATAATTCCTCTGGGATACATTTTCTAGATTTTACAAGGACTACTTCATCTTAAGTTAATAAAACTTCAATAAAGAAGTGGAACAGCATCTCTACTAGTATCATTTAGGGGAGCTTCCAGTGTAATACTTGAGGATTGACTATGGATGTTTTTATTGCTTCTCTTAGTTTGGCAGAAGAAACACAAACCATATTCATTTTCACCTCTCACTATGCTCAATTTGATAGTGATTGAGGTACAGTCATAGAACAGTAATTACTTCAGAAAGTGTCTCAAAATGCACTGAAAAAAGTTACAGGATATTTTTCATTGCAGTTTTCAGAGGTTAAATAAGACTTTATTCAAACACCAGCACTTGGAGTCAAACACTAAGCAGTGTTTTTATTCTCTTACCATTACAACTATGAAGGAAACTATCATAA
Source organism: Picathartes gymnocephalus (assembly GCA_013390045.1). NCBI lineage: Eukaryota > Metazoa > Chordata > Aves > Passeriformes > Picathartidae > Picathartes > Picathartes gymnocephalus. The sequence continues at coordinate 5,151 of WEKY01008279.1, read as the reverse complement.
TACCCAAATATAACAACTTCTATGTAAACATACAGTTAGGGAGGTTATATAAAGTTACCTAGTCATTCCTTTATTAAACATACTGAAAGTTAAATTCACAGCACATTGAGCCAACTATTACATTACCTGATGGTCTTCATGTTTTAATAAACTAGACAGTGATTCCACACAGATTTCTAATGAAGAATCCTGAGGTTCCATTTTGCCACAGAGTCTGGATACTACAGCCATTGCTGAATGCAAAGTATCTTTATGAACAAGGTGTCCACTGTCACGAATGAATGTCAGAACACAATTCAACCCTCCAGCTTCAAACACAGCTCCTGACTCACGGGTACAGATTAATTCTAACACCTATGACAAAAAGAAATTTAATTTGAATGCAGTAAACACAAAAAGTCAGTTATTTATATCCACAGGCAGATATTTGTATCCATCTACAGAACTGGTTAAGAAAATGTAACAACAGGAAAAAAGAAAAACCTCTCTCTTCCTCAACACACAAAAGGGGCTAAAGCCTCCAGTACTCTAGTAGTTAGTAATTACAGCTTTCATCAAAAATATGGGAGCCAGTACAAGAATATCCCTCAAAGGCATGGTCATAACAGGTGTTCATGAAGACAGATAATACTCTCTCATCCTGGGAGACACATGCGACCGAGAATTTTAAAACTTGTAAGAGCACCGTTACCCAGTGATACACTTCTGGAACTAGTGAATAAATAAATTCTGATGCCATGGTAATCAAGAACTAGAGCTATATGCTACCACATGGCCATGAGTTCTGCTTTAAATGAGAGATTGTAAGCGTCTTCTAAATTTCTCTAAAAACTTCACATGGGTGCAGGAGAGCTGTATTTAGTGCAACTGAAGAGGCAGCAAACAATTTTTTTGCACCAGGTAATTTATCTGTATCTGGAGCAATTCTCCATTTCTTTTGTAGCATCAAAATAACCCTTAGCTATTAGCATTCTAGTCATACAAGACAAACAGGAAATTTCTTCTAATATTTTCGATTCCTTTTCTATAATTTTTTTTTAAAGCAAATTGAACTGTGAACAGCACCAGACTGAAAAGATAAGCAGCATTGTCAGTATGTACGTTTTTATCATAGTCTGCGTTTTTGTATCACATTTTAATAAAATAAATAGGATTGGAATATGAGGAAGCTCTTTGGAAATAGCAAATTTTCCAGCTCCTTCTTAAAAACAAGAGGCTCTTAAGTATACTTACCTTCACACATTGCTCAGCCAAATCTCTACTCGTTCTGTTGTTAAGTTCAACAACTACTAAACGATTACAAAGTGCCTTGATAGCTCCATCCACTCCCACAATCCTACGGGTGCATTCCGCTGATACATCCAGGTAATACGTTATGGCACGAGCTGTTACTTCCAGGACATTGTCTGGAGCACTTTCATCAAGAAAAATTTTGCACAGTGCTGGCAAAAAAGTTCGAGGAGGGCATCTGCAGGAAAACAACCACAACACATTACTATGTTGAGCACAATTCTCTACATTAAGTAATTTCATACACTTCCACATTAACGCTTTCCATGCACACATCATTTGCTCAATTAGTTCATAATTGGTTCAGAACACTCATTTAGAATACTACATCTCATACACACGTGAAAATTCAAATAGGTAATCTGAAAAGATATTGCATTAAGAAGCCATACTCTTGAAATTTTACAGTCATACAGGGGAAAAATTTATCTTTTTGTGATTTTTTTCTAGGAATTAACCTCACGTCACCAAACAGAATGCATGTTTTCTTAACAGCGCTTCAAGGTTCATGATGATTAACAGCTACTTAATCATGAAATTTTATATACAAAGACTAAAGATTTTGAGTTTAATACACTATTTGATTTTGAGTGGTCCTTCTTCCCTATGTTATTTCCCATGTCCTTTTATCCTATTTCAGTCTCCTCCCCTACCCCCTGCATCATTTTTTTCCCTTAATCACACTGAGAACATATTTAGTTAACGTAGCTTGCATTCATTGCATTTTCTCTCCATATCCATGTTTCAGCAGCCTCTGGCTCTCCTTTTTATTGTTAGCCTCATTTCCATATGCAAGGATGGTGAAGAACAACCCCAAAACTTTAAAACAAAAAAAGCAAGCTGCAATGGTCCTTCTATTCCTGTGACATTACAGAATATAAACTGAAATAATACTGTTCATTATTATCAAAAGTTTTAAGATATGGAGCTATATTTTAAGTCAATTTATCTTCCAGTAGCATATCTACTTAGCTATAAATAACTTAGCATTATGATGGTTCACCACAGTGGTAAAATACTGGTAAAACCAAGGTGACGATGGGGAATTAAGGGGATATATGCTGTGCCAGTAGTCAAAAGAGCCAGATACCTCAGCCCTAGATGTAGGAGACCAAACTAAATCTACAGGAAGCAAATATTGCAACTTTTCCTTCAAGAAGGGTTTTGGTTTTCAAAATATGTCTTCAAACTTTTCCAAATCCAAAAAAGAAAGAATAATAACATGTTTTCTAGTTTGGAAGACAGGTGTAGTACTTGCTGATGAATCATTCTGAAGACTCAGAGGTCATTCAGTATCCCACCTGGTATGCAATGACTCACACAAAGGGACCAAATCCCAGGACAGCAAAATGCTAATAGTTTCCCTCAAGATCTTACCATGCTTTATGAAGTAAGTAATAATGCTGCCTGACAAATAAATATATTACCTAACAATACTTACTGACAAATTAATAAGTGAAGCTTCAATAAAACTCAATCACGTATGTAAAACTTATATTGGCCTATCCAGCCTATACTGTCTATTGTTCTTAAGAAATTTGTTATTTAACACTACATCTTTAAGAAGGGTCTATACAATAACTTTGCCCAACCTTGCCTTGAACACTTCCAAGGATGGGGCATCCACAGCCTCTCTGGGCAACTATATTGGGTTTGCGTGGCCAGGTTTTGGTAGCAGAGGGAGCTACAAGGGTGGCTTCTGTGAGAAGCTGCCAGAAGCTTTTCACAGAATGTCCTGCAGAGCCAATGCCAGATGGCTTCAGCATTCAGCTCACCATGGCTGAGTCAATCAGCAAAGGTGCTAACACCTCTGCAATAACATATTTAATAAAAAAAAAAGTTATTGCACCGATATAATTGTGGCCAGAGAAGAGGGGGGTGAGAATATGTCAGAGGACCAACTCTACAGACACCAAGGTGGAGGAGGGGCAGGAGGAGCTGGAGCTGAAAGTCCCCTGCAACCCACGGAGGTCCATGGGGACGCAGAGGTTCACCTGCAGCCCATGGAAGAGACCCAAACTGGAACAGACGGATGCCCAAGAGAAGGTTGCAAACCCAGGGAAAACCTGGAGCAGGCTGTGCCTGAAGGACTGCACCCCATGGAAGAGTGACCCACATTGCATCAGTTTGTGGAGAACTGCTGTCCATGGGATGGACTCACGTTAAAGAAGTTCCTGGAGGATCGTTACCTATGGGAGGAACCCTACACTGCAGCAGGGGAAGGATTCCCCTTCCTGAGCTGCAGCAGGAACAATGAGTGATGAACTGACCATAACGCCCCTTCCCCATCTCCCTGTGCTGCTGGTGGGAGAGAACACAGAGATTTGGAAGGAAGAAAGGGTAAGGGAGAAGGTGTTTCTAAGATTTATTTTACTTCTTATTATTCTACTTTGATTTTGTTAGTATTAAATTTAGTTAATATCCCCAGTTCAACTCTGGTTTGCCTATGACAGTATTTGGTGAGTGATCTCTCTCCCACACCTTATCTNAAGGTTCATGATGATTAACAGCTACTTAATCATGAAATTTTATATACAAAGACTAAAGATTTTGAGTTTAATACACTATTTGATTTTGAGTGGTCCTTCTTCCCTATGTTATTTCCCATGTCCTTTTATCCTATTTCAGTCTCCTCCCCTACCCCCTGCATCATTTTTTTCCCTTAATCACACTGAGAACATATTTAGTTAACGTAGCTTGCATTCATTGCATTTTCTCTCCATATCCATGTTTCAGCAGCCTCTGGCTCTCCTTTTTATTGTTAGCCTCATTTCCATATGCAAGGATGGTGAAGAACAACCCCAAAACTTTAAAACAAAAAAAGCAAGCTGCAATGGTCCTTCTATTCCTGTGACATTACAGAATATAAACTGAAATAATACTGTTCATTATTATCAAAAGTTTTAAGATATGGAGCTATATTTTAAGTCAATTTATCTTCCAGTAGCATATCTACTTAGCTATAAATAACTTAGCATTATGATGGTTCACCACAGTGGTAAAATACTGGTAAAACCAAGGTGACGATGGGGAATTAAGGGGATATATGCTGTGCCAGTAGTCAAAAGAGCCAGATACCTCAGCCCTAGATGTAGGAGACCAAACTAAATCTACAGGAAGCAAATATTGCAACTTTTCCTTCAAGAAGGGTTTTGGTTTTCAAAATATGTCTTCAAACTTTTCCAAATCCAAAAAAGAAAGAATAATAACATGTTTTCTAGTTTGGAAGACAGGTGTAGTACTTGCTGATGAATCATTCTGAAGACTCAGAGGTCATTCAGTATCCCACCTGGTATGCAATGACTCACACAAAGGGACCAAATCCCAGGACAGCAAAATGCTAATAGTTTCCCTCAAGATCTTACCATGCTTTATGAAGTAAGTAATAATGCTGCCTGACAAATAAATATATTACCTAACAATACTTACTGACAAATTAATAAGTGAAGCTTCAATAAAACTCAATCACGTATGTAAAACTTATATTGGCCTATCCAGCCTATACTGTCTATTGTTCTTAAGAAATTTGTTATTTAACACTACATCTTTAAGAAGGGTCTATACAATAACTTTGCCCAACCTTGCCTTGAACACTTCCAAGGATGGGGCATCCACAGCCTCTCTGGGCAACTATATTGGGTTTGCGTGGCCAGGTTTTGGTAGCAGAGGGAGCTACAAGGGTGGCTTCTGTGAGAAGCTGCCAGAAGCTTTTCACAGAATGTCCTGCAGAGCCAATGCCAGATGGCTTCAGCATTCAGCTCACCATGGCTGAGTCAATCAGCAAAGGTGCTAACACCTCTGCAATAACATATTTAATAAAAAAAAAAGTTATTGCACCGATATAATTGTGGCCAGAGAAGA
>WEKY01008277.1:0-50751 GCA_013390045.1 Picathartes gymnocephalus | reverse complement strand
ACATCCTCACACCTCTTGCCCCAGGAGAAATGAATCTCCCCTAAACATTTGGCTTTAGAAAGCAGACCCCCCACAAGTCTGCAGCTTTGTCTTCTTCCTGAGAATAAGATAAAGAGAGAAAAAGAAAGAAGCATAAATCTACAAGTAATTACAAGAAGAGAGATAGTCCTCTCAAGCAGCATCATAGACACTACAAGTACAGGTTTAAGCAGCTTCCATCCATTTAAAAATATGTCAGAACAGCACTGCCTTTCCAGTTTGGAACTCCCTTTAGTTACAACACCAAAGTAAAGTCGATACAGTGACTAGCAATACCAGCTTTGAGGACTGAAGTAATGGAGAACAGTAGTTTCCAGCCAAGTAAAAAGCAGCATAATCGGAACATACACATACCTGAAAATGTTCAAAAAAGCTTTAATTTAGAAGCACTATCCCAAGCTAAAACCCAAAACGGAACAATCAGCTTTTTCATTCTTCAGTCCTAGCATCTAACAGTTACATGCTGTTCTCAGCAGACTCATCCATACAGTTTTGCTTTCCAATCAATCCTTGTAAAAAGATACACCAAGAAAGCAAAAATTGAAGGCAAACAGACTTCATATCAGTTCTGTGCTTTGTTCCTTCCCTATGAAGAATTTTAGGACTCATGCAAAAGTTAGAAAAGTGAACTGCAATCAAAGAACAGAGCAAAATACATGAACTAAGAAATACTATACTCTTTTGAGTAGTGACTGAGATCTGAAAGGTTGATTTGCTTGTCTTAGATTTGCACCAGCATTCTCTTTCTTGCCTATCTTCCACTTTGATCTCCAGTAACATGTGGCTCTGCAGCACTGCAGGTTCCAGCAGAGCAACATTAATGCTGCCCAGGGGGATACACATGCCATATCTATGCAGAACAGAAAAGATGGGTTTGTATTCAGAAAATGCATTCCCACTTTTCTGAGCGCTGACTGCACAATTGGTCTTTTTGTACTACAGCCATGGAACTCACAGCTGTACAGGATAAGTGGCTTGAAGGACTTTCTCATGGCCATCCATTTCTCCTAAATTATGATGAACCCCAGGAATGGCCAAGCAACTCAATAGTTCTTGCTAGGACTCCACAATTGATAAGCTATTATTTTAAGAGTACGCTTTTTTCTTTCTCTAACACACGCTTGTGAATAGAGCTCATAACAACTCAAGTCCAACAGCTCTTGCATTAAATGGCATATGTGGTCGAGCCAATCTCTGCAAGCCCCCACACCAATCTACTTGGTTCTTCGGGTTCAAGTTCTGCCTGTGGGCTTTCATTTATCTGTTTAGCAGGTTGGTGACAGGATAAGTGGAAATGAAAAGTAAAGATCACATATTCCCCTCTATCTCACTCATTCAAACTCTTGTGCCTGAATTTCAAGATTGGCCCATTTTCCTGGCCTTTGGAAAATTCTTATGAATGCTTAACATTGTTCTTTTCTTTTAAAAGAACAGTTTTTGCAAACTATCAAGAAAGCTGTTGCAATTAAAAGCTCTAGAAATTATTTTCTATGTAATTCATGTAGAATTTAATTCATATTAATTAATATGGCAATATTTATTCTAAAAAATGGCATCACAAAGATTTAACAATTACTACACTTAAGCTTGGCATGGATAGGGTCAAAAAACTCTAAAATGCATACCTTGATTAACAGGTACTTTAAGAAAATTTCTCAATGGAGTAGCAGCAATTAAAAATTCAGTATCAATTAAATTGATCAAGATACTTAAGATGCAAGTTCTATCAACTTAGTAATTTCAAAGACAAAATTTTGTAAAAACAAAACCATCAAAAAACTCCTGATTTCTCCTCAAAGTAACCGTAGATTAGCAGAATTATTTCACCAACACTGCCACTGATTTACAATAAGGGAAGACTCAATGTACTTTCTGGAAATTTTGGTAAAGGTCGTAAAGTTGCAACTGTGCAGCTCTGGAGAGAGAACAAGTAGTTAAGCCTACATGGTGAAAAAGTTCACCAAGTCTTCATATTTACACTCAGGGGTCCTTCATGAAAGCGAAAAGGTATTTCACTTCAATGCTGTGGTCATATTTGTCAAGCCTCTTAGAAGACAGGAGCTGCCCCATCACACCTTGATGTTTTCATTACTTACCTGATGTTAGCTGACTTCGCCTTCAGGTCATTCCAGCGCTGGTTCATGTCATCCAGCCGGTGCTGGAGCAGAGCAGCTTCCTCAGAGTTTCCCAAGGCTTTCACCATTTTCTGTCTGTTTCCATCAATGCTTTTAAAGATGTCATTGTGGGCATCAATCTCAGCTTGGATGTCCTGAAATATCAGCAAGAAAAGTTCAAGCATAGTTCTCTAAGTAAAGGAGGGAAGAGCTGTCCCTAGTGAGTACTCCTAAACATGAGGACAGAGCATGTATTCCAACTTTCTTGGGTGGCTCTGATAAAAGATGCAGAGGAGAAAACCTGCAATCCTATTAACGTCACTACAAAAGGGCTAGCTTTTTTTGTAGTGTGAGAAAAGGAGTCTGAAAGCCGCCCAAGGCTGTGAAAAAGGAAATAGAATTATAAACACCAAGTTCTGTGATGTTGTGTTTTGTAGCACTGAAGGTAACTATCTCCTGTTCACCCACGCATTTCACACAGTGTGGCATTTGCAAATGCAGTAGAACTCATTTCCTCTCCAGAAATTACACAGATTCAGCCTTAGCTATGTCATCTCTTTCTTCTTTGAAACAAAACATTCCAGAAAACTTATGCAGCCTCTATCTAGTATTTTAGGTCACACATAATGAAAGCATTTAACTAAAATCTGTCCCCTTAAACTGCAGCTAAATGACTACAGCAACCAAAAGTCCATTTTTACAATTAAACTACATTACAGTATGGCCTGACTATATGGAGAGGTAGACATAAAATGGCAGAATTTATTATAATCTGAATTTCATAGTAAATACTGAAAAGAAAAAGAAAAGCTTGTGATTTCCATTCAGTTGACTCATTTCTCCTCCCCTTAGAAATTAAACACATTTTATTCTCTCATCTACCATCTGCCTCAACAAACTCATTACAGATGTTGTCTTCATCTAATTGAGCACAGTATTATTTTTAAAACACATAATAAGAGCAAACAAAACTTCCTGCACCACCGTCACTAGTTTCTAGCATCCATACATCTATGTACACTCCAATAAATCAAAGTAAATGTGTGGAAAGCCAGGAGGTGTACTGGCTGTCTCAATAGGATTAATCAACAAAAATTATGACAGGAACTTGATGCAGATGTAAATAAACTTCTTTTGCAAAGGAGGAAATCAAATAACTGAAATTCCTTAAAAATTTTTATTCCTCCAATCAACTCCTCAGTAATCACCATCTGTTCCCAAAAGCAGAAAAGGAGGGGGCTCTTGTACCTCCCCATTCCGAAGATGTATTCCTGCTTGCACATTTGCAAATTGAAGTGGAAAAGTAGCCATGAATTTGAGATAGTATGAAAGCTTTCTTGAGTTAGGGAAGAAAACAAGAAAGTCAGGATACAGTTGGAAAACTGGGGGGAGGAGAGATGGGGCAGTGGGAAAGGAGGTGAGAGAGGCAGGCAGGCACTGGTGAAGCTCTGTCTCACCAGAAGAGCTACTGTGTGACTTTGGACAACTACCTGTTCTTTGCCCTAAGAGTCACTCCTTTAAGGCAGGTAAAAATACACTTTTGCTGTCTTTAAAACAACCTGATAAAAATCACCATTCTAAACCCAGAAACAAAAATGACGTTTAAAAGGAAAAAACAAAATGAAACTGTCTGATGATCAGCCAACCCAAATAAGATGGCATAGTCATCAGCTGAATTAGATGCTTATCTGAAAACATTTGCAGCTCCTGTCCTTACAACTCCAACATGAACACAGGTGCAGTGGAACCCAGCCCAATCCCACACAGCAGGAGATACAACCACTGTACAGCAGTTACAATTCTAACTGCAATGAATCTGTGCTACAAAAGCCTGGTCACGTCAAATACTTTTCTTTGCCTCTACAAAGTCACAAAAGACAACTTAATTGAAAACAAACTAATCTCTAATTTTCCATCCTACAATCACAATATTAATTGTAAATCCATTAATTCTGGAACCTTCATAAAGCATTCTTGGATTTTACTTGAGAAGACACTACAGCATGCATGCTCAAAAACATTTCATTCACAATGGGGTTTGAGTTTTGCATTTTCCAGTCTTCATATTACATTGATTAGGGTACAATAAATCTGCTGTTCACATTCTTGAGTCCCATCTGTGACAGCCATGTTGAGACAACTAAGTTCAAAGAATAAAGTTTCATAATTAATTTCTCTCTCATTTCTGATTTCCATTTTCCAGGTTAAAAAACCCTACAAACCGCTGCCAGATGATGGATAACCCAACAAGATTGGTAAATTAATGAATGTGAGTTTGTCACAGTCCTCAAAGAAAAGATGGAGAGAAATTCAAGTAACATACCCCACATCAGTGTGCACATGGAAGAAGTAGAGCAGGAAGGAGGGATGTGAAAAATGACTAATGGCAAGAAATGGACACAATAAGTTAGTTATTCTCCAATAATGGTATAAAACATCTGGGTTTTTAATCAGGTATTGTCCTCTGGATGATGGGCTCCCATCCTAAGACTTATGTCTTACGCTAAGACTGCTGTAATTGGTAGCAATTAGTAATACTCTCCTTTATTCACTGTGTTATCAAAGTCCTTCAATTCTTATTTGTAAACATGTGGTTGCCCTCCCTTCAAATTTCTTTCTTCAAAGTGGAAAGAACTCTATCATTCTGTAAACACCCCAATTTATGTTTCACCTAATCTATTATTTCTTTCGCCTGCCTTTTTCTTGGTCTTTGATTCTCCACTGTCCTCTGTGTGGCAAAAAATGGGCCGAAAAATGTTTATTATGCCTGCTCAGGCCCCAGTGAGGATTAATTCTAGTAAGAGTTAATCCACTTTCAAATTTGCAACACTTGAGAAGAAACTAAATACTCCCCTATTATCTCATGGAAGTTCCCATCTTCAGAGTCACAGGAGAATGCAGAAGAAGAGGGAAAAAATTCTGTTGTTCTTGCCATATAATGAGGGGGATACAACTTTGAAACTCCATCATTGCTCTCAGCCCAGTGCTAAAGGGATCTGGGCCAGAGTGGTCTCCCAGTGCATGTGAAACAAATCAAAGGGCAGAGAAAAAGTTGTTTGTACAAACAACCAAAAAAAAACCCACAACAACAACAACAACAACAATCTTAAAGAAATACACTATAAACAGAAAATATCTTCTTGCTCTATCAACTTTTTTTTTGAGGCACTACTACAGAGATGCCATATTTTGCTAATTTTGCAAATATTTACATGCACTTATCTGTTAAACGGAATTCATAATTTATTGTATGAGGTCAACATATTTGTTCACATGCCAACTGCTTGCAGGATTAACACCCTAAATTTAAAGAAAGCTTTTTGAGGAAAGAATTTATCCTATATATAAATCAAGGTGAAAGCTCCAAAGTTTGAGAGATAGAAAGGAGAAGAAACTAACTAGATCGGCATTTAGATATTTAGTTAACCCTAGCCAGACTATTAGAAGATTGCCACTTCCCTTAAATTCCTTTTAAGATCAAACTGCTGCCTTTTTCCACTTTGGTCTGGTGATTTCAAAATTCTATTTCCATTCTGAATCTCCTCTGATTTCTTTGTTTCTCTCCCTCTTCCTGCAGGATTTTATGTCTGGATTTGATTTTAAACCTTGTCTCCATAATAAGAAACCTACTTCTTGCTTTAACTTCTACCAAATAAAATACTAAATTATCATGTGATGACAACTGAAAAGCACGTGTCTTTAAAGAATGTATAAATACGTGCCACTCAGGCTACAGATGGCAATACTGAAAAAGACCCAAAGACACAGCTGACAACCTTTGTAGTTGCTACTAGAACAGCCCAAAGGCAGACTGGAGTGCCATGCCCAGGGTAAAAGAAGATATATGACAAAGACTGGAACAGAACCAAACTAAGAAGCTCCACTCCAAGATCAAACAACTATTAATATTCTGTCTTTTCTTTCCCCCTTATGGACCACAAGGATATATTAAAAGCAGTCACAGCACTAGGCATAATAGTCCTTTGGAAACTATCAATACTTTATAAAAGGCAAAAAACCTCCAACCCAAACCAACATCATTCCCGTGATGTGTCTTTTTTCTAAATGATGCGTCCAGAGGGCCTCTAATTAACTCTGCAACCCTCTAAGCTATTAACAGATTCATTTCTACCCACATTTTTTCAGATTTTGTTTGTCTGTATTGGCACTATACCAGTAAAGACGGTAACACAGGCGAAGTAGTTCCCTTTTTATAGGACCCAAACACTTCTGTTGAAGATAAAAACACAGCTAGTGGAAGAAAACTCCATGGCCAAATTTAAAATGCACTGTTTCTTCCACTTTAAATACACAAAATATTACTCTATTGAATTCTCACTATTAAAAATGCTGGGGTAATAATACAAGGATCTAAAACAGGGAAGTTATTTTATTCTGTAAGGGAAATAAATATGTTCTCATTAAAGAGTCTATTATCAAGAAACCTTAATCAAATTTTTCTTACCTACAGGACACAAAACTCAACTTAGTCCCTCAAGAAAAAAGTCAACAGCATTCTGTACCAAATCATAACTTCAGAGGGTTTTAATGCAGGACTCATCAATGTTTCAGTACAATGTTTTTGAACCCACTATATACAGCAAAATTCTGCATTACACTCCAATTATTTTTATGTTTATTAGGAAACAGAACGCCACTGAATTTTCATAAACATCTGACCACAGATCAGGGATGGCAAGTTATGCCACACAAATCACATATGGCTTGCAAGAAATGGACACACAGGTACAATGCTGATGCTGTGCAACAAGCCCGGTAGCATTTTGTGTTGGCAGACAGAGTGCTACATCCTTTTAATCCATCTGTTGTGGCTTTCGAACCACCTGTTTATCTTAAAAGGAATTAGTTGACTCTTCATAAATGAAAATAAGCTTCAAAAACTGCATTTTCCCTAGCAGAAGTTACACCCAGGCTATTTTGCCAGAACAGTTTTTTAGTTCTTTCACCCAATACAAATCATGCCTGTGAGTGGAACAGGTGCACAGAATTGCTAGTCCAATGAAAATTATTCCCATTGCCTTCACTGACAACATTCAAGTCAGCAAAGACACAGTCACAGAAATGCTGCACTTGCCTCTTTCAAAGGTCATGAATAAATGAGACAACTGCTCATCAAAGTACCTGCAGAAAAATCTTCCAGCTGGAACAGCTGGAAGAAAATCATCAGTGCCAACAAAAGCACATAACTGCACGCCACAGACAACAGCCGGAACATCATTCTTTGAGGTCTCACAGCAGGTAAGAAAGGAATGGACCTTATTTTTTGTTTTTTAATAGGAGATTGTTTAGTTTCTCTTGAACCAGATACATTTTACCTGCTGCTGTCAACTGCCTCTGGGAACACTGCTGTGGCAGATGTTCCTTTTAGCCTCTTCTTTACTTGGAGCTTTTCACTTTCTGGTGACTCTTACAGAAGGAGTAAAAATTAGGGCATGATAGAGGTGTATGAAAGTGGCCATTGTGAAGGAGAAACTGGACTTTTATTGGTCTCAGCCTTAAAAATGCTGGGAGTAGCTGGGGAAAAGTGATGGTCTTGTAAAAAGATGGCTAAAAAAATCTCATCTCACCCAGGAAGTCTCTTCACTGATGTCAGAGGACAGTCATGCCTTTAGAAAGGCTCATGCTATCTGCTGTTTCAGAGGCCTACCTGCAGTAGCAGTTACTGTTAAGCAATTCATTTATAATGAATTCACATTCAGAAGAGCAGTACACATTGAAAACCTTTAGACAGAATTGCCATTATCTTAAATCCACCAGTGCCAGGAATGTGTATAAAGATGGACATTGAACCTCTCTCAAGTGTCATACAGAGACCATACCATATCACTACAGACACTGCAACTACAATGCAAAATCAAGCAATTTACAAAGCAATTTGCTGTAGGTATGATAGAAATGTAATTCCTACTTAAACTCTCAGGTATTTCATGAAGAAAAAACAGAACTTTTGTGCGGGAAAACCCCCACAAACCCCCACTTTGGGACATTTTTGACTTTTAAATTTCAAATGCTCGTATTACCAAGAGCCTTGTACCAGCACATCAAGTTTCTAAAAAGTTGACTTGACTTGCACTTAAGCCTCTTGGATAATACCATAGGAGGTGACATATGGTGTAGTTAAAGATTCATTTGTATCACAGAATGATGATGCACTTACAGGAAGGCTGAGAATGCCACACTGCCTTCAACAACCTCTGAAGCTCCACTGCATGGCACAGACTCAACATCTGAGAGGCACTATAAACATGTTAATACTAATTCCAGCAGTCACATCATAACGACTGAACAAAGCCAAAGTGGCCCTGCCTACTGCAGTGTAATGTGACTCTGCTTTTGCATAGGAAGGGAGTGCCGTGCAAGCCTCTGCAAATGCCATCTGGCTTTTACGTTATGACCACAGTAACAGCACTCATAATTCTCTCTGCAGAACATGTATTAATGAATCCAGAGAGCCGAAAGTAGCTTACAAGCCAGGATCACTGCCATAATGCTGTTTCTCCTGGCAGCGAACACCTCAGGAAGGACAGGATGGGTGTGTGGAGGACTCATAAGTGGGACAGATGAAGCAGGGGAGGAGGGGAGCTTGTTTAAAAAAAAAAAAAATAAAAAACAAAAAACAAAAAACAACAACAACAAAAAAACCCCACCAAAAAACCCCAAAAAAAACCAAAAAAAATGAAAACAAAAAAAGAAAACTTGCTAAATAAGCACAGATTAAAATTTTAGAATTTGTGATCAAAGTCCACCAAATAACATGTTAACCTTCTTTTCCAACACCAAAGTGTCCTCTTATGTTGCGTTTCAGTACACTAGACAAAATTTCACAGCAAGCTTCAAGCTAAAAAATACAGCAGAGCTGTGAGACCTCTAAGTTTTGGTCTTGGTGAGAATTGCTATAATCAATTTCTTTAAGATAAACACTGGAATATTCAAAGTCACAGGGGAGAGCCTGGAGTTTGCAAATACCAGGGCTTGTATGATTCACAAAATATTAGAAACAGTGGTTAAAAATTTCTCTCTTAGTGAAGTCAAAGCATCTCAGAATACAGCACATGTCCTAATCTTTACAGGCTACCACAGCAGTAGCTGCAAGAGAAGAGTGAAGCTCAGATGACAGGCTGGGAGCAAGAGAGGAGCCAGTGACCTATGCAGTGAAGAAATGAGACCACAAATGCTTGTGTTGTTGCTCTTAGCTACTTTTGGAAGAGTCGTGCTTGTGGGATCCAAGATAGGGCCTGTGTCAAGTATACCTCTCCCTAATAAACAAAACTGGTAAACTGGTAACTACTGAGGATGAGAAGGCTAGTTTATATTTTAGAAAAAGAACATACTGAAGTTTAGAAAAACACAGAATCAGGCTTAACAAACTGCTCTCCTACTGTGGGAGGAGTGTTTTAATGTGTTTTATCTTAACTTGTAAATAAACTACTTCATATTTTGTTACAGACTGTGGTCTTGCAGGACACTGGAAGTTCGAATGGTGAAAAAAAAAAGACAAAGCAAATTGAACAGTGGTTACAAATATGCAAATGATGTTTCACTGAAAGTGCTCACAAATAGATGAAAACAATCTGTTCTTTAACATTCTCATGTCTCTTGCTCATCAGCACAATCACTGCAAAGCCAAATCTCCTGCCTCTAAGCATTGCTATTACCAAACAAACTGGTAAAAAAGAGTAACTAGCTGGAATAAAAGAACAGATGAAACAGTGGGAAAGTTGCATATTCATTGGAAATAATTCTACTTATAAAAGCCATCATGAGATCTTCCAATTCAACTAAAGTAACACTCAACTAAATTTAACAGCAAACTCCAAAGCATTTGCCTAATGTCAATAGTGGAAGAAGGTCAGAGGCAGCCTGTAATATCCCCTTATACCCTTGACTTAGCAAAGCCCAAACTGTTCTTAATTTCCTTTGGAATTTAAAATTAAATAAATATATTTTTTAAACTGCCCACAATCAGAGGAAATGCTCTAAAAGTAATCTTGTAGGACCTGAAATGAGGAAGATAAGTAACATTAGATTTCCATAAACAGAATACATGTGAGAATATAAATAGCAACACAGAAAAGTTAAACATCAACCTGCCTTTTTTATTTACTGTGTAGTTTACGAAGGCATACACAGCCTTTTTTCAAAGGCACGTGTGCAAGGGCCTACCATACCTTTTCAAATTTTGTCAGCAACTCGCGTAAGCTGAAGTTCAGGCCAATCATCATTAAGCATCTCCCAAAGCCTACATTTTCCTGGTAAGTCCTCCAAGCCAAGTCTGTGGCCTTCAAAAAGTTTCTGTCTTTTTCCACCTATACAGTCTCAAAACACTCCGAGCGCTGCAGCGCGTGTCCCTCTCCTGGGCTGTGCTCCCCCGGGAACAGTTCACACAGCGCCATGGTCACAGTCTCCGTGTCCCTGCTCCTTCCCATGGGCTGGGCACCCAGGGGTGAGCTGCTGACACTGGGTGCTGCTCCTCGCAGGGTTGACCTGACCTCATGGCACCGTGGGGATCTCCTTGGCTCCACACCTCCCCAGGACTGCCTCCAGCTCACCTCAGCAGTGGCCTGCAGGATCCAAGTGCCTCTTGCAGGCTTCAAGCTCAGCGCTTGGTCTCAGTGACCCCAAGTGAAAGAAGGTATAACCTGCTGGTATATGATGGGTGGAGAGAAGGAACAAATCCTTCCATGTTGCTCCATTCAAGGGAAAAAAAAAAATCCCCAGAGAAATTTCTGTCTATAGAAAGCATCAAAAACCAGCTTCTCAGACAAGTTTAAATGGGATGAGGCACACTTCATCATAGGAAATATGGTGGTGGGACCAGACAGAAGGCCATCTCTCTGCCCTCCTCAGAGCCAGCACCATGGGCTGGTACTGCTATGGTAGTAACCAGGCACCTCCAGCCCTCTTCGCTTCGCCCAAGAGATGCTGCGCCACGGAAAAGCCAAGGCCCATTAGAAGTCGTCTAAGAAGTAACTTCCTTTGTCTCAGCAAAAAAAACCAAAAAAAAACAAAAAACAAAAAACCAAACCCAAAACATCCAGCAAAGGATCCTGCTGCAACCTCTAAAGCCTTCGCTGGGGATCTCCTCCTTTGGTGCCGCCTGCTCTGACAGCCGTGTGGTAATCTATCCCCGGCATTTGTTTATTATTGTAATCAGCATCCTCCCTTCCAGCAGCCCTGGTGCTGCTCCGAAGCCAAGCACACTCCCCCTTCCTGGAGGCCTCCCCGCTGGAAAAACCACCACCACCCCTGAGGCTGCAGAAACCCCAGCCCAAAACTCCTCGCTCGCCCCTCTTCCTTCCCCCTGGAAGGGAGAGATGGGTGTTCAGTCACTGAGCAAGCTCTGGAGCTGTACAAGCAACCAGCGCTGCACAAAGCCACCACAGGCTGGGGCTGCTCTGGAGGGTGCGCTCGGCGAGCCAGATTGTTTTCCATACGAGCCTTTGCTCGCCCTCGGGAAACCTGACACCCCATGGGTGGCTGTGAGGAAATTACTCCATTTCAAACCATTCCAAACCATTCCCACTGGAAACCCCGTGTGCATGCGAGGGCCTATTTAAGCTGCTATTAATGCCTTCCGCACAAACACACATTATTCAACCACCAAAACCAGATTCAGTAGTAGCTGCCAGCAAGTCAGCAAATGTATAATTAAAACCAAACCAGCAGCCCATCACTTGCAAAACCCGTTAGAACCAATTCTCCTATGAACACATTGGGTATCACATGTTGCTTTTACTTTTATTTTATTTCACCCAACCATCATATGAAGCACCAATGAATTCACCAGTAGCAAAACTGTCTCTAAAATTATTCTGAGCTAGTGGATTATACTGATATATCTAGTATGGGTCAAGATTTTTAAAATAACTCTGAAGGGGGGAAAAAATATTGGCATTAGCAGGATTTTTACTTGGTTTATTTGTACTTTGACTCCTGTCTGTATGTTTTATGTGGGCATATTACACAAACTGCAGAAGTGCTTGCAAAATAAACTCAGGAAAGTTTTCCAAAGGTGACAGAACTAAACCAGCTTTATAGCCCATATAACAGATCAGCTTAAACAGTCTGAATTTATTCCACCGCTCCTGCAAGCGAAAAGCCTATTTATCATGTTCACATACTATTCACTTCCGAATTAACTACTTACAGAAAGAAAAGCTGCATATTAGAGTGAAAAAGTAAAACCATTCTGCAAGAGTTATAAAACTAGAATCACTATTTGAGAATCCTTTCTCCTCCTCAAGACAAAGTTTAGATCCTATTCCCCTGCACTCTAAGGCTTTCTGCTGCTCTTGGAGGAAAAAAAAAAAAAACCAACCTTTGCAAACCAGAAATGAACAGCCTTTAGATCACCTTCAGAGATGTTGGTGCATATAAATAAAAATGGGTGTCAGGCTGGATTATAATGAAGCTTTATAACTCCAGGACTGAATCCAAATACCCAACGTTAATTTTACGTTTTGTCTCAGGCTTCATACTTAGATAACTTGTTTTCCAATTTTCATTTGTCATCAAAAATATCATACATTCTAGATCTTTCAGCATTATTACACGCAAATGAAATACCATCTAAGGTGAATTGGTACCATTTTGCATAATTCTATAAAAGGTTATCAAATATTTACATATATACATGATGTTGGACCAAGGCTGCCAGCAAAACAGCTTTGAAAATTATACTGAATAATGACATTTTCAGTTGCTTTCTCACATGAAAGCACACTGCAGTATTTGAGACATTCTGAATTTGTAGAAGACAATAAAGTAACTGTAATAAGCTCTACATTGACAAGTATTTAATATAGCCTCTGCACAGCCAGCAGTTCTGTAGATATGACAATGTTAGATCATAAGCTCCAAAAATACAACATATATTTTAAGATGGCTTTACATTACTTACTGCTACGAAAGCTTTTTATGTTTTCTTGATCAGCTTCATCATAATTTTTTTTAAAAATAGCTCTGCATATACTGTTGGCAAAAAAAATGCAGATTTTTATGCTGAAAACTAGTTATTACACAGATTAAATACTTGAATTCTAGAGCCCAAAGAAATTCATATTCTGAGAGTGTAAGCTCTCATGGAAATACATAATCTACAGCTGAAAACAAGCACAACACCAACTGCAACAAAGCATCCTTCCAAAGTGCTCCTGTAGATACCAAGACCCACAACTGGGAACTTAAGACACTTGAAATTGAAGAATTTAAGAAACCATGTACAGCTGCCAAAGATAAGGTGCAGTGAAGTTTTTTGTTACTTTTAGAATTAGAGTGGTTTGGTGCATTTTCTCATGTGTCCTAAATAAGAACAGAAAAAAACCCCCAGCAAACAGCCTTTTATAGCCGTGTTACTAATGGCAACCTGCAAAATGCAAGGGCCATCAAAAGAAAAGCACTTCTATCAATGGTAGGAAAAGTAAGGTCAGCACAGCAGCCTGTGACACACAACTACGATCACATCTGCTGGAAACTGTTTTTAGGCGTGGGTTCTGAAGAGCACACCCCATAAATCCAGGCTTAAGAGCCTCATCATTTAGCAAGTCACAATGCAGAGATTATAAAACTAATAGCAGAATTTTACATCTAAAACCTTATTACTGCAAAGAATTAACTAGAAATCCCCTACTTTTATCAGGTATAAATCCAGAAGCAACTGAATGTTAAGATACTGCAAATGAACCAGCAAAATCAATGAAACCAAAACTAGGTAAAGAGAAAAAAAGTTATTCCATTTCTACTTGAAATAAAAATACCTGATCAACTTGGAGCCATGATCTTACACACAGATGTGAAGTTCAATTGCGGAAAAGATAAAAGTCTTCTAGACTTTACTGTGTGAAACAACATTAAATATGGATACAATAAAGAATTTGCTTCACACTTGAGATGATGTGCAAAATATGCAAGAAAACTGTCATGCTAAACACAGCTTGATTTTGGAATGCAAACTAAAGAATGGGGAAAACTTTTGTCTTTTCCTAGAAGAAAAATGGAAAAATAAAGAGCAGCAAGAACCGTAAGAGTAAATGAATGAGGTTGTTTATACTAGGAGCACACATACATCTTATGTGACTCACAACAGCAAGTAATGACAACAAAAAGATAAAAAGAATAGTGTTGCCTTGTGTGACTCAGATGTAAAGGGCACAGAGGTCAATAGGTGGTTACAGCAAGTCAATACATCCTGTTTTCACTCAAGACATGCAGCTTCAGGCAGGAACACAAAAAATCCAGCAGTTCAAAAGCATGGTGCTATTTTCACCTGCCTTGAAAAATATATGATGTCAATCTCATCAGACCAGGAGGGGGAGATGCCCTCTCCATTCCTACAGCAGGTCAGCATTTAAAATACAGAGTTAACACACTGCTCCAGCAAGGTCAGTCCTACACTGAGGCTTATGATCAATTGAACCCAACATAAAGGTTTCAATTAAGCAGAGGCTCACTGATAACCTCTGCCAAAAGTCAAATCACTCGAGCAACACAGTAACCTAAGGACTAGCAATTCATCAGGACAAATGGACAGATCAAATTCTTACAATAAAGAGCTATAAGTGGCAGGATAAGACAAAGTAACATAAAAATGATTGCCAAAGTACCAGTTAGGTATCTATTACAGGGGTGATTGCAACCAGATCACGAATTACATGAAAGCTCCTAGAGCTTAGAGCAAGGCACTGAAACCATTGGATTTGTTGTCTTTTTTTTTTTTTTTTCTCTATGACTAAAGGTATTGGTTTACCTTGGAAGATATTTTTACAAGCATCAACCAATCCCATTCAGTGGTTTAACCCTGTGCAATACCTGCCACATTCAATAACAGAGTTCTGCATTAGGTAAGCAGAGATAGACTATGGCCTTCTTGAAACAAATGAGACAAGGCTTCGAATCTCAAAACTAAAATTTGGTAGAATTTCAGATGTAGTCTTCATGACAGGCAGTGCTATACTGCCATAAAAGATTAGTGGAGGCCTGGGTGGTTTGGTGGTGGGCTTTTTTTCCCCTCTTATTTTTAACTTTCTTGGACAACATGTGGCTTTCAGCTTTAGGAATCAACCATGATTTTATAATGGTTTAGACTTAAACTGTTGTGTTCTTTGAACTTCCCAGAAGAATCCACCCCAAAAGCAGAATATTTCAAACATACTCAAAAAAAGAAGGAAGTGTCTTGTACTCAGAGTATACCTAAAAGAAATTAGATGTCAAAGGAAAGTATGTAGGAAAAGTACCACCATGGCATCTATTTCATGCATAGGGCATTATGAAATTTACTGAACAAGAGATCGAGATTTAAATTCCACTTGTAGGACTGACCAGATCATGAAGATTTTAATCCTGACCCTAAATGACAGAATGAAGGAGGCAGCAGAGAGTATGGATGAAATCTGGCTTTTATGCCCAGCAGGAATTTCATCATTGGGTGTTACTTTCCAGTTAGTACTGGTGACTAAATAAAATGTTCCTATTTATCAGCAGTCTATAAAGACTTCACTGGTAAAGCCTTCTTCTAAAACTGTTAGATGCCCTTCCTCCTCGTTTCCCATCTTCAGGTATAAGATACTGGTGCTTACTTGCAATAATCACACTGGAAATCAAAAAGCATCAGGGCACCTCGTGGTCTGTTTTAAATAGCCTTTTTAACACTGTTCTCTTTGCACAAGAATGAAATAAACACATTATCTCAGATGTACTTATTCACGTTTTTATTTAAAAGGGTAAAACTGAGAAGAGGGTGACTGTCTAGTGATGATATAACATGACAGACTGCCAAAGCAACATATCCAAAAAAGATTCTACACTCTGCATTAACCCACACCCAGAGTAAACATCCAGTTTCTCAAGTTTGAAAAGTGGGGCTTCCAGTATTGTGGCCCAAACTGGAAAACATTTTCCTTAAAAATTTTCTTGACTGTAATGTAAACAGTTTTATAGCTTTCTGACAGCTTAGCACAATAAAAGCCTCATTAATTCCATCCTTAATATACATCTTTAAAAGAATTGTCTACAATAAGGGCTTAATTATATATTCTTTACTTAGTAAAGAGTACCCATCTCTTGAGATACTAAAACTGATCAATGAAAAGATGATTAATTTAGTAGTTTTTAGACAAGTACTCAATCCAAGTAGTGGAAAGACCACAAAAACATATCTTTTCATTTGAGTTTATAATAAGTGATAAAGCATCTTAAATTCTACAGCACTAACTCAGTATCTGTGCATTAAAATCTCATTCAAATAATGTATTGCAGTTTCCTCTTACTTCACTTCTTAGCAATAGCATGCGACTCAAGTGTCTAACATGGGTTCAGTGCCATTTTGATTATCTTGAGTAATTTATCATTTTGCCACACTCCAAGGTTAAGTGCCTTCTGACTCAGTTTGCCCATATATTATGCCCTAACTTGTCTTATATTCTCAGTTAACTAAGTGGCATTATCTTGCAGGAAGGAGAAGTACTACCTGGATCTAGTTGATTTGGAGGTTTTGTGGTCTTTTTGAAAGCTACTGGGAATATGACTTTCTCTATCCAATGAAAACTCTATTCACTCTATTCAGTTTTCATACGCTTCAGCTGTAAGCTTTTCAACAATCAACTTTTCTGTATTTGAATACTGGCTAGATGTTTTAAAAGAGTTAAAAGCAATGTAATCGGTATGATTTCAAGTAACTTCTTGTCTATGAAGTGAGTATCCTTAAAACATTTACCAAGAAATGTGCCTCTATATCAACTATAATATCATACAAGAGAAGAAGAGTAAGAAAGTTAGTTGCTCTTGGGAGTTACTAAGAGGTTCTATCAAAGCACAGGAGGTCTATTTCCTAATCAAGCAAGAAATACCAAAGTATACCATTGCAATTTACCAAAAAGGTGAAGGTTCTGTTTGTTTTCAAAGTTCAGTAAAAATGATCAATGACCCTGGACTACATGGATGTTCCACTAAAATTGATTTTAAATCTTTTCATGCTGTTGAAACTGCATCAAAGCAGCAATCCACAATGTTTCACTACCAAACTGAGCTTTTGCTGTGAGTGGAGAAAGGAGAGTATCTGATGGGGAGGTCTACTTTAAAGACTTTATGACTGATATCATAGGACAACCTTTTCTTCATCTCAATTAATTTTCAAACCACAGAGTTAAACGTCAAAAACTGGTTTTAAGATTAGGGCCTAAGTGTTATAGTGAAGAAAGAGTATTCATTCTTCTCATTGATGAATAAATTATTTTTCTGTATCTCCACTGAACATATGAAGAGAACAGAGTTGTTTTGGGTTTTTTGCGGGGTTTTTTGGGGCGGTTTTTTTTTAAGGTGGTTTTTTGTTTTGGTTTGGTTTTTTTTACTTTTTAACAAGTTAGTACTTATTAAATCAGTGTTACAGGTAATATAAAAAGCCCTAAAAGTCTAAGTTCTGATCAAGGTCAACAAATACTCAATGCTGTTAAGAGATGAAATTACTCTATTTTGTAGCCAACACAATTGGCAAGAATCATACTCACATTCATTGTCTAGAACTCAGGCACATGGAAGGAACACATTAGAGATATCTGTGTGCAGGAGTGACAGTTCTGCTATTCATTTATTTTTATATGCACATGCAGTCAGAAACTAATAAATATTACTTTAATCAGTGAGGTAAAAAATAAAAAAAACTGTAATGCAACACTGCAAGTTAAAGAATAAAGGTAAAGTTGAAATTGCAGAGATTCTTTTAAAAACACTTGTTTCTGACTAACAAAAAAGTTTACAAGGCAGTCAGAAAGCACTACAGAAGCCTCCTTTCAAGACCTTTAGAATTAAAGAACAGTAAATAAAAGACTTTACTTGTCAGAAGGCATCAAGGAAATTGGCTAATCATTGCATGTTTTCTAACTGAATTTTATTAATTTAATTAACATTAAATTAATTAACATTAAAGCTTTCATCAACCATTATCTAAGGACTTCCAAGGGAATACCATGTGCTCTTAAGTAACAGGATGGTTGAGAGCAGTTTTTCACATAATGTAATGCCTGAATAATTGGCCTACAGTCTTTGCTTCACACAGATTGTTTTGGTTTCTTACCTCCCTCCTTTTTTTTTTTCCTAAATTCAGTCTGTAAAATTATTTCTAGCATTTACCAGAGTAAGAAATTAATGTAAAGTCTCAGTAAGAAGTACACACTTAGATGTGCCTTTCAAAACCACACCATATAGCACTTTTCTTGTTTCATTTTGCTTCAATAACTACATGTGATAGCTACCAGCAAATCTGTGTTTGCTTATTTAAGTGTCAAACCAGCAAAAAAAAAAAAAAAAAAAATCCTTTCTTATTTCCTTATGTACTGTAACCCCTTAGCACAAAATAACTAAAGCTCAGTAAACAGGGGGAACAGACACTGTGCAGACAGGAAGCTGTCCTCACACTCATGCAAAGAGACCCAGAATGTGCTCTCAGTGCTACTGCTGTAAGCATGCTTTTTCTTTCAAAATACACCACCTGATGTAAGTTATTAAGTACTAAACTGAATTTCCACACAGATTTATAATCTTTATGCATTCTGTGTCATTTTGCTAACTGAAGGCTCTCAAAGATCTTATCACCCGCCTGTTGACAAAAGTAAAGAGCATTTACAATTGAAATTATGATAATACAATATTTATTCTTGAAATGAAATGTAAGCTGCATTATCCATAACTGCAGCTTTTGCTCTGGTTTGAACAAGAAGCTTATTTAAATACAACGTGCCTAAGGCTTCTCTAGCCCCACTTTATTACAGGCTACTATACAGGAAACAAATAGGTTTTCCAAATTTATTCAGACAGAGCTTTCATTGTTTAATGTTAGTCAGAAGCTCCATTTCCATTGAATTATTGAATGTCTTTATTCTCATCTAACTCTCATTTAAAGTCAAGGGCTCTACCTACTTTTGAGAAGTACCCAAGTTTGTGCTGGAGGAAGTTGAAGATTTGCACAAAAAAGCCTAGAACAAAGGTTAGGTAGTAACTTCTTGAAAGGAAGTTTTGGGTTTTTTTGGGTTGTTTTGCTTCGCAAAAAAATGACTAGCACTGAAAAAGTCTGGTCAGCATACAGAAAAATTTGACGAAATTAGTTTTTAAAATATCCACTGCTTTACATTCATTCATACTGAGTTTAAGAAATTTTAACATTGTAAATTTAGAGAATGAGAAGCAATTCCTGAGGATTCAGATACAAACTGTTTAACTATAGGCATGAGAGACAAAAAGTACACCTGGCAGTCATACAGCTGAAGAAATACAACAGTTCATCACGTGTACTAGCACATCATCCCTGTTGGGTCCATATAGGATCAAATTCTGTTGGCCTTTCTGCACGCTTAAAACCCCAACAAGGGGAGAAGGAGGAGATGAAGCACATACAATAAAACATAACAGAACAAGAATTCCTAACAAGTTGTGAAGGTGGGAGAACCCAAGGCATATTCATGTGTGTGTGGAGTATATCATTACTAAAATGGACTTTCTACAGAGGACCACCCAGAAGAGTAGGAGTAAGTGCCCTGGTAAGGCATGGCAGGTGAGCACACCCATTTTAAACACACTGATTCCAAGAGCTGTGAAGGGCAGAGGCACTGGCCCCTTGCATTCTTGCCACCTGTGGAACACAGTCAGACGAAGGCTAAGAACTGACCAGCCCCGAGCAGTATGTATTCCCAGAACAGGTCCCTTCTGCTGCTGCATTTTCCATCTGAGAAGTTTGTGCCTAGTCAGCCATTTAGTGATAATGTGAAAAACATTCAACATGGCGAAAGGTAACTCACTGTAAAATATGTAAAATGAAGAAACACAGAAATGAGAAGATAAAAAATAAATTTAAAAGATAAAGTAATTTTTTTTTTTTAATTTTAAAGCCTACGTAAAGCCTATTCAGCTGAAAAGTCCCATGTCTTCAGTATGTTTAGTAAAATCAAGCTATAAAATTTCAGGACAGAAAGGCACAGGCAAATGTGCAAGCTGCATCTCTCTCTTCATCACATGTTGCTTGTCTTGCAAAAACACTTTGTTAAATGTGACTTGTACAACATATCGAGCTGTATTAGTATTCTACAGCTACTTTAAGAAGGACAGCAGCAAAAAACCCTCTCAAATTGACTGTATACTACTGCAAGATTAAAACTTATGCCCTTTCACTCTTAGCCATTGTTTCCTTGAAGAGCAAACAAGGGCTATTCTGAGATACCAGCCCGGAATGGGTTCTTCAGGTCATTGGTACTGTCATCGCAGACCAACTGTAAACTACTACTATTGAGACTTCTCAATAACTACCAAGGAATAAAAAATATCCACATTTGTGCATACATGGTTCCTTTTTCCCTCTGTGCTTTTCATCCATACACTGTAAGAGGGCATGCAAGGAGTAAACAGATTTGTAACAGAGCAGATTTTTTAAAAAACAACATTGGATCATCTGTCAAGGATGCCAAGTACTTGCAGCAACCCTTGAGACTGTGGAACCTTAAAGGCAATATGTTTCTCAGCAAAGCCTAGTGTTTATACAACTAAAGCTAAACCAAACATGAGTGAAAGCTTGCCTGCAAGGAAATGAAGCCCATCAAAGAATAATATTCTATAGCTCTAAAAAGTCACTGTAAATGACAAATGCTTCTTTTTATTGTGTCAGACACTTTTGAAAACAAAGAATCCTCAACTGTTATTACTGCAACTTAACACTTGTTAAAGCAATCTCTCACCTGTAACAACCTTGTGCATTTTCCTCCAGGACTTGATAAAAGCAGTGTTTTCTGATCTCACATCTCCCATGAGAAGTAAGAATTGTAGTGTCTTTGGCCACCCCACATTAAGGAACACATGAATTTGAAACTGAATGAAGTAGTTCTGTGCTCATATTGGGGTCCTGCTGAAATTACAACATGGAGTAGTTCAAACCCTGCTACATAGAAAAAGTAGCTAGCATTGTGGTCAGCCTTTTTAAAATATAACTTGAAGTAGCACCTAGGCCACGCTGTCAGACATGATCACAAATACTCTTTCAGAGCTACATTATATGCTGACAGTTGGTGAACTGCAGTTTTCGTGTACAACATTCATGACATTAAATATACAACAGCTTCCTCAGTTAACAGCAGAACACTTTTAAGACAGCCTTCTGGCCTATAATGTTTAAAATGTCCACTTCTACAGAGTAGGAGAAAACATCAGTGGTGGAAATACAAAAACCAGGCATTTCTCAGAAGGGGGACTCAGGAGGGACAATTAATTTAAAATGCTTAACACTTATGCAGAGATGGAGCTATCTTACAGAGGACCTGGAAATAACAAAAGACATTCACAAGTAGTGAATTTTTAAAGTTAGTTTTCTCTCTATGACTGTTTACTGCCTGCCCAGAATAGCAGAGAGGAGAGCAGCATTAGCAATTTGGCCTAAGGTCTTCAGGGAAAGAGTCTCTGCCCTACTTGAACAATAGCAGTTGCTGAGGTAAATTAGGTCTCTGACAGGGATAAAATGAAGTTCCACTGTAAGCACAAAAGAGCTCCCATTGATTTTGGCCTCTTTCAGCTGATGTAAATAATCAAGTAACCATAAATTTGGCAAGGAATAATTGCTGCTTTGTCCATTACACTGTGTACTCAAAAAGGCATTTACAATCACCTTGAGCAGAGGGAAAAGGAGAAAGGAAAGCTGAGCTCGGACAGTTCTTCTCCTTCATTAAGCTCTATTCTACAATGTCACCTGCAACAACACAATCATCTTTCAGTGAAAGTGTAGAAAGTGGTCTAAACAGTAGGTTTGAAATTCCATGCTCTGACAGGGTCAATGGGTTCTTATTCTGCCAAAAAAGAAATTCATGAAGTTTCATTTAACCTGCAGACCAACTCATTTGAAGCAAAGGTGAACTGTAAGCAGTGGAGTCAGTGATGCATGGCTCCCAATAACTTTTTCTCCAGTTAAACTTCCACATGGCTTCCCTTAGTCTTCATGGAAGTTCAGCTCATGTTCTTGCAGCATCAACACAAGATTTCTTTCGCCTGATTTTTGACACTGATTTTCTTTCACCTCTTGACCTGTATGCACAGGACTTTTTCCAGCAGTCATCTCAACTTCAGCCAGTACTCCAATTACATTACAGAGTCCCCACAGGACTTTTCTTTATCGAGACACAGTTGTTACATGCTAAGGCAGCAAATACCTTTCTCCCAGGTGATATGCCACAGACATCCCCCCAAGACCAAAAGGACTCACTTGTCAGTTTGAGCTAACAACCATGCCTGGGTAATGTAGAAATTAAATACATTTTCTCTGGGCAGAGACTCTCACTATCACCACACAGAACTGATTTTGGCTTCAGAAGCTGCTATGAAATTCTTCCAGCTTTGGAAAAGTTGACAGAGTGGCCTTGCACA
The DNA here is from genome assembly GCA_013390045.1 of Picathartes gymnocephalus. NCBI lineage: Eukaryota > Metazoa > Chordata > Aves > Passeriformes > Picathartidae > Picathartes > Picathartes gymnocephalus. Next base: position 28,192 of record WEKY01008277.1, on the reverse strand, counting down.
AAGAGTGGGTGTTACCTTCCTATTTCATGCAAACAAGAATTAGGAAGGCATACCACAAATAAAGGGAGTATAATGGTTACCTTTGTTATTTCAGGCACAGACTTGCAATCACCTTTTCAACAAAATCTGGTACCTCAAGTTTTGTACAATGATAAACTAGTATATAAACTTGCTTAAAACAGTTGCTGCAAAAATAATTGGAAATTGACACTTGCATTTCCTACGAGTCTAAGCATGGGGATTCTTCGCAAACCTGCACAGGTCATTGCATCATAAAGGGGCTACATTTACTAAATAAAAATAATTTCCCCCGCCACCACCTTATTTCTTTTTTTCCAAGTAACTGTTTTGGTCATCTCAATGGAATTTTAAAATGTTTTCTTTCCTCCAAGTATATCATTTTGCCAGTGAAGAAAACGGTAAGACACATACATTTAAAATCAGTTTGGATTTGCTGTTAATTAATATAACAGTATTAGTGAAACTTCTGAAGGGAAAGAAGGGTAAATCAGAAAAAACAGAAAGGGATCATCATTATTTCATGGAGCATATTAAGCACATTTAGGAATGTCAGGGGACTTCAGAGAATTTTATTACTATTTTAGCTGTTACCTCAATATCTCTCAAAAGAACAAAAGAAGTGGAGAAAAAATAGTACTGATCTCAGAAGAACTCAAGTAGTAATAACAAAAAAAGCACTTTAAGTTGTCAGGAAAAGAAAAACAATATTTATACCAGCCTTTATGTTAGAAAGCAATAATGTCTGAAAAACATGTACAATGGCATCTGTGGATGGACGAATTACTATTAATTGCTACTTTTATTAAGTTAGGAGATTAGGCAATAAGATGTTCATGAAGGCTGAGGTACCCAATTTAGGTTTGTTTGCAATGTTTTCAGTATGTCTGAAGAGGCTGCTGTTACGGTAGAACACTTATAAAGACGTGAAAATTGGTCCAGAAGATTTTGATGATATCAAGAACAAAGAAAGAGACCAGTAAAACCTAACAAAAAACAATGTGATTAATGAAATTTTATATATTTCAATGAGGACATTCTGAAAAAAAAACATGAAACAAAAACTTAGTACCTTGACCGCTAGAAAATAGAAAATTTTAAAGTTTTTACCTATTTCCTCTTCCACTTAATTTACATTTTGATACTTTTCCAAGTACTGCATGACATTGCACTGACTGTTAATTTGCTAAAAGTCAATATCCACTGAAGGCACATGACCCTTCTGACTGTTGCTTTCTTCTCTTCCAGGACAAAAAAGATAAGTTATGCTGATATGCAGCTGTTCTGCAACAATAAAAATAAAACATTCAAACATCATACCCATGCTGCATAAACCTCAGTGTTTCTCATGTTGCCATGTGCTGATGTTCCGAATGCCTAGATAAGCACCTGGCCTTGTTCAAAAGACCACTAAGATTTATGATTTTTAATTTTTATTTTTAACAGCTCTCAAAATATCCACTTTCAAAAAACCCCATGGGAACAACAGCAACACCGAAAGAAAATCCTTCAAAAATGCACAAAAAATTTTAAAAATTTGTACTGCTTTCTAAATGAAAGCCCATGCATACTGAGGTATGAACATGCCTAGAAACACCCAAAAATGCTTAGAAACACCAAAAATTCGCCTATGCTATTCTTCATCTTTAACAGATTTACCTCAAATACAGTCTGCAGTACGGCAGCTTTAATAGAAATGGAGGTTCAGTGTGGAAAAAGCTGTTGAAACAAGAAGAAAATTCTCATCTACAAGTGATTACAGGAACTGAGACACTCTAAATCAATGACAAAGAAAGGTACACTGAGCCTCCCCAAAAATGCAAATTTGCGGTTTTAAGGTATCAAAACACAAGGACTGGAAATGCAGATCAGATCCACCATCAGTTAGAAAATAAAGCACCAAAAACTCAGCTGGCAGATCTTCAGCCTACAAACAAAATCATTGTGTTGATAGCTTTTATCTCCATAACAAGAGTGACCAAACCACCTCTGCTGGGCATCATCTGTGGGCTAACTTGACCGACTGACTTTCAGTTTTTCAAATTGAAAAGCTAATTCTTGTTGACAAGTATATCAATCTAGCAAATTTCTGCAGCGAATTGAAGGCAGAAACCAATGACAATATTTTTTGACATGTGACTAGCACAAGTTCTGAGGATTCATTTATATGCAATATACTTGAATATGCAAAATATCAAGTAATTATTGCTATTTTTAAATAAGAAACACACTTCCAGTCTATTGTAACAACATACAGATTCTAAAGAGGATTAAAGGGATAGCTCTTACAAAGTCCTTTATATCAAATGCTACATCTCAAAAACTTATTTGAGGTTAAATTACCATCTTGTTTATGCAAAATCCTTTCAATCACCCCTGAGACTTTGTCAGTACTGTTTTCATTATTCATGTCTCTGCTTAAAGGTACCTTATTTTAGCTGAAGTTAATTCTGCTGATAATTAGCAGCCTAACTAAATTAATCTTAGCTTAACTATTTTTAAAGTATCTTAAATTATTATACATTGTTCAATTAAACTTACTTAAAAATTACAAGTGAAAACAGTGCAGGTTTCCAGACGGATAATGAAAAAAATTATAATATCATTTTGCTGCAGGAGCTAAGAATCGAACTTTTAACTTCTAAAACGACTATGTCCCTAAGAGGTATTTGTGCTCATTTTGGAAAGTGAAATAATCAAATATATGATGCAGAAACTGTCTGTGATCAGTTGTACTATAACTGTATTCTACTACTCTAAAGAGAAATAAGATATCCTTTGAGGGACGCTAGCAATCAAAGAAAAGTGACATGGAGCAGCATTAGTGGATGATACAAGTGATCACTGAAATGTATACTTGGCATTATAAGAATCTCTCTCTGAACATCCCCAGATTATTTGCTTCTGTCTAAAAATACAAAAAATTATCAGTATATTTGGGCACATTTTAGTAGTGTCACAATAGATCTTTACTGGTCTTACTGAAATGTAATTACACTTGCAGGAACGATGCATTTGGAATACACAAGTCTTCATTGCTGTAAGTTCCTTGATAGTTTACTTCTTTACCTCAAATATAGAGGACACTCCTAATCTAAAAAGGTTACACAGTTATGACATCCAAAACTTTAAAACTGTGTTGGAGTTAATTGTGTCAAACAGGTGTGGGGTTTTTTGTAACCTACACCACCTTGATACCATTTCATCATTTTGTACTAGTTTAGAATTATTACTGACTTGAGTTATGGTCTTATACCAAAACAGAAGAAGCAACCTCCAGAACTGCTGTTGAACTCACAGTTGAAATGAGTAAGGGTTGTTCGTTGAATTTTTTTTCATATATTTAAACTGGGAAAGGAGTCTTCCCTTCTCCACAGTCTCTTTTTTTTAACAACTGTTTTTTGATTTTTGGCAAATGTAGCACTTGCATCTGCATATAGTAAGGTTTCATAATAAATGAAAGATAGAAATGAAAGAATACAAATTGTCCCTTCTAAATTACTTGCAGCAGGCTTCACAATGTTCTCTCTCCCTGTAGCACCAGTTATTGTGACTATTTTCAGTAACTCACAGACTTAATAAATCACATAGGGGTACCTGCACCTATAGGGCTCATACCAGTAACATGCTGAATACCAGAAGATTACAATTTTTTAACAGAAGCTCCCCATTTGACCTTATTGAGAAAAAAATCTGCTTGAAAATCCATATAAAGTATACATTAGGGATGCTAAAACCAACCCAAAATAAAGTGTATTATTTTTTATTCATCTCCTTTTTCCTCCAGAGTGTCACCACACTTATCTCAGGTGCCCTTGCTTGTGCAGTTGGATCAAATCAACCTGTTTTGGATCAAGTTTTAACTATATCTTATAACACAGTTCAAATTTTCTCTCAGATATGCAAAATTTTCCTTTCAACACTTTAATTGCCAAAACAGACCCAATCCAATTCAATTCACTTAATCTTACAGAAATGTCTTGTCTGAAGAAGCCACCAATTCCCATCCTTTCTAATAGAGAAGGAAGGACAAAGGTTAACTCGTGCCATCAGAAAGCACAGATGACGGGTGAATCCCAGTACAGATGGAAAAGACGCTCTTTTTACAGTGATCACTCAGAGCAGCTTCCAGTAAACATTCCCCTCTGAGAAAACAGAAGCTGCCAGACATACTGGAAGAACGAAGTTCTTACTGGAAATCTCTGTAGAAATTCTCTACAATGAAAAATTACTGGAATAGTATGAGAAACCTTAAACCTAATAAAAAAAAGAATCTTTCAAATACAGTAAACATGAGTATAGTGAAGTAACTGTATTAGTCTATCACAGTTATTTGGAATAAAAGTGTTTAAAAAGCCATGCCAGATGCTATATTTGACTTGCTTTTTAAATATTTATTTCCCAACTTGAAGTATTAACAGAATACATGAGCTTTCAAAGCTCTGAAACAACACAAAAATGTGTCTTTTAGGGAGACAAAATTTTGTATCTATTTTAAGGAAAAAGTTCTATTTGAGATCTGCTCTAGTATGCAAACAGTAACGTTATTGCAAATATACTTCCTAGAAGTGGTCTCATTTTATGGGAGTTTCTAAAGTACTGTAGGTTTTTCCTGAAGTCTTTCATTTATCAGCCTTACTTTTTGGAAGTGAATATTGGAAAATATTCATCTCTAAAACATATTACAATTGAAAAAATAAGAAAATATCTATACAAAGTGCAAGATGCTTTCTAATCGCTTCTAGTGATGGAGAAATTTTTGGTCTTTTTAGCATAGTGAGGAAGCTGTAGGCCATGCAGCACATCAAATCTGAGCTTAATCTGAGGATGAAGCCAGTGAGAGAAAGCTCAGGAAGTGTGCTCTCCTGACAACAGAGTGGATATTGGCAGAAGGACACAGAGATGACTAAATGGCATATACAAATTAGTGCACTTAAGCTTTGAAATACTAATGAAATGAGAAACATCCATCTCTTTTACCAGTTTCTGCTTAAGCTTTTTGCTCCATATAATTGTTATGTGCAATGTCCACTAAGCAGAGTTTTCTTGGCTGTCCTTTTCCTTGCTTAGCCATAGTGATGGATGACCCTGTAAGACAGACCCTGCAAAATTTGGGGAACGTTACTGACCTCAGACTGGAATACAAATGCCTCTTCAAAAACTAATGATGTACGGCATGACTGGATTGAAACTGGGAAGACTGCACTGAACACACCTATGTGACCCCTTGCAATGCCATCTGGCAAGTGTGGGCTAAGAGAGCAGCTAAAAGCTTCACCACTTAAGGGCTGCTGGGAACAAGACAAGGGAGATGAAGCAACATCAATTAGTAGGAAGAAAAGATGCAGCTGAGTTCATGCCAAAGGCCTGGGATCACTAAAAGAAAAACTATTTCTGGAGAATCTTGTTCCACTTATATCCAGAAAAAGCAGTGTGATCTGATATTTAACGTGCAGCTACAATGGGAAAGGAAAATTACCAGATGGCAGGAGCCCAAGGCCTCACCAACAGCTCCAGCTGGAAATAAAGGAAAGAAATCCTGCAGCACCAAAACAAGGAGAAGGAATTACTCATGTAACAAAGTAACCAATTTTTCAACGCAGTTTAGACAGGCAGGTTACTTCTCCAATCACAATATGACAAAGATAATTGGCTGCTCTTTTGATTGCTGCAGATTTGATATACACAGCAGCCTTAGACATAGGAATCTCCCTCACTGCTCCATGCTACAAGAAAACTACTGGCATGAAAACTGGGCTCCATGAGGCACTGATATCTCAAGGACTTGTGTGTCACAGGCAGAGAAGGAATCATCCTTTTCACATATCAGCAAGCTACTTCCTGAAGTACCAGTAGTGTACCTAACAATTAAAAGACAGAAAGAAGCAAAACTGAAATAATACAAAAGAAAGATGCTAAAAACTATGAAGCAGTAGAAACAGCTATCATATGTCTTTATGGATTAAAGACAAAGGGCAAAGAAGGAAAAAAGAGAGAAAAAGCAAGAAGCGGTGGAGGAGGTAGGTTTCTTTATGCTTTTCTACTGAGTTAAAATTTTAAAAAAATTCAAGCCTTTACAAAATGCTGCACTGCAAAGCATTATAAACCAGGTTATTCTGCTGCAGGAGGTTATAAAAATGAATTATAGAAATTATTGAAGACACAAAGAAAAGATATATTCCTGCTCCAGAATGTTTTTTTTACTGCACTTATTACTAAAAAATTTTGCTACATAGCCTGGCAAAAAGCAGTGAATTTACTTATGCCATAAGCTTACTGTCAAATTAACTGATCATGTATCAGCATTTGTAAGAAATGGATGAATTTACAACAGACCTACAAAGGTGATTCACTGCAGCAAGACAAGCTCACATATCAAGTAATTTCTATACTCTGCACACATTAGCTGCTTGCTGAAATAAGCATTTTCAACAAAGGTCAAAACTGCACAAAGCACCATCACACAGAAACAGCTGTGGGGTTTGTGTTGGGAGGAGCAGTGTTAATTACAGCAGCTTAAAAAAAATTATCCTTGCTCTTTATTTTGAACATGATCAAACTTAATGTGCCCAGAGCTGAACTCTGTTTTGGCGCCTTCCTTGCCACCAACACTTGGCTAAATTCACGCCAGAGGCACTGCCAGCCCAGGAATATACCCATCCCACTCCAGACAACCTTTCCTTGCCTTCTGCTGCCCTCAGTAAAGGCTGGAGGAGAACAGGAAAGCTAATATTTGCAAGGAGTTGAATAACCCTATTGAGTGATTTCCACAGTGAAAAGGTTGCCAACAATCAAAGCATAACTGAATTGTTAAGAGTGAATACTTTGCGTTTGTATATATGATTGAGGGAATGTCATTTGGAGTTACAAGTAGTTTGTCAATCAAGAGAGAAAAACATTATTGCTAATGGGAGATGTAGAGGGGAGGAACAAGCATCTGCAAAGGCAGCCCAGACAGTCATGCCAGGATCAAGCCAAGTCAAGAGCCAGGGCAAAACGCAACACTTGCAAAACAAAGTTGGCATTGCAGATGAAAAGATAAAAAAAGAATATTTTGAATGCTCCTAATGCATTTAAGTCTCCAAGAAGTGAATAGAAACAATTGTTCCTTGTCACTGAGAAAATGCATGAGCATGCATTAGCTTATGAATAATATTAAAAAGAAAAGACCTGGTTTAGAACATAAAATACAGTCTTCACCACCAGTGATACAGAAGAAAAATTCTCTGCTTTAGAAGATTATTCCACAAAATAAGCATTGTTTGAAATGTGATCATATCTTCTGAAGTTAATAAGCTACTTACAATATACCATCCCCAAAACTCACCTTTCAGATGTGAGCATACAGCTAGATCCACAGAACTGCTCATGTTTTCGTCCATTTATGAAATATATGCTCTATATGTTAAATATAAAGTTTCATATTTTTGCTGCTTCTCCAACTTTCTATAAAAAAACTATCTTATTTTAGGTCATTGCATATATACTGATGAGGGGTTGACATTAGTGTATTATTACAGACACACATTTTGATTATGAAATCCTCTTAATCCATGGAATTCCCAAAATGCCAATATGAGGTTTACAAATTTGAAACGCTGTCCTTAGCGCATCATGTATCTGATGTTTCCTGATCAGTGTAGTGCCGGCAGTGCCAGACAGGTGTCTGTAGCATTTTGTATGCTTTGAAAGTGTTAGTTTAACACGCCCCCCACAAGCAGGGCAGAGGCTGAAAAAAATGCATCCATTACATCAGAGATGTGTCAAACACACTTTTTTCTGAACACACCTGTCCAATAAGCACTGCGTAATCCTTTTCTCCAGAAAATAATTTCACTATAGTGAATTATCAAAAAGGAAGCTGCAGAAACTTCAGGATAACCTATATATTTGCTCTTACTTTTGTTCAGGCTTTCTCTGTGAGCATTCCATATATTCTAATAGTTGGTTGCCAGCTAAAGAAAAAGTTCTTTTCACCTATGGGATGCTCCTGAATCTGATTCCATTACTACAGAGACTTATTCTACTCTGCTTCTGTATTATATACTACACAGAAACAACAACAAAAAATCTACAGATCATACATTTTTTTAAAGTATGATGGGTTATTGGTTAACCCACAAACAACAGTCTTAGAGGAGTAAATTAGTATTTCAGCCACATATCTTTCGTCTCCTTCAGAAGGGCATAAAATTCACACTGAGACTGTTGCCCTTGTGTGGCAGCATTGATCATCCCACTAGAAAACTGCTGCTCGGCTGGACAGAAAAATTCTACAGGGGAGATTGGATTTCAAAATAACTTCCATTAACAGATCCAACCTTTCACTGCTCTTAGGATCTGCCTGCAAACATATTTTCAATCAGTAGTTCAGTAAATCATGCTTTAAAGGAGAGAAGAGACAGGCTGCAGACATCTAGAGCAGTCTGTGCTACAGAGCTAGTAAGTCAAAACAGTATCATAAGTTTGGGCTTTCATTCCTCTTTCTCTCTCTGAACTAGCATCTAACAATCAGTGTTTCTAAAATGTCAAACAAAGACACTCCCATTCAATGAGTATCCAAAGCTGAGGTAGTGAGGCATGGCGGGTGGAACTGCAAAAGCTCAAAAGCTGACCATTCCAACATGAATGAACACACTTTGTCCTTCACCTAGGGCTGGAAACAACCCCAAGTCTCAAAGCTAAGGTCCATGGTTACATCAAGCAAGGCAGCCAGCTTTGCACTCTACGGCAGGACTTTTGCCAACGACAGCACTCCCACAGGAGGAGGGCAAGCTACAGCCTGTCACAGCGCTGTGACAGGAGGGGACTGGGCCCAGCACACCAGCCTGGCCCTTTGAGAGAGAAGATTCTCTCCTGTTGTAAAAACAAATTCAACCCCTGTTTAAGAAATTAAATACACACCTGCAGCTAGTATACCTCACCATTTCTGTGGCAATTTAAATGAGGAGGTTCTTAAAAAGAAAACAGAATTGGTCATTCCACTTAAAATTTCATTTCACTCATAAACCACAAAATTTAATACTCTGAGACGTCACAGAATGCATTTGATATCAAAGAATCAAAATACAACCATAAAAAGCCTTCCAGGCAGGCTCAGGTATGAAAGAATAGACGCAATATATTTTCATCTAAGTCGTCTTCATAAAAGTTAACATTCTTCAACACCCTTACGTTATTTCACATGTGCAGTTGATTGCTATTAGCCAAGATCCACAACTATCTCTGCACAGCCTTCATGAGTTCTGGCTTTGAAGAATCATAAAGTACTTGAAATCTGATTGATATTAAGCCTGGCAGCTACACCAGCAAAAGATTACAGGATTGTGTTGGGGGGTGGGCGGGGGAGAGAGGGTGTGTCACACATTTGTTTTTATACACACACACATATATATCACACTGTGTACACTCAAAGAATGTGCGTAGTGGAGGCACAGAAAGTTAATTAATTCAGTTTTTTTAAAATTTCTTTCATCAACAAGATAATGTGTAACCACATGCTTCCTCAGCACAACCAGATTTCAGTTTTTGACTTATCTTTAAGACATAATTACAAAAGTACTCGACTAGATCTATGACTATTTCTTGCCTTTTCAGACTGAGAAGGAAACAAAAAATGTCTTTTAACTTTGTACAGAAAAAAACCACAAAAATCTCATAAATCTTGGAAGATCACTTCTGGGGATAGACTATTCATGTCCATAGACAGTAAGCCAGAGCCTTAAGTCTGATCACAAATATATATATATATATATACACACACACACACATACATATATATATTTATAAGCAGAATTGATTTGTGCACCCTTATTATTCTTGCTGATGTTTTCTTTGACTATTTTAAACACCTTTAGGGTGACATATTATCACAAGACTACCAGTTGATCGTGACTGATTAAGAGACTTCAATAGTTGTCTGAAATGTATCTAATTAGACTGCACGCACTGTTTGCAAACAAGCAACATCAAAACACAAACACAAATCAGTCTCCAAGCAGGAGAATATGAAAACAAGTTATCAGGTGTTAACGAGGAAAGTCGAACTAGTGCACCACTCTAGTCTACTTTGTGGCAAGCAGTTAACTACTGGGTATGATACATACTCCAAAAATTAAGCAAGACCAGCTTTATTTTTATTGCAATTATAAATAAAACCTGAGTTCAAATGGAAACTTGCATGATAAGCAAAAGAGGATTATGGCTGAAAAATCACCTCCTTATCATCAATAACTATGCTTTCCTTCCATTTATCAAGAACATTTCAGAAAAATCCACCCTTGTGAATTTTCCTATTAATGGGCAGCAAGAGGCAGCTATTCTCATATTTCATTTAGTTTTTTGACTACGAAGAAAAGGTTAAAATGTCATCTTGTCGAAGTCATTACTTTACAAGTAATAGCAGTATCCACAGTTCTCTCCATTCTGAAGCTCACCCTTTCTCTTCACAACAGTTTAAAAACTTTTTTTTGCTAAGGTTGCCTATATAGATCCAAAGAGACAGTGACAGTGTCATGTACACTGGGAGACAGAGAGGGAAAGCAGTAGGGAAAAAAAAGAACAAAACATCATGGCAATTTTATAACCGCAATATTTAAATCCATTGGTGGTGAACCATCACAGTGATTTCTAATTGACCTCCCTTCAATTTTTAGAAATATCTCTGGAAGTGTTCTTGAAAATATGTGGACAAACATTTAGATATAACACTCACTTTCTACAAGAAGATGTTAGTGGTAAAAATCGAAGCAGTGAGCACAGATTAAAAACTATTGTGCAAGTAATTTTCTGCTGTATCTTTATTTTGAGGCAAAACCCCTCCAAGCAAGTTGCTTTTTGTATTCATGTACCCCATTCCACCTGTTGTGTTCAGTTTTCATTATTTGCCTGCTAGGAAGTGTAACTTCAAATTGCATGGAAGTTATACTGAAAAGGCCAAGTCTCTTCTTTGCCAAACCGGCATGACTAAAGCAAAACCCATGTGCAAAACTCATAAGACTTCCCTGAAGAACTACGTTAATGAGTGACCATGGCCATTCAATGACTCATCAGTCTGACAGAGTTTTATCAAGCTGTTTCACTTGTAGAATTACAATAGGGACAGCACTTGCAGTGTTTGGGAGAAACAAATTCCTTTTTCATAGGATGGCACAACCATTTAGGGTGGAAGGAGCTCTGCAGCTCAGCAGGTCAATCCAAGGCTGATTGCAAGCTGGGGTTACACTGCTGAAACCATTGTGCAGTCCAGCGTCTCCTGTCTATGCCCTACTTCTCATTTACAACTTAAAATCATTCAAGATATGAGGTGTTTTCCCACATCATTTTGTATTCTGCATGTTATGCACTTTTATCAATGCACATTTAATATACCATACATTGAAAAAAAACTAGATTAAAAAATTAAGGCAGCAGTTTTCATTTCTTGTCGTTTTTTCTTCCCTGGAATACATTCACATGAACTGCTGTACAAACACTTATTACTTTAAAGTTTATGAGTAGGCACTTGGAAGCAATAACAAATTAAATGCTATGGAAAATGCTACTTGAAAGATATGATCTTTTGCAAAGCAGTATCCCATAAGGCAATTAAAAGGAACATTACCAAAATCTTGGCAAATCTGCATTAAAAATGCCATTCTTTTGATGACGAAGACAAGAAGGGAAATTGTTCATTTTGTGAAATGAATGTGTTGCATGTGAATGTGTAAAATTTCAAGCTATATAAAGTTATTTTTACAAAAATACTGTGTAACAGTTTATTTAACTGTAAATTAGCTGCCTTGCCACTTCTGCCATTCATTTTGAAAACAACTTGTATTTGCAACAATCTCACATTACCAAGGAACTAAGAACCAGTTTGCTATACAAAAACATAATTACACAAAAATAATGCGCTAACCCTAAATCAAATGGAAAATCTCACTTCTACAGAAGAGGACAATCCAGTATGTACACATAGGATTTTGGCACTTAAAAAACATTTTGAATAAACCTGAAGAGGAACTATTTTACATGTTCCTTTACAACTAGCTGATAAGACAATGCAAGTAGAAACCAAAACTAGCAGCAATAAACACATCTGTATTTTGAATATAATCAAAAGACTTATACTGATTAAAAAACATTATAAATGAAAACTTTATTGGCTCTTTGGAAACAGAATCAAGGGAAAACAGCCAAACACTCATGCAAAATCTTTCCCCAGGAAATTTGTCTAAAGAAATACAAGTTTTTAATAGAAGTTTATTCTTATGAAATTATCTAATCTACTCCACAAGAAAATATGTCTGTGATCTGGCTCTATATCATGCTAAGAACAGAAACCCTTAGAATGATAGCCTTCAGCACACTGAAACCTTCTGAGGTATAAACAGATTTATAAAATATAAATAAATATATATATATTTACATACATATCATAAATATAGTACTAGAAATGAGTTCCTGAATTAACTGTAAGAAAAAAAAATACACACAAGACCAGGAGGAGTCAACTGAGGACAATATGAAGGAGGCAAGCAATGCTTCTTACAACTTCTCTTCCTTCAACAGATTTCTGGTGTATTTCACTGCTATGAAAGTTCTCGATTCTCTCAAAAAAACCCCTGCCATGTGGAAGACAAGACCTCTGCTTAAAGCTTCTTCTTAAAAATATAAATCTGTTCCCTCCTTTTGAAACAGCAATGAAAGAGACCATCATTATTCAAGTTAAGGCCAGAGCCTGTTCACTGATAGGAAACAAGCAAAAGGGAAGGCAGTTCCCTTCATCTCCTCACCACCTGTTCCTACCTGAACCTCATGCAGTCCAGCAGTAGTTTCTATCCATTGGAAACTCCAGTACTTGCAAGAGTATTATAAAAATTACAATATTACAAATATTAATTAAAACAGCAGCTCAATTATTAGAAGATATTCCATCCAATTGCTTATTTTCTTTCTGTTCATACAGAAGGGTTATACACTTCAGAGTATTATACTATATAATTAACTTCAAGGTCTTTTCCAATTATTAATTTTGTATTTCAGATAAAGACGTGAAGACATTTTTATTAAAAAAAAATATATGGGCAGTGAGTATTTCTAATAAAATAAGTCCTGTAGGTCTGCTTTAATGAATTAATAGATATATTGTTTGCTATACCAGGAGACATCTCATTTCCCTCTTATTTCCTTCAGACAGTAAAGAAAAAAAAAGTCTAAATCAAATACCAGAACTAGTTTAGTTAAAAAAAAGGTTTACAGACATGAACTCATTCCTGTCACGGAAGGAGCTTTATTTCCCTTAATTACATTGATTAATGTTGCCCCCAAAAATCAGGCAATGGAAGATGGAAAATACTCTATGACATGGAAAATTCCCGTCTGTGAATGTTACTTGTCTAAAAACATATATTTGCTTCTTTCCCCACATGAGATTTACAATATTGTTTCGCAGTGCTGACACACATGCATACAATCAAGCTTCCTGATGAGAATTAAAGCAAACAAGACTAAGATCCAAATTAGCCCTTGGAGAGTTTTGATTAATACACATCCATTAGCATCTGCTTCGTTACATGATGCAGACCTCTAGATTAGAGCAGTGTTAATAACCGTCCACAGACTGAGACATGTACATGAGTTTCTATATTGAAACCACAATGCACAGTGCAACCCTAGGTGATACATTTGGCCTTTACCATCATATAAAAGTAAATTCGTGAAAGATCCCAGCCTACGACTGGTGATTTAAAATCCTTGGCACTTTCTACTCAGTATTATTTCAGTTTAGATGCAATGAAATTAACACAGGATTGGGTACTGCTTTAAAATTCTCCTTTTACCAACACCTACTCACAGGCAGCTATGCTTTCTTTGCTTTCGTTGGGAAATTAATGTGGTTTTTTATTTTAAAAAAAAAAAAAAAAAAAAAAAAAGGTAAAAATCTGGGGTATTACAAGGGATCACTTGAGTACTTCTGGGTCCTCAAGACTTGTTGATCAGGCCAGCACCAGCTGCCACATGCTTGTGCTCCTAAGCCTCCCACTCCCGCAGAGAATGAGACCCTGAGAAAGAGGCACAGGTGTCAGAAGAAAGACCTCAGCACAGAAGGAACAGCACCACATGTTTGCGCAAGCAAACGTGCCATGCTTGCTGCCTTCCTCTCCATCCCGCTGGATGGCGAGTGGCAGTGACCCATGGGAGGGCTCACTCACAGTCCCCAACCCCACAGCAAGGCTCACACAGACAAGAGAATAATCTGGCCAGCAAGGGACATGAAGTGACTCTGTGTGCTTGCAGTCATTTCTAGTGAGACCAAGTACTCCTCGATGAGAAGGCTCATTCTCAATGAAACGCCTTGCTGAAAATACACCCAGAACAAGCATTATGGCTTCAAACAAATCCAAACGCTGTTCTCCTAAGAAGAGTCTTGAGACAGGAACTACTGCAGCAAAGAACTGCAGTTAACAGAATTTCACCTGCAATACCTGCAATTGTATTTAGTAACTTCTTATGTAGTCTTTGATTCAAAGTCAACTTTTTATGACCTTGGGAATCTCGACCATAGTTTTGCCAGAGATGAACTGTAATTATAACAAAAAACTAGCTGACAGAAATTACACTTGTTCAAAGAGCAACTGCACATTTGTTTTTCACTATCATGTCGCTGTGTCAGGAAGTTTGCACAAACATATCCATCTCTCTCTCTTTTGCAGTCAATAACTGATTTTCTACAGTCCATAGTTTCACATGAGAAAAAAAAAGATGATCGTGTACCCCAGGCAAGAGTCTTCAAAATCATTATTAGTAATAACTGAAATTTCATTCCATTTATCAACTACTTCAAAGGTCTATCTAAACATGGAAAAACCTGATCATTACTAAGGAAGCAAAGCAGAAGACAGTAGTCAAAGTATTTCCATTGAGTACTTCTTCCATAAATAGGGCAACAAGGGTGGACTCCATTACATACAAGTCAGCAGAGAAGGAAATAGGAAGAGAAATTCATGATCTTGTAAGGCTTTATTTTTAAACTCAGTCAGTCAGTCAACCAGAGCACATTTTTATATATACACACCAACTACTGATATATTTTCAAATAGCCTTACAGTAGGGAAAGCTTTCTGTAAAAGTCCACATTTTAAAGGTACATAATCCAATCCCAACAGAGGATGACTTTACTGAAATCACATGAAACCATTACAATATCAAAAGACACATTGTGAACCAATTTCTTCTGAATACCCAGTTTCTGTATGTCAGGATTTGAAACTAACATTTCAAAAATACTTTTCAAAATAACAATTGAAATCAAGGAAGTTATACACATCCCATCCAGATGTACAATATTTGCAAAGTACTCAAGCCAATGTATAAAACTAAGAAGGCAGCACTTTCCTCATAGGTCCTGTGTACAGTCAGCAATGAAATTAGAGAAAAAATAAATGCTAATAAATTTTGACTATGGCAGTAAGTACTCCAGTAAAACAGTACTTACAACATTTTTGGCAATTTTGTAATAGAGGTATTTGTAGTTTATAAAATCTATGTCTCTTAAGGGAAGAAAAGAGAATAGTGTGTATAATTTGTATAATTAAGATCTGCATACTGATGTTTCAAAGTAAATATGAAATCCAGCTTTTAATAAATTTCCACATTTAATTTGATTACACAACCTTTATGTTGATTATATATTTATTCACAAAATTTGGCCATTACATTAACATTAGAGTATCTCATATTGTTTGCAGCATTTCACACATTCTTACTGCAGCAGAAGATGAGACGTACTTCTGTTACTCTGAGGTTAATGTAACAATTTCGCGGTTTCATAATTGGTTTCACATCAACATAGAACCTAGACTTAAAGAGCATCTTATGATGCCCTGCCATATCAGAGGAGGGTGTCTAAAGCGACATTTCCACCATATTAAATCACTTATTTAGTCTAAAAATAATATTCAGAATATTTGCATATTACTACAAATCTTACTGGTCTGCAAGCTCTTTCCTGTTTGCTCTTTGACACCCTTTTTCATAACATTTCACCCACCACTGCTCCTGAGAAAGCTGGTAGCAATGAAAGGATGTGATTCTGCCATAAATAACTAAGTAAACATAAGCATGAGTCTAACTTGGAGTCTGTGCTCACATTCAAAGTCAGAATTTTATCTTCAACAGGTGAAATAAGAGCACACTCTTCACCTCCATCATCCATTAGAGGTTCAACTTCACATGCATTCCTTCGGTCACTCTTGGGTTTCAATCTCTTGAGGCAGATTGATCATCTTTATCCATTAATTATATTCAATTTTTGTTTGGGTTTTTAGTTTGATTGCTTGAAGGACAAACAAAAAAACCCAAGGCCCGTCAACAACTTGCCCTAACTAATATCCCTAATATTTTTATGTCAAATTGTTCCTGTTTACAACACTGCATACAAACAGGGGTTTATAAGGCAATTTGTCTTTCATTCACTCAGTAACACTTCTCTACATTTTTACCCATATGTTTATTTTTCTTTAATAAATATTTTTCTTTCTTTCTTTTTTATTAAAAGTCATAACAGTATTTCAATATTTTCACAGCTGTACTTAAATCTATGTGGACGAAAAACTACCACTACCTTCTTAAAAAAAATAAATCTTGTTTGATGAAACCATGCTCTGTTTTCCATAGTTTTACAGAATGGCTGTAAATATGTTTGGGCTAGAAGAAGAGGATGTACAGTGAAAACCTGAACCAGTCGCAATTTATTTCGTCAATGGAAACACAAAAATTAATATTTCCATGTGTTAGGAAGAGACAACCAAGCAAACTGTTAAAAAAAAATATATTATTTCAGCATTAAGCTATTCAGGCAAGCAAAAAGAAATCCTCTGCTATACTGAATATGCCAGTATACTTCTTATTTTCTTAGTAGCTCAAATCTCGACAAAATAAGAACAAAATTAATGAAATATTAGTATTTAAAGCAAGTTTCACAATTTGGCGAACTTTTGTGATGCAGACTCTGACTTCAGTCTACAGTTGAGGAAAGATGAAAACTGTCGCTGTGTTTCATCATAAAGCCAAAGCAAAACTGACTTTGTTTTCATTTACATGCAAACACTTGCCAGGGAAAAAATTCTGCTTAGATTATCTACTAAATTTGCATTATTCCTTTCCTAAGCAGTATCTTAGCCAAATACTAAACTGATGTCATTTAGAAAAATGAGGAGTTTGAAAATCTACATTCTCCATTCAGTGAATTGTAATGGGAGGATTATCAGAAAAATTAAAAGTGAGTCCTGGGTCTGAATCACGGAGACAAAGAAAACAATAGTTACAGAATTCCCACACTGGCAATCAATGCTTTGCCTTTCTCCAAAAAGTCAGAAGATATCTTACTGAAAACATGGAAGATAGGGAATACAGTCTTTGTAAGAGTGAATTATGTGTAAGAGAGCACTGGCTCTCTTGGGGAGTTCCAGAACTGAGTCTCAAATACCCCTTCTACCAGACGCAATTTCAGTTTTGATTTCCAGGAATTCAGTGGAAGACGTTATTCCAGCAGGTTGCAAATATGAAGTACTGCTGAAGATTCAAAACCCACGAGTCAAACATAAAAGCTTAAGAGTCATCTATTTCAAGGGCTTTTAGGATGCACTTTGTTCCCTTTATAATTTTTTTTTTTTGTTAACACTCTTTAAATACAAAAAAAGAAGTGAGATTACCACCTAATAACAAGCTCCCAGAGGAAAAGTGAAAATGTTTGGAAACTCGCAATGGTGCTGGCAGTACTGAGCTCATCAGTAACCCAATTAGGAAGGGATTAACTGAAAATATCCGTAGATGCATGCATCTACACTTTCTCCCTCCCTCTGTGCCAGGCAATCCTCTGAGATGTACACAAGGCTGACTTCCACCCAGCAACTGAGGGCTTAGAAATTTCTTTGCTTGATATGGTGCACAGGGGATAGAAAGAGATAGAAATAAACAACACTTGAGCTAAAGCAAACAACAGAGTTTGAACAAGTTTTGTTAGCTTTTCTGTTTAACTTAAAGAATGTAAGTCAGCGTGTAAGGAACAACAAATGGGGTAGCTCTAGCAAGTGAACAATTCATTTATCTGTGTGAGCTTGTGCCAGCATTTTATACACCTATCCTGCAAAAGCTTGTCTAGATCCTTGCAAATGCTTTTTCTCCTCTTCTTCTGTCACAAACTGTTTCTCAGTAGTTGGCTCACTGATGTCAATCAAAACACCTTTTATCTGCAGAGGACAAAAATCACTCCCTAGCCTAAAGTAAGCAAAAAAAATCCCAAACATTAAAGACTTCAACTTGACCAATTACTATTTCAAGACAGAATGTAGTTTTGAACCAAAACCCTAGCTTGCATTTGAGAGGATCAAAATAGGACATCTGACAATAGTACTATATTATCAAATAAAAGTACTGAATACAAACCATGTGAAATCTGAAAAGGTTTCAGCCTCTTTGTGAGGAAGGAATCTGTTTTACTTCTGCTTCTAAATAAAGGCGGAACAGGTGAATGGATTGTCGTCTGGTTTTAGACAAAGAACAGAATATACAGCCATGAATGTAACCTGAAAGCAGCTGCAAGAGGTCAGACTAAAGAGTACAACACTATACAACAGCAGGAATCCCTCTTTTGACACACTCTCCGTCTTCAACTATTATTAAGCCAGGGGACTTAATGAAACAGACACAATCTAAACATCATGTTTAATAACCCTGATGGACTACTTTTTTTGGCCATGATTTTGTCCAAACACTAAGTTCATTTTTACATCTGGCCACTACATCATCTCTCAGAAATAAGTCCTACAATTTAATTATCTGTCATATGAGAAGGTATTTCCTTTTATTTAATAACTTACTGTCTCATTAAATACATCCTCATCCTCATGTCAGGAGACATAAGGAACAAATCATTCCCTCTTCATCTTCTCCCTGATATTCAAAGAGTTTATAGACTTCAATGAAATGAGAATGGGCCCATGGCTTCCCATACCAAGAATCATAATTCACTTACTTTTATCCCATTCTAAGCCTTCCAGGACATCGGATTGCTCTGCTTACCTCTCTCAGTATCTTTTGCAGTTAAACTGTATCACACTATACTGAACTTCTGAGGATAGGGCAAATCCAAAAATCATAGTATTCAGTAACACCACTTACCGAGGGCATGCAGTAGCATAAATAATGCTTTCATTCTGTTCTCTCTTCTCTTATTAGAAACTATTAATTACTTTCAATTCCTGAAATTGTCTTTGGTTTATTTTGTTTAGAAAATTCTGTATCTAAAACAACACTAAACTCAAACCCAGAATTACCCTGAAGATCCTTTTTTGAAGTGTAGCCAATTAAGAACCAATTACTGTTCATGTGTAATTAGGACTGTTTCTTCTGGCACAGTCTTTCATATGCCATTTTAATCACCTTAGAAAGCATTGCAACTCTTCACGGTACCTTTTAGTTTTGCTGTCTTTAATACGTATGTGTGGGTAGTACACTTGAGCATCCCATTCATCCTTTTTCCATAAGTCATTCACAAATATATTGAACCATAAAAGTTCAACAAGAAACCTAATCCAAAAGAAGACTCCTTACAACAGGACAGCATGAGGGGATTTGGTTTTTTAACAAAAACAAAAACATCAAACAAAGTAACTTCCCCTCCCTTTAATACACACACACACACATATATATATATATATAGTGATCCATCAATAGGTTTTGGTAAATATAGTGTGCTGACTGAATCACTCTCTACAGTGGCCTTTTGACTCTTTAAAGAATGCTGAAATATTTTTGTGGTGTGGCATCTCCTCCAAAGCTGATAACTGTTTCTCAATATGTAACAGTAATTTAGTAGCTACCAATTCTATTTCTATGATTTTTAGCTGTACTATTGGTACAAAAAATAGATTTGCTGGTCTGTGATTTCCAGGACTGAAGTATTTCTTTTTAAAGCTACCATAACATTTGCCACCTTTCCACAAATGTATATGCTGATCAGTGAAGGACAAATGTTGTGCACCAGAAACATCAGCTCAGCAATGCCCTACAAGGTTTGCATCAAAATACCTCAACATAGTAGTGCAGTTATTACTTATTTTAATGCATAGCACCAACTTACTAGAACTGCTTCTATTGTAGTTCTGTTTGGGAGAGATCCTCAGGCTTGCTCAGAATGGAAGACATAACCTATACCGAGTCATGCACACCTCTCATTCTCTACACACAGAATTTACTTGCTCCAAAATAAAAATCAAACACTCAAGTAGACTGGCTTTTTGTGTTTTATGTTGGTTTTGTTCTGAGGTCTAACTTTTGCCTAATTAACTTATGGAACACTTATCAAAAAAAAATTATTTCCAAAATCTGCTATCAGAGCAAAAATGCACAAGGGCAAAATCCATTTTCCTGCAAACAGATTTACCCCAGGATCTCAGTCTATATCTGGGTCTTGTACATACCATGAGGACTAAATAATAAGCTACATATCAATAACAAAAGTAAATATTGCACAATAAAAATTATTAGTGAAATAACCCTACTAGTTCTCTGCTTAAGATAGCATATTTTCATCTCATATTGATTTTGGTATAATGCCCTCAGCTCTAGAAGCCTGACATAGAACAGCTGATTCCAGATTTACATCTAGTTATGTTCTCTGAGGAGTTATATAACAGTATTTTAATGTAACAGAGGTGGCCATAAAGCCAGCATCCTCCTTAACGTTACCTGCATTATCTATAAACTCTTTTCTTTTGTTCATCATTTCCGTAAAATTTCAACTTTTCAGATGCTGCTGCTCTGCTGATAAAGCAGGTAAAGTATGAAGTGCTTTGCACAGAATGTGACACTCATTAAACTTCTGTTGCTAAATTTAAATGTTGTACAATCAGAAGAGAAAACCTTACATGCAGCTGAACACTCATTCTTTGCATATACAGCACTTGTATACAACTGATTCATTTCCATGTGGAATTTGCAGCACTTGTAAAATTAGCCATTTAAATGCCAGAGCCATATTTATATGGGGAAAAACATATTCAGTTAATAATAAATAAAACTGCAGTAATAATAGTTCTTTCTATCTTTATATCTGCCTACATCAATTTTTTTCATGCATGTTGACATGCAATCCTCCCTTTTTTTGGCCAACTGAACAGATGGCACTTTACTACAAAAAAAGGGAAACAAAAACAGAATGTTGAAAGAGTTCTGGGTTTACTTGCAGAAGCTAAAACAAAAAACCCACCCTATTTAAGTGCAACAAAAATGGAGACATTAACTTTGTGGGTACATTTTAAAGGCAAAGATTTTACTTCTATAACAATTATACTATCCTAAATTTTAAGAAGATGTTTACTCCCAGAGCTGCTCTGAATTCAATATTTATCTGACCAGGACTGAAAGTAATTACTTCTAGAGACTTTGAGGGAGATAAATAAAATGCTTTCATTTAAAGCACAGCACAGCTCCTTTGTACATGCAGCATTTGGAATTATTTAAGTAACAGATAATAGCCTATAACTTACTCTTCACATAAACTGAGTGAAAAGTAGCAGTACCTCGTGCAGCTGCAAGATACAGAATACTTGCAATAGAACTAAGAAAGCAGGGTACCACTAGGTTGAATTTCTTTTCTCAAGCCCAAATGGCTTTAGAACCATATTCCATAACACACAGTATTTGCCAAGACTTGTGTTGATACTCTTAGTAAGTGCTGTAGTTCAAGCAGTTACCATTTTTGAATTTTTGAGTTATCAGAGGTTGTGGCTAAAGGCTATTTCAGTAACACTGCGCAAACAAACTATCTTATTTCCATCCAGCAGCTTCATAGACAACAATCTCATTATCCTCTCAGTTATCTGTGACTATACCATGACTTTAGATCAATATTGTTCCATCCCTCTAGGATATTTACAAAGTCTATATATTTCTCATCAGCTGCTAGGAAAAAATCCTACGTTATCCTTCTTTCCTGTCAGCTGCAGTACCTCTTCCTTTCTGACCACCCTATTTAAATTCAATCTAATCAATATAGCTGGCACAAAACAGTTTTTCTTCCAGTGCTCCAAGTAGCATGACCACGGATGGTCTCAATTTTCTTTTCAAAGCACTTTCACATACTGTTCAGAGACTCCCATCAATCCCCAATTTATGCCTTACACCTACTTCCTACATGAATATATGGGAAAGATTCCCCTTTCAGCACATTAAGCTCTCCTAATTACAACTTGATGCTTTCTACTGCTAGCATCACCTATTTTGGTTCTCTTGCTAAGGAAATAATTAAAGAAGTCTGCCAACAATGTGTTTGCAACCAAGTGTAGAAACAGACACTGCTTGTTTAGAACAGATTGTCTCTGGTCATGTTTTGCAATATTTATCACTTGCTTTGATTAAGACTTCAAGTTCTTCAGGTTTTAATTTCTATTTCTGTAAAGTGCCATTCTTATCATGGACTATAAATGCTACATAATGATTAAAACCATTAATCTACTGCCAAAAGGAAAATGCAACTGGATTAAAGTAGATTTGTTCTAAACATCAGTCTGATTTGGTGGAAAACAATATCTAGGACGGCTGCTGTCTATCTAGGTTGGTTTGTTTTGTTTTCTCTTTATCCCACAGATTAGCTCCCAAAGCAGTACTTTGTTTTTTCCTGTAACAAATCAACATTTACAAGAACTCGATTTTATGATAAATTAGCTTTTTCAGCAGATTAAGCACTACATCTTCAGCCATACTGAACTGTGTCACTTTCCACAGACATACGGTGGAATAAGCCAATTTACACAAGGATCTTTTGGTACAGCTGCCCAGCAGTTACACATCCCCATGAGCATATTATTCACAAGCGTATGCATCTACAATGTCATTAACATTCTTGAGCAGAGAAATATTTTTGCAAGTGCCTGTTTCAAAAGCATCATTACAATACTGATGAAACAACAAAACACTAAGCCTCTAAGCTGATTTTAAATCACGTCATGTTCAAGTTCAAAAAGCTGACCAAGTCCCAGCCCACAGTGGTGTCAGCACAGAATGCACCAAAACACACCAAAGTGCCTCTGCTAAATCTCAAGAAAAAGTAAATCAGTAGTAGAATCCACAAGCAGACATCACTGCTGCCAGCTTATTGCACCTCTTACATCCAACTTCAAGGCAGTCTCCTGTCCTCTCCAGTTTTCCTTTAAACTCTACCACTTCTTGTAAATAACACTTCCAGGCTATTAAGCGACAAGCTATCAGAGACTAATTAGGCAGAGAAGGATTTCAATAACCAGCTGGACAGCTTGAGTACTAAATTTTGTAGTTCTCAGGTGTCCTTGAGACACCTTGATGTTCTTTGCCTTTTTTCCAACACAAACCCTAAGTTTACAACCTTGTCTTACAGAGACATGCACAGAACTGCACATAAAGATCTGTATTCAAATTTTATATTTACTTGAACTTGTCACGAAGGCCTGAAAGAAGAGATTTGTCAGTAAAATAAGCTCATTGACTCTGCAGTAATATTTAGCAGTGATAAAAAAATTATACTGCTTATAGTTATTCAAGAGCTCATCATTATCAGATCTCCCAACCTCTGGAATCTCAGCACAGATAACCTGCTGAATAAGGTCATACCACAGACAACTGGCTGGGGTGGCACAAAATGTGTCTGTCTCCCCTCAGGAGCAGTGAAACTTGATGCAAGAATCTATAGCATGAACTCACTGCCAAGGCAGCACACTGGTCACTGGAGACTCCTTGAGCCTTCCTGCCTCCTGGCCAGGAACACACATCAGGACAAACATCTGCCTGAGGCTATGGCACAGCAACCTCTTGAGGAGGTGTTATATCAGGGAGAGAGATTGTATCAAAGCACTGGGCTAAAGCAGGTGAGAGTGAGTGCCTTGCATGCAAAGTCAATTTCCCTCACACTTAAGAAAAATATAAGCTCACAAACACATCTAATCAAAAGCTGTTTTGCCTTAGGTAGACACAGTCATTTAATACAGCCATTTTATTTTTATAAGCCAATCCAAATTTTCTTGAAGGGTGTCATGATTTCTTTCATATATCTGCTGCCCAGAGAGATCAGGAGAACATCCTATGCATGTCTGCTGCACTTTAACGTACTGTAGAAACTCTAATATTGTGTTTTGTCAGTGACCTTTTTGTCAGCTGATCTGTAATGACACAGCAAGAAACTGTACTGAAAGAGAAAATCGCAAGAAAGAGGGTGTCTACAACCACTTCACAATCCAGGTCACTGGGATGCTGTGAAAGACACACAGGATTCTTATGACAGTCTCACCCTCCCAAAGCAAGCTGAAGTAGCAGCAGAGTAAAGAATCAAAAAACAAAATGACTAAAGGACTCAGTAAACTGAGGTGCCAATGCTAGGTAGGAAGAAGAACACTCAATTCAGGAGTAAGCTTTTCTAATGCAGTAATAAAAGAGGTAAAAAATCCACCCAAATGCTAACAGCTCTGTACCTCCAGCCACTCTTAGGAGTAGCAATTTCACAGATAAAATAGTTGCTATCCAAATCCAGAATCCATGGTTGCAACCTAAAAATTGGGCAGTAGGGAACAGGAAAAACAGATTTGGCAACTCTTCACTTTAAAAAATGTAGTACCAACACATTGAAAGTGAACACCATTTTGAGGACATCTCTGCTACTGAAAACTTCTAGGAGCGGGGAATACACTAAAGTTTTATGGAGAATTTACATTAAAACAAGCTCACGGGCTGAGAGGGCTTTTCTTTTTAAAACACTGACATGTAATAGACAAAGTATAAACATGAAATGATGACAAGTTATTCTTACTTCTTTGGAAGAGACCAGGACGTGAACTGATGCTACCTGCCTGGCAACATCATGATCTACTCTCCCTGCCTCACAGATGGAAGCACTCAATCTAATGCTGAACGTTTTCGGCACCATCACAACACACATTCTGTCATTTAGATATAGCTCTTGCCTTTAACAACTCTCTCTGTGCTTTCCTGTCTTAGAACAGACAGGACTTAATTTTGCATGGTGTTTTCAACTTCCAACACTATGCAAAAAAAGGGTCAAAGATCAAACTTGCTTATCTGACAGTAGGCTACAGACTTTCAATATGAAGTGAGCATAAGCATCAAGACCTGACATCTGTGTCAAGGAAGACACAGTGATGATCAGCTGGATGAACTACTGTTTAACTTGGGTCACGGCAACAAAAATATTTCCTGAACAGCAGCTCTGTATTAAAAATACAAGTAACACTTGTATACTGCTGAACCTGAGAAAGGCAAAGAAACAAAATCTTACTATTTAGTTAGTGATTAAACTTATGATAAAACCAGGGAGTGATAAAGTTTCCATTGGAAGGTGGCAGAATCTCACCAATCTTCATTAATCCATACTGAGATGGAGGGCATTTCCTCTATTGTCTTCCTAAAAAGTAAATATTGTGATTAAAAATATTATTTGACTTATTTATTAATTTGATTTTCAATGAGGGGTCAGGGAAGAAAAAAAAATGTATTATTTTTATTTCCAGAGGTATAATTCACTTAATAAAGACCTCTAGGCAGAAACTGGCATCTTACATTAAGCTGCCTGCACAATTTTGCTAAAGGCCAAGTATTTACTAAAGAAATACATACGTGAACTATAAACCATATTTTAAAAATCTTAAAAGTATCTTCATTTACCTGAGAGGAGTCTATGTTTCACAATCTAACTCTTTCCTCCAACAGAATTAGCATGCCTTTAAAAGCTACTCTATTAACAAATTTAGCTTCTATCATAAGAAAAAAAAAAATTGAATACAATGGATGAAAAAGGCTGCCATGTGTCTCTTCTGAAGTCCTGAGTGCATCAGAAATCCTAATGCCCAGCTCTATTCTCACCACAGGAGTGACACCAAGTAGCTCTAGGAATCTAGGATCTCCTGACATTACTTAACTTGCCTTGGTAGGCACAGCCAGAACACCTGTAACAGTTGATTTCCACACACACCCCTCCCACCCCAAGTCTTGTAACAGCCTATTTTTAATTCTATTGATAGGGTTCATAGCTTTTGAAAAACTAAGTACTACTCATTATAGACATGATACGATACTATTGTGAATAACTCAGAAAATTAAAATTATGCAATAACACGCAAGAACAAAATCATTTCCCAGTCTTGCTAGACCAAGATGAGAGCAGCAAATTTCACTTTATGCTTTTACAAATTAAGTACAAGAGTGCAGGTCTGAAAGAGCTACTCTCTCTATTAGCAAATTAAACTATTTCCTCCCATCCTTCTTGTCCTTGTTTAGGCTGAAGGTAGAGCTGATTTTCTTCGTAATAGCTGGTTCAGTGCTGTGTGTTTGGACTTAGTATGAGAATAATGTTCATTACACACTGTTGTTTCAGTTGTGCTAAGTAGGGATTAAGTCAAGGACTTTTCATTTCCCCATGCTCTGCCAAGTGAGGAGGTAGGGTAGAGAAGAAGCTGGGAGGGAAAATGAGCAGGACAACTCATCCAAACTGGCCAAAGGGACATTCCACCCCAGAGAGCATCATGCGCAGTATAGAAACTGGGGGAGTTGGCTGGGAGCCATCAATCACTGCTCAGAGATGGATTGGGCAATGGTCCACAGGTGGTGAACAATTGTATTGTGCATCACTTGTGTTTACTTTTTTTCCCACTATTCTTATTTTTACAGATAGTAGTAATAGTAGTATTAGTAGTATATTTTATTATCATTACCATTATTGTATTTTACTTTGTTTCAATTATTAAACTGTTCTTATCTTAACTCAAATGTTTGGGTTTTTTTCCTGATTCTCCTCCCCTTCCCACCAGGGGTGGGAGGGAGCAAGTAGCTGCAGGATGCTTTGTTGCCAGCTGAGGTCAAACTAAAACTCTTCATCATGCAGTGGAATAAACACAACCTTGGGTATACAGCAATACATAAAATTTTTTTCATTATTAGAATATAAAGAACAAGAGGGATGAACAAAAACTCCCTCCTTTCAATGTGTAACACAATCTAAGTTAAACTATAGGACAAAATCATTGCACATTAATGCCCATGACAAGCAAGGGAATACTTGCTTCAGGAGCCCTTTGACTGATCTGATCCTCAAATGATCAAAAGACATCCTGAATCAGGTCGACTTCCAGGCATTAACCTGGTCATCGCTAAAACGTGTCAATCTCATTTTCTGCTTATTTACTTCTACTCACACCCAGCCTTCCTGGGCAATACACTTTCACGTTAGAGCTTTCTCATTTCAGTCTCCCACTCACAGATTTTCCTGCATTCAGATGTCCTGAAGAAACAAGCAGACCATGAGACAAAAGGCAACATTAATCAAGATAAACTGGCATTTATACAATTTTTTCTTTTCTCTTATTTTTTATTTAATATTGCAGAGACTGTTGCTCTCAAACCTCATAAATGTGGGAAAAAAATCAGAGTACTTAAATACCAAAAGCCAGAGTTTAGTGAGTCTCCAGAACTGTTTAATGTGTTCACTGTGTAAAATTATACCTTGAACAATACAGAATAGAGGGCCTGTAAGAAAGAGTCAGGCATTAGATCCCCTTTCTTTGGTTCTAACTAAACTAAGTTTTCTGTATTAAGATACATGTTACATGTCTACACATTTATTTTAAAAAAATATTAAATTGGTCTAAACTTTAATTATGGAAATATATGGAAATTTTAGGAAAAAAGAACAACATATATCAAATGTCCTTCACTTTAGCATCTCCTTTCATCCAAGATAAGTACCACTTATTATCTTATGACTGGGAACAAATTACCAGAAAATCCAGGACTTCAAGTCTTAAGTAGCTGATCAACAACTCCATGTGGGATGGTAGATCCTCCACTATGGCATGACCGCTACCTAACTCCTGCTTTTTTGCTGATGACCTATCCCACATCAAGGCCATATAATAGACCAAGCAGTGAGTTTTCCCCATTTGATAAGTCTGAAGATGCTGAATGTCTACAAGGATGATCTTTTAAAAGAAGAAATCTGCTTACAGAAGCCAGGAGTCATTTCAAAAGCATGGAAAATTGAGAATATGAAAGTGCATATATCAGCAATTCATATCCTTCAATACCATGTGTATTTACATCACACATTGACAGGAATTGTACAGCTATATCTACTGTTGGGGGTTGGGTTGTC
>WEKY01008274.1:41960-54459 GCA_013390045.1 Picathartes gymnocephalus | reverse complement strand
AAACCTTACAGTAGTATCACTAGTTGAGTGGTTTGCCACCATACCCCCAAATTAAGGTAAAATTATTATTTCAGAGAGAAGAGATTTAACCAGATTTCCTAAACTCTTAGAGAAAAAAAAACAGTGGCTCAAGGGGTAGAGTCTGTCTCCTTTCAATTTCCTTGAGGCATCTGGTGAGATTGGTTTCCTGTTGTGGTCATGCCACTCTGTCTTTCTGCATTTTATTGCAGTCCCATATTTCATTCTCAAGAAATGTTGCCCAAGCCCCTTATGCACAAAGGTTCAACAGTAAAATTATCACAGGAGACCTTAAGCAGCCTGAGGCAGATGAAGACAGTAGGGAAAAAACTAAATACACAAAGTGTGTTAAAATGCAGGCTTGCTGGTGCTGAATGGTGATACATCATTCCACCGGGAAAACTTTTGAGGTTGGGCAACTTTATTTGTAAACGTCTCTAGGATTTACAAAAGACAAAATGTTTACTTGTTTACATACCTTTCTGGATACTGTGTTTTGTGAGCACTTGCTATAAATATTAAAATACTAGTAGTGTAAAATATTTTCAAAATGAACACTGACCAATTTCTCTTTTGCATCACTTCTGTACCATAGGGAGGATTTGCTTGCTCCCCTATATGTCTATNCTTGCTCCCCTATATGTCTATTACATGGATGTACTGTTTGGGAATTTAGTTAGGGAATAAAGATTGACATTTGATTATGAGAACAGTGAAGTTCAGGGCTATGTCTTCTATTTATGTTTTTACTTTAATTTCAAGGGAACTGCAGTGAAAACCAGGAATGTACTTAAGTGCATGGCTGTAAATGGAATTGGCCGGGTTTCCTGGTAGAAGGCCAGTTCTTGTACAGATTCTGTCTCTTTTGCTTTGCTATTTCCTCGTGGCACCGAAATGTAGCTGTTTTGAGAGGTCTTGATTATAAAGGAATTAAAACCCACATCATACTACCTGTCAGCTGCATGTGCAAAAGCCTGAGCAGCATTAGAGTTTTTACTAGGAAATCAGCACAAACTGGACTTTTGGACTGATACATCCATGGTAGCCTTTATTTGTTACAAGATGAACTGCAGTGCTTGATACCTGATTTATGTCAGCATATGATGAACAAACAATTTTTTAGTCATCAAAATACCCATACAATTTCAAAACAGAAATAAATGAATTGCATAAAAAGTTGTATGATGCAGTGAGTCTTTCTTCTGAGGCATAAGCAATGTGAATTGTGAGCTATGATTCCTCTGCTGGGTGAGCAAGGTAGTGGAGAACTCAAGCAGTGATTTCTTCAGCTGCTGTGTGTGGTTGTAGCAACTAAGCACCTACTGACACATGGGAATGGAATTAGGCATGTACTGCCTCTCTGCACATAACAGATTAGCTAAACTGCAGGACTTGTGTAATTTGCGTGGCAGACAACCACCTGCCTCATCAGTGCAGGGGCTAAACGTGCACTGTTAGTATCGCGGGCAAAATTATCAAGCTTTTTTCTTACAGCATCAAGATTTGCTCTGGAGAATAAAATTCTGTTGCCCTAATTTAAGTTTTTATAGGCATGCATTTGTAAAGAAAAGCCTTTTCTATGTGTAAGCAATACTTAATCTGTTTTATACTATAGAGGATGTTATTAACATAGATAAGGTTTCCATTTGTAGATATAATAATGTCTTAAAATCAGTTGGCAGTGTATTGTCTGTATTCAAATCTATTTTACAATTGTTAAGTGTTTGTGTCTAATTACATGCTAAATTTTAAGTTCTTTTCCACAAATCACTGGAAATGAAATGTCAAACTAATTTTGGTGAGTGTTAACACTTCAGTGCATTTAGATGTTAGTAATCTACCTGCATGATTTTCATCTTTCTCTTTTGTTTCTAATTCAATAGAACAACATAAATAAAAGAAAGAAAAGGCTGTTTAGGTCACCTAGTTTTGGTCTATCTTATACAATATTTTCTTCTCTCTCCAGAGCTTTGTCCACTCATATTTTGAATAACTCAGGCAAATGAGAGTCATCCTATAACACCAACAACAGCAGAAGAATATTTGAAAGTCCACTAAGCTGAACTGTTACACCATTTTTTTAACTCCCAAATGTATGAGTTTCTTTCCTAATTTTATTTTTATTGCATCTGCTTACTGCAGTTTTAACTCTCATAATCTTCTAAACTTTTTTATAAATTAGGCTCCCTAGGAGTCCGTAGATAACTGTCAAAGCCACCATAATAGCTTTTGGCTATATAATAAATTAAAAGATAATATAGTATGTTATTTTTTGTATAATTTAGTTATGTTTTTATATAGGTATTAATAGATAAATGTTAATTATATGTATATATTACATAATACATAGATATAAAAATAAAAAGATAATGGAAAGTTCCGTAAGAAGACTATTGCTTGGTAATCCTTGGTTGTCTGATTGATTTCTCCTCTGTGTAAAAGCCTTAGAGAGATTGGAAATTTTAAATTCTTATTTTTACACATTTAAGTGCTTTTGACATTGATAAAAAAAAAGAAATAAATAAATGTAAAAATGTTTTTTACATGAATGCATATATATGTATAATGCCCTGGTTGTAAGGATGATATCAATCACAATTAATTTTTAAAAGCATTTTTGTCCAGGCTTCACTGAAGGCTGACCAAATGCAGTGCCTTGTGGATTTGCATTTTAGGTAATAACAGGAAGAAAACAGCAACACAGTTAAGCTTTACAAAGGCTTATTTTCAGTTAAATTGAAATAGGATTTATTGATTAAGGAGGCACTCTACGGTGTAGTAGGTGCATGTCATTAAAAATATTTTTAATTGGACATAATTGTATTGAATACACCAGATTTCCAAGCAGTTGTATTTGGTAATATAATGCAAAACCTGGGGTATTTGTTTCCAGACATAAAAATAACTTCAGATTAAATTAAGAGTAGGCCAAATATCAATTGCTTATACCAAACATATTTGTGTTATTTTTTCTGTTGTAGCAACCTTAAACTTGATGGCAACACCTGCATAGCAGCCACTGGTTTCACAGGTTATGCGCAGCTGAACAGAGACCTTTCCTCTGACAGACATTTCTCTCTGTAGTAGCAGATGCATTTACGTGTGTCAGTTTAACTTAATCAGTTTAAAATAAAGTGAGGTTAAATTACAATTTGCTCTTAGTGGTAGTGTACTAAGGATGGAATTTGTCTGGTTTTCTCAGCTATTCCAGCTGATCATCTAAAAGATGCTACCCTTTGCTACAAACCTGGTCCTTTCAACTTCTCAGCTACAACAAAGTACCTTTACAACCAGAAAACAGTTTTGCTTCATGCAGCTCAAGGCTGTAGGGGTGATTTTCCAATTCCAGTTGGAGACATTACACTTTATCTTCGGCAGAGTAGGAGCTGTACATCAGTTGATTTCCATTCCACAAACCTAGCACTGGAAAAAGAAATATGATATCTTGCTTTTACCAAAATAAATGGCAGTATAAAATGGAGAAAAAAATTTGATGCCTTGTTAAATATTAAAAAAAAAAGAGGTTCATAAGTCAAAGGCAACATCTTCAAACTACATGGAGGATTTTTTTGTATCCTTCTCTACTTAATTTCAGTGTGTCAGGTTCTTCCCTTTGATCGCTGACCGTGTTTTTAAGCCTGGCTGTCATGAGTGTTGAAACACACTTTTGACTATTCACTGCTGACTGTGCTACAAGTTCTCAAGTCACAGAATCCAAACTTAGTTTTGTAAGGGTTTTGTTGCATGTTTCCTTGTTAAATTACTGCCAGGCTTTTGAAGAATAGCAGTGTATTCTGATTATTGTGGGCAAATGCAGAGAGGAAGAAAAGCTGTTGAGCAATGCAGACATTTTCTTCGCTGAAACTTGTGGCTTAAAGTATTTTGCTCATGCAAGCAAGAGAAGTGTGTGTACTCAGTAAAAGAACTTGAGGATGAAATAGCCAACCTTCTAGCTGCACTGTGTAATCCTTCGCTTAAACCTGCCTGACTACCACAGGATTGCCTTGCAGAAGTATTTCAAAAAAATGTTTCAGAGAGGATCAGAAAAATATTAACTGATAAATCTGGCGTCTGTATAAGGCTAGTTAGTTATAATATGAAATGCAGTTAGTGAACCTGTGAATAAATACAATGTATGCAGGAAGAGTTGACCCAGCTTTTGTTAAGAGAGGTTGTGCTTCACAATCATATCTGAGTACTTTGGAGAAGTCAGGAAGCAATAAAGAAGACCTGGTCGATACAGTCTGTTGGGATTTCCAGGAAGCATTTCCCTCAAGGGAAGGTGATTTTTGAAAGAGGAGAGAATCCTGAACTGCAGGATTCCTTGCCACAGGATGTTATGGGCTACAGGACTGATCAGATGAACTTATGAGAGGACAGAGGCATAAACCCCAGTTGAGAAAATCCCTGGCCACATTTTTCATGTGAGGAAAATGTTCTGGAAACGTATTGTTACGTTTTCACCGGTTCTCATGGCCTTTCTTTATCTCCCACTGCTGAGTGCTGATAGAAACTGAATAGTATGTCTTTTCTCTAACCCAGAGTGTTCTTGTGAGGGTGCAGTTGTGCACATGGAAATTTTCAGAAAATGTGGTTACTGGTGTTTTCAAATGGCATACCTTCTGTGTTTGATAGATGAACTGTAGTAGCATATGACTTCAGTATAAAATTGTACACTCTTGTCAAAATATTTGGTTTTCCAGAGAGATGTCTGCTAATCTGGGGACAGATTTTGCCAGTGTGTTCTAATGGTCTTTAGTGCCACTTCCATAAAAGTATTCTCTGTTGATTTTCTTCTCTTTGTCAGTTTTACATGAAGCACTAATAATAACAAAATGTGGTTTTAACTTTACAAACAGTGCCAAAAATATTCAAATGAACTTACATTATTCTAATGTAATGGAGGTTTACAGTATTTTTGCACCACTTAAAGTCTATAACATTGTGTGGAGGTACAATAATCTATAATTACTATAGCTTTTCCTATTGAAAAATGTATGCAGAAAGTTTCTGACTATCCATACTTTTTATTATAGTGTTATTTTAAAAGGTCTCTAAAACAAAGAGTTCAAAAGTTATTTTCTACTATACATATATTTATATTTTGCAAAATTAGTACTTGTTATCAAGAGATGTGCTGGAAAGAGACCAGGAAGTTGGTATTGTCCTACAAAAATCAGTGAAACCATAATGAAACTACATAGGTGCTTTTATCATACATTCAATATGTCAATAACAAAATTCATTTAATATTGTCCTTTTTGGAAAACTGCTGCAAGAAAGAAATTATGCACTACTTCCCCTTCCACAGCTTCTGAGAATATTTCTGGCCTCTTTTGGCTGATTTTGTTTGCTAATCTAGTCCACCTAGATATTTATAAACAATCCAAATACCCTTACTGCTGTACACCATCAATACAATTCTTTGCAGAACCACTGGAAGATGAGGTGGGTTCTTTTTCTTTGCTTCTAGATCTCAATTACATGCTGATTAGCTAAGATCGATAGCTTGTATATCAGGATATCAAGAGCTACCAACTCTTCGGAATTCCTCCTTTTTTTTTTTTCCCTAACATTTGGGAATATAGTGTGAATGTAACAGCCCCATAGCTTCTGAAAAATCAACTCTTTAAAGATACATGCATTACTTGGAATAACTCGTTCCTTCATCTTCCTTTTCAACAGCTGCCTTATAAGTGGAGTTAAATACTGTGAACATCCTACCCCTTGATTGTATGCAGGTGGCTGACTTCTACACCAGAAACCTTGGCCTTTTTCCTTAAATTGAGATTTTCCTTAAATTGATTAAATTTCTGTTAATAAATCTCAGCTTAACTTCCTGAGTCCATATTTCTGAAAAGTGCTACAGTCCATGGTGACCAGGGTGCTAGTGATTTGTATCTTTTGTGTCATTGTCATGTCATGAGAAAACCTTCTCTGTCAGTTCAGATCCCTTGTGCTTTCACCTGTATACCTTTTCTCAGCCCATTCAGAACTTCCACGTCCTCTTTCTTTTCCTTTCATAAATGTTCAAATTTTTCTTCTAATTCCTCATGACGTTTTCAACTCTGTCTTTATTTTTTACTGGAAAAATGTTTGTGAAGAGAACATGAAAGTGAGACACACCGTTGTTCTTACATCACCAATATGAACAAGGAGAAAAAATGCAATTTTAAAACATAATTATAGAATGTATGACATGAGATTTCCTGCAGGGTTTTCTAAAACTATAGATTTTATTGACTCACAAAATGTCCTGTTAATCTCAGTACTGTCTTTGTAATATTCTTTTCCTGGAAAAAAAGGTGTTAGTAGTATAAAGTTAGTTATTTTCTTTGAAGAGTGAGATAGAATTGGTTTTATTCTGTATTTGTTTTAATTTCATTAATTGATCCTTGATTCTTCTGGAAAAAAGTAAATTAAAAGAATTTGTATAGAATATGTCTGCTAATTGGTCTGTTTATCTTGATTGATAGAAAAATATACAGGAAAATATGTTTATCTGTGTGTTTGTATGTGTTTGCATATGTGCATACTCCTAATTTGAAGAGGCAGCTTTTACATAGTTCAGAATTATGAAATATAATGTCATTTACAACGTGCATGACAACTGCTTCTCAAAACTTAATTTGAGCATTATTCAGTGTGTGCATGGAGCTGAGGCTGCCATCTCCAGAGCTGTGTATTTCATGCCTTTAATGTCTCTCCAGCTCTGATAGCCATTGGGCGTTACAGCATGACAATAGAGACGGTGGATGTTGGATGGTGCAAGGAGATCACGGACCGGGGAGCCACCCAGATTGCTCAGCGCAGCAAATCCCTCAGATACTTGGGACTGATGAGATGTGATCAGGTAAGGAGCCTTTGCCTGAGCTGGTGCCTGATTCTGAGTGTCGGAGTGTTCCTGTGTGTGTGTGAGGAAGGGAGGGAGGGAGGCAGCAGGATTCATGTTTTTTTGAACAAAAATGTTTAGTATTCACTACTGTGTCAACTGTTCCGGTGTGCTGTGTTCACATGTGCAGCTAAAAAGTCACCTGGAGGACTAGAAGGAGTATTATAAATGTTTGCTGATGTAGATTTTCAAAATACACCCATAGGTTACACTCGCAGCCTGACGTACTCATAAAAGTTTTTTTAAAATCTACCCTCTGACAGTTTTGAATATTTTTGTCTAAAAGTGGTTGGTAGAACTGTTAGAACTGTGACAGACTACTTTGTTCCTTAAAAAGAAAAGAAAAGAAATCTCTAGTGTTACTTCAAGAGTGATTCAGTGATTTTCTATTTATCTGTGCTCTTGCTCATATATCATGGTTTTGGAAACAGAAGAACAAAGATTTAAATAAAACCATAATACTAAAAAGAGAAAACAAGACTGAGTTTCTTTCTACATAGCTTTATGTTTGGAGTATAGTAAGAATGTCTGTAAGTTTTAGCACTTTATCATCAGAAGAAAAGAGAAGGCAGTCCATCTCCACTTCACCCTGTATATAGCCTTCAGAAATCACGTTCCCCTTTAGAAGAGAGATCAAGAGGCCCAGGAACAACAGCAGAAATAGCTGAAAGAAAAGTCACTGGAGGTCCAGAGTCTCTGACCTCAAGTCTTCACATAACCCTGCAGGGATTGTTTCTTTTCCAGCCATCATCAACAAAATGTCTGCCTTGTGATGCCCATCATAAGCATCTCTCAGGCTTGTGGATTTCAGATTGGATACACTCTGTGGAAAAACAGGTTTTAGTCTAAGAAACTTCATGCTCCAAACCATTACCTTGCTTCCTTCACAGTGCACTATAGAAGACAGTGGCAAAACCCAGTATTTCAAATGGCAAGGAATAATAATGTCAGGTCAGTGGTAAGTTAGAAATAGCGTTTTTCAAAGCCAGCCTTAGGCAGTTTCTAGTTTGAGAGGAGGTTGAGTACTTTGGAAGAATTGTTCTGTCTATCAAAGTTGAGTCTACTTAATCTCCTAAACATTAGTGTTTTATAAGAGCCAACAGACAAAAAGAGTGTGTGAATCTCTTTGATGGATTGTGCTAAGATTATGTACTTAGAGAATGTTAAAAGGGTAACTTGACCTTGGGAATTAGACCTGACCTGGAATCATCTAACCACTTTTGCGCATGTATTATTTTGTGAATTTAGCTAATGTTGAACAATCAACAAGGATCTAGTAAGTGCAATAATTTTATCCTGTCTTCAACTGCTATAGAAAATCAATGATCTTGATGTTGAAAACAAGCTTTACTGCCTCATAAGTTAAACTATATGTAGTTTTTGTAGACATGTACTACAGTCTGTATTCCTCTAATTGCTGGTAAATGCTTTTCTAGTTCTTCAGAGGAGTATACAACATCTTTTATGTTATGAAAGTCAACTGCTAAAACGAAAAAAAAATAAGTATTCCTTAAGAAAACTTCAGGGAAGGTAGAAATGCACTGTTGACTGTGTGCCTGCAAGTGTGTGTGTGCATCTGCAAGTGTTCAAAGTGTGGTAGCTAAAAGATGTTAAGAAATTAATAAACACTGTTACAGCGAACAGTGTAGCAGTGGGACTACCACTGGGAATTATTTTCTTGTTTGCAAAGCCTCGATGGGAAAAATAGCTCCACAGACAGAATGAAGTAAGTATGCTTGACTTGGGGGATTTTTGGCAGCCAGAAGATGCCAACTCCCTTTTTCCACTGCAGACGAACAGAGAAATTACTGAACAAAATTGTGTTCTCAACTGTCTCTCCCCAATATCATGCAGAACTAATTTTTTCCAGTGGCTGCTCTATTAAATTAAAAATGTCAGTGTCCAGCACATAATTAAAGACAATTCTTGGGTGGTGCAGAAGGGTTTATTTACATTCCCTGTTGGCCAAAATTCTTGTCTTTGTACTGTTGTCAGCTTGCAGTGAAGAGAAGGTTAGAAGCTCTGTCCCTTCTAACCAGATTTCCTTTTCTAAGGTACTGACTGTTATGCCAGTACCAGGTAGCTTTTATGCCTTTCTAAGAATTCCGAGGCATTTGGAAGGGAAGTACTTAAACACAGTTACATAAGGAACATATGTAAGTAGACTTCAAATGGGCACCACTAAAACACTCTTTATGAGCCAGGCTCTTTGGAATTTCTTTGATATGCACTTGACATAAATTAGAGGCGTCAAGGGTCCTCCCCAGAAAGATCAAGAGAGGCTGCAAGCCTGGGTGAAGGCAGTCTCTGTTTTATGCCATTGATTATCCAAGTGCCTCCAGGCAATGTGTTTCAGTAGATGCAGAGTATTATTGATCAACACCATGAAAATAATAAAATTATTCATTTTTCATCAAACTGCTATTGCCATGACCTTTCTTTTTATAATTTTTCCTACCATCTAACATGCACACCACAGGAGCAATATGGTCTTTGCCTTAAAATAGATGATATTGTGTTGTGAAATACCATTAAAAAATGCTGACTTTACCATGAAGTCATCATAATGAGAGCATATATTTCAGCTGGAACTTTTCTGTATCAGATGGGATACATCTGAGAGACTATCATCCAGACTTCCAAAAGTGTGAAAGTGATCTAGAGTAGACTCTAAATATTTTTAAATGCTTATGTTCTGGACAACAGAATTCCCCACTTGTCTGCATACCAACATGAACAGGTACTTGGAAGCAGCTAGGCCACTTCTCCCTTCTGATCTGTCTCACGGGGCAGGGTGTGAACTGTGCAAATAAAATTTTGTGTACATGGGTATGTGTGCATCTGTGCAGGCACCAGGCAGCACTCAGGACTGCACAAGTCATGCGTTCCATAAAAAGAAAATGTTGCCATTCGGAGTCTCCATTTCTTTCGAAAGTACTAACAGATAAAATCCGTAGTTAGTTAAGGCCTAAGCAGGACATTTTAGAGGTTTGGAATTGGAAAAATCATGAACGAGAGGGCAGTTCTGTTTTTATTCCGGTGTTGCTGCCTGTGTTTGCGCCGTGCCGCGCTCCCAGCGGCAGCGAGCCAGGCTCAGTTCCTTGGTGTCAGCTCTTGACCGTGCTCTGGGAGCAGGGTGGAACCACAAGCTCCCCGTTCCTCGACACCGAGCAGGGCTATGCCGCGGGGGGCCACAGCCCAAGGCTCTGTTCTAGCACTTGACCCGGCTCTGTGGGAGCACACGGCGGGTTGGTGCTGCTCGGGGCACAGCAGCTCTTGGTTTGTCGCCCCGGTAAACACCAAGGAAAGCATAACAAATTACATTCACTTAAGGTTAGTTCCCCATAGCAGAAGGAGAACATGACTATCTTTTTTTCCAACCAAATTTTAATTGTAGCTCTGTATTTTTTATCACAGCTTGGGGAAGGGGACATTTTAGAGGATAATTGAACTTTTCCTTTAATTACTTGAGAAAGGTGTGGGCAGCTACGGGATGCTTTCTTTCCTGCCACAAACACTGACATCAGAATTCCTAAGAGCTTTACTTGCGTCCTAAGGGCATAAAATGATGCCTACATCAAAATAACAGATTTAGATGCACATTTAAAGCTTTTGTTTCTGAACATAGTATACTGTACATTCCTACCATTAAACTGATCTTCTTCTATTTGCTTCTTCTATTTAATTAATTTATTATTTTGGTATATTTTGTATTTCATATTAAAAAAAAATGGAGGAGGGTGATGTTCTCTATACTGTTGATTGCTAGAAGTCATTTGAAAGATGACTTTATAGCACTTCTCTCTTCTGCTCTCACAAGAAGTGAAACAGCTTGAAATCTTCACCCTTGGGGAAAATGGCTGAGTATCAACTAGGAAATAGGGACTAAAAAATTGGGGGGTTTTGTGGAGTTGTTTTTTTTTGTTTTGTTTTGTTTGTTTGTTTTGGGTTTGTGGTTTTTTGGGTTTGGGGGATGGGTTTTTTTGTTTGATTTTGGGGTTTGGTTTTTTTGTTCATGGTTGTTTGGTTGGTTTTTTGGGGGTTTTTTTCATGGGGTGTTGTTATTGTTTTGTTGTTCTGTTGGGGTTTTTTTTCTGGGTGATAGCTTGACTGGTTGAACAATGTGTCACAATAATCTTCCTGCAACTTTTCTCACACGCAATTTTCATATTTCAAGATCATATTTCAACTGTGTTGCAATTTGTAATGGTGACCAGCAGTGCTCCCACATAAATGCAGGAGACATTTTTGGGAAAATGGGCAGAAAAATGACAGTAAAAAACAGAGACCACAAAATTCAATATTCACCACTGTGTGTGAATGAGATGAAGAGAGTCCAACAACGTTGGCTGTGAAAGGATATACAACTTAGTTAATAAATCATGTTGGCCCTTATTTCTTGCTTTCTTCTTTTTTATTTTTTTTCCTTTTTTCTTTTTATTTTTGGAAATGAATTTCTCAAAAAAGACATGATTGCTTTTCATGAAAATACTCCTGAAAGCCTGTAGCTTATTCCAGATGACTTTCTCGGATGAATTGTAGCATATATTTCCTGTTCTAGTTGTACTGTGGTATTATAGCACAGAAGTGGATGGTCAGTACAACTGACAAAATGACAAACTATTTTATGTTACCAGAGAGAGGAAGATAGATGAACCCTAAAAATAAAAATGGTCAGTTAAGAAATCATTTGCATCTTAAGTAAGAATAAGATTTTTAGACAATATGTGGATTTTTAATATAATTTATCACTTTGTCCTTCTACAAAACCTGTTTTACAAATATTTGTAAATACATATTCAGTGAAGACCACAAATCGTTAGCCTAACAGGAATGCAGCTCCTGTTGTTTAAGAGAAACATTTTTACCCATCACTCACAAGCTTTTAATTTACATAGCTAGTCTGCAACTGAAGGTAAGTGAAAAGAGCATTAGCTCTTTCATATATCCTAGGTTCTAGAGAAACATCTTTTAATTTCAAATATACTTTTGAGCTAAACTGTTAATCAATGGCAGAATAGTGAAAATACAGAGCCATGGCTTGTTTTAATATAATTATCACAGCAATTTGCCTTCCACTTTCAGAAAATGCTATCATTAGCCTGATCAGAAAACCTGCCAAATTGCTACCATTTCTTCTTTTATATTACAAGGGGTTCATTTTGAGATTTGAAATTATGGTTTTGTGATTTGAAGAGGAGTGAAAATATCCAATCCTTCTCTTTAAGAAAAATTCCGTAGCCCGTTTTTTTTGTTAAATTACTATAATTTGTTCAAGTTACGTTGCTGCATATTAAAAAGGAATTGCTGTATTTCTTTAAGTTTTATATGTATAATGTAGGAGCTGCAATTGATACATCTCTCTATGAATAATGAAGATTTTAGATTCATGAGATCTGTGAATCCCATTAGAAGGAAATCACAGCTATCCCACAACAAAAGAAGAATAGCATTTATTTCACTTTGATTTCCAATACAACAATTTTAAAAGTCTGAACAATACTACTTTTGGCTTTTTCCCCCTAGCTAACTAGGATAACAGATCCATTATGTGTGTAAACGAAAGCATCTGCTAAAATACCAAAAAAA
>WEKY01008274.1:2164-41900 GCA_013390045.1 Picathartes gymnocephalus | reverse complement strand
AAAAGAAGTCTTTTTATACAAGCTAAAGATTTTGCTCTTCTAGTTTAACTGTTTCTTTGCTAAATGATTTTTATTCTCCAAGCTGGTAGCTCTGCAAATGTTCCATGGCACTGGGCTAAAGGTGGGATTTTCCAGAGTTAATAAAATTGTCCTTGTTTTTTAAAAGCACCCACCTGACCATGTAATTCTCTAATAGAAAGATGGGCCCTCAGGTGCTGATCAACAGTTCAAAATCATGATAAGGCCAGGTATTAAGGAAGAATGCAATGTGAACTAGTCAGCATTTTTATGAATAGAAAAAAAAGGGAGAAATTATTTTAGAATCCTTGCTCCATGGAACTTGCAGTTATTTTTGCCAGCTGGCAACTTTTAAGAAAGACTTCTCTGTTAGTTTTACATGCTGTCATTTTGACAGGTATTACAGTAATGTGCTCAAATTATTGTTAATGTAGTCAAATAGGAAGGAAAATATTCAGTGTTATTAATTCAACAGGCAGAAAGTAATCTGAAAGAATATTTATCACTATATAAATCACCACTGTCATTTCACTGCATCTGGGTCTTTATTAACTGCATTTTTTAGAACAGCAAAGCTTTTGAAATGTGTGTAATAGTGGTAATATTTTTACCTGGAAATACTCTATAGGTGGAGTCTAGAAGTTCATCTGATGAAATGGGCAGAATTAGCAAACCAAATAACCAGCGAAACTGAAAGACTCCTTTAAAATTATTTCTCAATTTAATAGAAAAATCGTCACAATAAGCGAGGAGAATTTGAGAGTGCAATCTTTGTTACTTACACAACTTCAATAAAAAAAAAGAATGTTGCAGCAATGATTAGGACAGAAGGCCTTGAAATAATGGCTGTGCTAGAAAACTGTCCATCCTCACAGAGATCTGAAATGCGTGTTGCTAGTTTGCAGTAGACTGGCAGTTTGAGGCAATAGTATTCACATAAGAAAACAACCACAACAATGAATTTCATTCCTTTCAGGTGAGATTTAAAAAAAGAACTGTAAAGTAGATACACTCCACAAGCAACCTTGCCACACTTTCTGAAATCCTTTCAGAAGTGCTACTGTGGAATATTAGAAGATCGGTGTATTCCATTTATTTCAGTTCACACGGCAGAAAAGATTGCAGATATTTCTGTTTACCTACCCTTCCCCTTTACAAATATAAATGGGTAATTAATTGCTAAGGTTTAACACAATTAAGTTGTCAAGTGTCATGATAGTAATAGCACATCAGACTATACTTGCTGATTTCATTATTTATGAGTCTACAAATAAGAATGTTTGTAAATGTGTGCGTATATGATTCTTTTTCTTCTTTTTTTCAATAACAGCACCCTCCAAGTCAAAATACATTCTTTTCTCAAGTTGTAAGGGACTTTATTTGGACTATAGGATATTGTGCTAATATTGGTAGTGCTGTTATTTTGTTAAAGTCCTAAACAAAGGTTCTGCCCCTGGGCATAAGGGCAGTCACTGAAACTCTGTGGAATATGTCTGCCTTAGCTGATCAAGTGCACTTCACACAAAACGTTTCCAGAAATCTTTAATTTTGTTATGGCTACAGGCAACAGTTATAATTGGGCCACCTGAGAATATAATTCATTCAACTATTAGCAGGAAAAAAATCAAACAAAGTACACTTTTTATAAGACAGTCACTTGAGAAAGCAAAATACAACTTAGAGAAGAGAAAGACTCTGTGAAAATGTTTTGCTTATAACTCTAAGTGTGTATGCATTGGATTTTGTTGTAAAACATTAGAGAAATAGGAACATAAAATGTTTTCCAAATCCATCATTATGGATAAAAACAATGACTATGAAGTAATTTCTTTGACCATTGCATACAAATCTGGCTTTTGTGAAATACTGCTCTATGTGTACTGAGACAGAAGTGCACAGAAATTTCAGTGCCCCTAATGCTACAATACCACTCCATAAGTAAAAATGTCAAAAATATTGTAAGAAAGCCCTTTGGGGACAAATACATTTACATTTCTTTTGTGTGAAATTGTTTTTGTCATTCTTTATATGTAGAAATGTAATCAAAATACTTGTGCCATTTTTCTAACCTATCTGTATGACAGCCTTCAAAATCTTTTGGCCCGAATGTTACCTCTCACCAGCTAACATTTCCCTAAAATTCTTAGCAAGTACTAGATTTCTAAGGTTAAGCTAGCAGTTCTATGTATTATTAATGCCTTTCTGTGCAGATATTGCTGACTCAGGGTACTATAAATCTTATTTTTTTATTAATGACTGGCCTGTAAAGTAGCGTAACTGTAGATACCAACCTGTGTTGTCCTCAGAAATCAGCCAGCCAGTGCCCCTTCCAAGGGCTAGGTTAGATACTATGCAGAAATTATTTAAGCTGTTATTCCTGAGTGGTGGTCTGAGGGACACAAGCAGATTTTTGTATGAAATTCAAGTAATGCACCTTTGCACTAATCCATTTTTGCAAGCTTTAGCTTTTTATTTATATAACTGCTTATTGGTTTCAGTTATTAACTTGGAATGGAGAGAACTTCTTCTTTTCTATTATCAAGTGAGTTGGTCATTAAAATGAAGTCTTTGAGATGTGAAGACTTTCAGGTTTTGTTATTTAAAAAGACCAATCAAACTCTTTAGATTAATGCTGAATACTAATACGCAGTGTAGAGCTACCTAAAGCTTGCAGTTCAGGTGTTGACTGTACTCTTGCTTTTCTGTATTGCTCTAGATAACACAATACAGACATTCTTGGCACATTTTAACATCTTTAAAGTCAGAACTGCATTCTACAACTGATCCTGATGCACCTGTAGGAAGAGTTTTGGAGATCAGTTGGAAATCTTACAATTCTTGGCAATTTAGTGAAAGAGTATCCAATCCCAGAGAAGATTTCCAGGACATGGTGTCAACTAAAGACAAGCTAAGGAAAAGTAACTAGGAAAGTCCTGTTTAGGAAAAGCCCCTATACTTCAGTTTCTCTTCCTGAGCTGTGAGTGAAGCTATCAGTCTCATTAAAAAGAAATACCTAGTTTGGCTGATGGTTTCAAATTTAATATCTAATTTACTTTAACAGGTTTAGGAAAACTTGACTCCTTTGAATTTAATAAGATCTGTTGTAGGAACATAATGAAAACAAAAGGTTAAAAAAAAAATCCTAGCCCTTTGGAATCATTTGATATCTTTAGAAATTCCTAATTTTAGAATCTAGAAATTAAAGAAAACAATCCTGAAATTATCACTAGAACCAAATGACACAGCAGATTTAAAAGGAAAAAAAAAAAACCTATATAAGTATTTTTGCTTGCAATTTGAATTTTTCATGAAAACTTGTGGAAAGTAGCATAACAGAAATTTCTGAAGATGTTCTGTGTCAGATGAGTGGTGTACCAAATCAGTAAATACTGGCAGTGAGACTAGATGAGTAAATATAGCATGCCAGATCAAAATATGAATGAATATTTTATTGTGAGCAGCTTTCAGTTTACTCTGAGCCTGAAAAAATCAGCTCATAAATGTTGGTTACTTTATTCTGGGAAAAATATTTATAGATTAGTGAGGGTTTTCAGGCTTTCTGTTACAGGCAGATCATTTTAC
Source organism: Picathartes gymnocephalus (assembly GCA_013390045.1). Lineage (NCBI taxonomy): Eukaryota > Metazoa > Chordata > Aves > Passeriformes > Picathartidae > Picathartes > Picathartes gymnocephalus. Next base: position 38,300 of record WEKY01008274.1, on the reverse strand, counting down.
CTAAAGGAGAGTAAGAGTGTTGTGCACTGATTTCCTACTTTTCTCAGTATTTCAGCCACATTTTGTGTGTACGTAGCAGAGTGAGATGAAAGTTATCCAAAGAGGCACTCACAAAATCCTTTTGCCAATGTTCCATTTCACATGGACTAGAAGGATGTTCTTGTTCTTCTTTCCAGGATGAACTCCTAATTACCACATGAGAAATGTTCTCTACCACTGATAATACTCTGCACAACAACACTGTCACAAGAAGTTAGGGAGGTCCCACCCGAGATAACGTTTGTCATTAAGTCAAGTACATTATTCTGGGAAATAGGCAATATGTGTTCAGGTGTCTTTAAGCAAAAAGTATTCAAAATTATGACTTCTAGGTAACTGCTCTAATTGAGTTAAAGGGAGATAGTACCACTTGGTCTTGCCTTTTTCTGTAACCCATCTTCTCCTTTGTTTTGGTTTTTTTTCAATCTATTCTTTGGCCTGGGATAAATTTTAATTTCAGAAAGAAAAAATAAGTTTCAAACCAGTCTTTGTTGTTATTTTCTTTTTCTCTTTGACGACCAGGATTTCCACAAACCTATTACTTTCATTCTTAATGATATGGATTGCATTCTTTCGTTGTGTTAAAATATAATTGAAGAGCTATTCAAATTCAAATGAACGATTATGTATTAGATAATCTAAGTAGTTTATCTGCAGACAGTAGTCCTTCTTTTGACATCTCGAAAGATGAAGATCAATGAAAGTTCTGTGAAATAAATATATAGCATTTTACAGCATATTAAGATGTGGAGATTTTTAGTTTTCATTCATTGAATGAGAATGTTCAAGCTCAGAAGGGAAAATTGCTCAGTTTGTGTAATGAACTTGTTTTGGGAATGACATTCAGTACTTTTGTTTTATCACCAGCCAGGCTGATCTTAACAAAGAGACAGAAGCTTGTGTTCTAATGGCTGGGCATAAGACTTCTTTTCATCTCAATCCTACCACTAGGGAAATGATGACAAGGATACTAACAGAGTTGACTTAGATATTACTTTTCACATTCATTAACAAAAAATAAAATTTTATTTCTCTTTTTCTTGTTTTTCAGATAGTGCCTTTTTAGTCCAATAGTATGGAGAGTTTTAAATACTAAAAGTTTTTCACTGTTTTAGTGTCTGACCTGACTTTTCTCATGGTAAAAAAAAGGTATCAAAATCTGATAGGGAATACTTTTTTTCTCATTTCTGGATCCAGGTTGGTGGCCCGCTGCCAAATAAGATGCTTTTTCGCCTTCTTCTGTCATATAATCTTACATTGAACTTAGTTTGGCATATTTTTTAACTCTTTGCTTTTTACTCGCTTAGTATTAAAAACACATATTTAATTTTAAGCCACATATTTTCAACCATTTATCATGAAGCTTGATAAAATAATTTTTTCCTTTATCATGAGAGTAAACTCAGTTTTTCAAACTCAAAGTAATTTCTTTCTGTAAATGTTACGATTCCAAATACATCCATAGTCATTACTTTGTTACTTTAACAACAAGTTATAACAGAAATTGTTGCCTAGGATCAAACTAATAATTTAAAATATTTATTTAATGCTCCAGTAAAAAATTGAGAAAAGCTTCTACTCTTCAGGCTTTGGTCATAAACCAGCTTTTTTTGTCACTGGCACTTCCACAATGGTTTCATCTGCCTTCTTCATATTCATGTTTATTTTGTAACTGTATTTGGCACTTAATGCCAAAAGCTTCCTTCATCTGTTTAGTAAAGTACTAATCGCAAATAGCAACAATTTCTATAAAATATTATTTTATCTAGTAGTAATTGTATCAGAAAAAACCAGGACAAACAGTGCAAGGTGGTTTACCATAGATTTCTCCATAGGTTCCAAGACTAAAAGATACCATTGTATCTTGTGTCATGGGCCATGCCTAAGATAGCCTGGTAGTAAATACATCAGCTTATACCAAGTTAGACTGTGCCTTGTGTTCATGTCCTGAGTCCAATACACCAGGAAATGGAGAGTATTTACTGCCTTCCTGTGTGTGAGCATCATCTTTATAATGAATTCAGCTTGTTTCTTAGAGAATATGCATGGGACACTGGCCATAATATCCATGCAAATCTAACAAATAATGCCCAATAGGTAAGTGCCAAATCATAATAACTTCCATGTACTAGTAATTTTTGCAGCTATCTAGTAGATAAATAATGCATCTTCTTCAAGTTTCCCATTAAGAAAGAGCAAAATAAGCAGCTGTCTGTTGTAAACCTCTTTGTTGTGGCTGAGTTAACCATTAAGAGAAGTTTCTGGTAGCATGATAGATTCTGCCATGGGTCTCTGCAGCATAACTCTAATGAAAAGAGTCTTTCAACTATTTTTTGGATAGGCATAAAGTAGCAAATTACTACTGCTTTAGGGATTCTTCCTTTGCAAGCAATATTTCTGTGAATTGTAGCTTACAGCTTTGCAAGTATGTATTCAGCTGTAAATATCAAATATTATGGGGGACTTGTGATATCTCTGATTTCATTTTGATTTATTAAAAGTCACTTCTTGTTTTTCAGCACTGAAAGATGTTACTGTAACATAGCAATTTGCCAGAGAAGTACAGTTTGTGCTGTGAAGTTAAACCAGTTTTCTATCCAAGTGAGTCTCAGCTAGATGAAACTTCCAATGAAGATTGAGTATTTCTATTATCAAAGTAGAAGAACTGGATATTAAACCTTTCATTTATCCTTGTCATTGAGTGCAATCACTGTTCAGAAGGAAGCTCTTCTTGTTATCTTTTAAGGACAAAAATATTATTAGATACTGTGGTTACCGTGCTTTAAAATATTATTCGCAAGATGGATCTTTGTAATGGTAGTAAACGTTTCAGTCTGGCTTTTTACTTTTGGCCTTGAATGTGGAACACTGTGGGGAAAAAAAAGCAAACAATGCCATCAGTTGTACATGCTGCTGATGTAGGTGGTTCAGGAACTGTAGTATCAATGCATTTTAAAATGCCCAACTGTTCAGCAAAGATTTCAAAGAAAGCCAACTAGAAGTCATGGTTCTTAGGTTAATCTTTTATTTGTCTAAAAGCTGAAGAAAACTGTTTACCTCTGTGATATGAACTGCAATCATCTGTAAAATAATTGACAAATTAATCCCCTCACAGCACTGCAATTCTAAAGGTGTCAGGTTTAGCTGGGTTTGTCTGATTGCCTTCTCTTATGAAGAATAAAGGTGCTAACTTTGATGTCTCAGATTTAAGAGGGACATCCCAGACCCAACCATTTTGTATGTTTTAATTATTGATCCCAACTCTGCAGAGTTATCCTCACAACAGAAGGGTAAAATAAAATGTTCTGCCACTGATGTATGTGAAGACATGCAGGACTTTTTTACCTTTTGGAAAAAGGGACATACAGGAGCAATTGATTTACCTTCAACATAGAATAATTTTCTATTTTTTCCCCATCTTTAGTCATGTTATCTATTGCTTTTCATTGGAAACCTGTTGATAGCAACCATACAGCACAAGTTCATTTCAGTAATGTTAATTGTGGAGTTCCTATTTAGCAGTTTTAAATGTCTCTATAACTGTGCCATAAATTAATTAATAGATGTAATCCATTTTCATTTTCCAAAGCCAAAAAAATCTCACAGTTTTAAATGTATGTCTGCTTGAGCAACTTTGAGTAAATAGCTTCTATTTCAAGTTAGAAATCTGTTACTCTGGGCAGCATTTTGTTTAACCAGGATGGTAAAACCTCCTTCTTTACAATGAAATCAAAGCATGGGGTTGTTTTGGTTTTTGTTGGTTTTTTTTTTCCTTCTCTAACTGGACATTACATTCTCTGTATTTATTTTGTGATAAATGCACCCAAACCTATAGGAACAGTGAGGAGTCCCATCCTGCAAGGCTGCCCAGGAGTCCAAAGTTTGTCCATTCTTCTAGCTTGCCTAATGTTGCCCTTTTCATTCACTTTCTGCACATCACAGGTTCTGTTCTTCTGTTGCAGGTGAATGAGGCCACAGTGGAGCAGCTGGTGCAGCAATACCCACATATAACGTTCAGTACTGTGCTACAGGATTGCAAGAGAACACTGGAGCGGGCTTATCAAATGGGCTGGACACCCAACATGTCTTCTGGCTCCTAACCTTCTGTACCAACTCGTTCCACTCTGCTGCATTCAGTAGATCTAATGGGGATTGCAGAAGGGTTTATAACCTTTCATATGATGCAATATAGTTGTGAGTTTACAGAGGTTACAGTAAAATGGCAAAAGCTGTACACTGACTTTAACGTACTGTACAACTAAGTACAAATATTGAAGCAAAACTTTAGAAATGCATTGTGGTTTTGTTTGCATAAAAGTTATAAAAGCCTTTGGCAAATTTCTTGAAGTGGATTCCTACTAGTTCTCTGGATAGTTTGAGTTATAGATGTTAAGCTTGTTTTCCTCTGTTTACTTTGCCTTGGTCATGTGTGTTTCCTTTCATCTGTAAATGGTAACTCAGTGCTAGCACCAGTGCAGTTGATTAACAGAGGCCTGTGTTGAAACTGGGAACTAAACTTGATGCTCTTTATTTACTAAAGCTACACCAGAGGTTTTAAGACACAGAGTAATAAGAAAATCTATAGTGAATTACCATTTTCTTATCGACATCTTCCTTTTTTTTCTTTAAATATAAGAACCTGTAGCGATATTAAAATCTTTCCACCTTGACATTTTAATAATGAGTTACAGTGCTTACCCTAACAATAATAACCAGCTACACTTCATGAAGACAAATAACTGAATATACCAACTATCAGAAATAAGTTGGCAATGCTTATTATATTTGGCTGAAAAAATTTACTGTCTATTGTAAATGAACTTGTCTCCTCTGACTATGCTGTTCTGTTGATGAATTGGAAAATTCAGGTGAATGGGTGTAAGTCAATAACAGGATCCCTCTCATTTCCTGTGTGGTTTTATTTTAGAATGGATCTTACAATAGAAATAGTGCTTGCCTTGAGAAGGCCATCTAAACATGAGGCCCATCATGGCTATCACTTTGTAGGGTCAGATTCTTTTTAATACTGTGCAAGAAAATATCCAAATTAAACACATGAAATGATTAATTTTCTTTTTTATGGTTTAACCCCAAACAGCCACCAAGTACCACATAGCCTCTCTCTCACTCTTTCACATTGCATTCTAAGGAGTTAAATTTGAGCAGGGAATTGTGAAAATACAGACATTGCAGCTTCAATTTGGAGTTGCCTTAACCTTTAGAGTATTACCATTTGGTTAAGAATGTTGTCAGGTGTGTAACACTGGATATTTGTTTTCAAAGGTTACAGCATTTTAATCCAAACTATGAAATGCTTAAGCTTCAGCTGAAAAGTTGCCATTATTGTCAAAATGTTTTGCTAATCCAGAAGGCCTAATGCGGCATAACATAGAAGCTTGTTTAGTATGGCTGTATAACTCTGTAAAGCTGTTTGTTGATTTCCATAGCATAATTTTTTACAACAGAAACATCAGCTCACATTACTTCCAGTGAGTATGTTGAATGTTTTCTTATTAGACTTTTCAATATGGGGATGAACTAATTTCTCTGGAAAAAAATATATCGTAAAGATTTTGTTTAAATAAGTGGTAAATACTTGTGAACATGTGTAATGCTATGCTGTTTATTTACTCCAAAATGGCAACAATATTTTAAGAATAAAGCCAGTGAATTATATTGCAGATATAGTACAGAATCTTAGTCAATTTTCTTTTAATGTCTCTTTATGAGTGCATTAAAACTATTCACACAATTTGTAAGTTTCTATTTTTTGTGAGACCTTTGATCTTGCAATAAATTGTAATAAAATAAGAAAGATGTGATGTTTTCTGTTTATCTGTGCTGCTAACTGTACTTAGACTGTACTAACAGAGTCTGAAATCTCCATAGTTGAATAGATAGAACTCATCTGGACATGATCCTTAGTAAACTGTCCCTGCTGTCACTGACAGAGTTTAACTAGATGACATCCAGAGATCTTTTTCAATCTAAAATATACTGTAACTTTACAGATTTTTTAAATATTATGGGTCTGGTTGGTCATATCTTTTCAATTCTGTCATTTAAGGCACTTCCAGTAGTTTTGCCTTTTACTGACTATTTATCTCTCAGTTTTATGAACATACTAATCTTTAGATCTCACTGTGACTAATTAATTTTAGTTTTATGTGGTATAAGAACACTAGATGGAAAAATGTTTTTCTAATTGCAGTGTTGACACAGATAGCTCCTTAATTTCCTTATATTAATCAGTTTCCAAAGTAGTTTTAGAGGAATAACTAATGCTGCACACTCTTTCATCTTTGGCATGTCGTGCGGCAGAAATACCATTCTGGTGGAAAAGAAAAGCTACTGCCTCTTGTAAAAATAAAAATTACCCCCATTTTCTCCTACGCAAAACTTAGAATGCAGCCAAATCTCACAGGCAGCTTCTGGATTCCCTAGGTCCAAAAGGCCTACTTTACTAGAAAAAAAAGTCCTTTTTTCCTTCAAATTCTTTGTGGGAACCTGCTGTTAAGGTAGTGTAACCTGTGGCTCAGCACTTGTCTTATCAGAAACATTTATAGGATGGGCTTGTTCAGCCTGAAGGAAGGGCTAAGACAAACTCTTAAGTGATTTCTTAATTAAGAGGTAGGTGGTTGTAGAAGAAAGACAGATAATCTTTATTTTCAGTCATTCACTCTTTAAATCCAGGTGTAATTAAGGCTTAAAACAAACTCAGATCGTTCACCTGGTGGTCATTCCACCCATCTCTCACCACCTAAAAGCTATGTGGAGGGGAGTGTTCTCCTGCAATTTGTCTCACCACAGAGAATGTGAGACTGTGATGTTTCTCATGCAGGTTCAAAGTCACTTTGCCCAGGCTCACAGATTAGTGGGAAGTTTAGTGAAATGACAAATCCAAGATGGCATATCTCCCTTCTTAGCAGGTGCTCTGTGTAGCGCTAGGCATATTCTAGTGATCTTTGAACAGGAACAAAGTATGTTTCTCTTAAAAATACCAAAACCGTGTAGTTGAGCCAGTTACGCTCCATCAGATGGGATGAGTGTCTTCAGGCTTACATGCGAATGTCCTGATGCCCCAGGTGAGAGTTTCACACCTGAGCCAGTTGTGCAAGGGAGGACATGGGCATGACAAAAATTTTATCCCACCTCACAGGATCTGCTTGTTATCAGCCTTCTCTGTTACCTGGCTCAAAACCCAGCTTGCTGCCCAACAAAGGTTGTGGCCATCCTCCACTGCTGGTCATCCTCCACTGGCTCACGCCCCCTGCACCTGGGCTGTTCTTAGGCAGATCAGAGGTTTTTCCACCACACACCCAAAAACTCTCCTCCCTTTGAGGAAAGGCTGAGAGAATCGGGATTGTTCAACCACAAAAAGATAAAAGCTTCAGAATGAGGTAGTTCTGGCCTTCCAGTGCCTGAAGGGAGCCCACAAAAAAGATGGAAAACTTTTTACAAGATCATGTAGTGACAGGTCCAGGGAAATAGTTTCAAACTGAAGGAGTGTAGGTTTAGATTAGATATGAGGAAGAAATTCTTTCCTGTGAGGGTGGTAAAGCACTAGAACAGGTTGGCCAGAGCAGCTGTGGTTGCCCCATCAAGGGGGGGTCAAGGCCAAAGTGTTCTGAGCAACCTGGTCCCTGCCAGTGTCAGAGGGATTGGAACCAAGTGATCTTTAATGCCTGGTCCAACCCGTGGTATTGTTTGATTCTATAAAAACAAGCTATAATCCCTTTTAAATGAGAAAATAGCCCTACTAAGAATAATTAAAAGACAGTTAATTTTTTCAGGCTCTCAGCTGGGTTCCTCATGAGCTCAGTGATGTCCATCCAGATTACCAAGATAAATATGGCCTTGCTGATGCTTCATAAACTGGTGTTGAGAGGAGCAAATTCAAGAAAAACAGCAGGTCACATACACAATTGTTAAATGAAAACAGAAGCCCAAAGCAAGCTTTCTTCAGGTCAGAGGATCTTGAACAAGGAAAGGAAAAGGACATCTAATAAATAATTAGGATGGGATAGGATAGGATAGGATAGGATAGGATGGGATAGGATAGGATAAGATAGGATAGGATAGGATAGGATAGGATAGGATAGGATAGGATAGGATAGGATAGGATAGGATAGGATAGGATAAGGAAGGATGCACTATTTCTCTTGGAAGGCATGTGTAGTGACCATCTTGTCCAATTATCTGACAGCTCTGAGGAACAAAGGGCATTGTCCAAATGCCTCTTGAACATTGACAGGCTTGGGGCATTGGTCATTTGCCCAGGAAGCCTGTTCCAGTGTTTGACCACCATCTGGGTAAAGAAATGGTTCCTTACAAAATAATGCATTACTAAACAATGGTAAGAGCATGCATGAAAAGAATATGTTGATACCTGATCTTGTAAACATTCATATTTGTATTTTAAAGCAGGTGAGGGTTTAATGCTGCTTATTTATGAAACCCCGTATTAACAAAGAGTCACTTTAAAGCAGATCCATTTAAAGAGTCCATTACAATAAAATTATTTAAAACAATGTTAACTTGCCTCCTGTAATTTTTCTCCTTACAGCTTTCCCCCTGAGTGACCTGCGATATTGGCAGTACAGGTGACTGAGGTTTTTATTTGAAGTTCTGGTACACTTAGAAGCAGAATTGTGAAGGTGTTTTTTCAAACCACAGACACCCTGGGAGATTCTCCAAGCTTGAGCATGTGGAGTTTACCATAGATTGGGGCACCACTGAAAAACCAAATAATTCTTTGAGATAATAGCTGTGCTTTGCCAATCTAAACAGAGTAGGTACATGGTCAAATTTTGTGACTCATATTTTATGGGGTCTTATATTTCCAAGTCTTGTTTTACGAAAAAACTCCCTGTGCTAGGCTCCTTGCATTTATTTTCCACACAGACAGTCATTGTAAATCACCTGAGTTGCTGAAGAACTGTGAAAGAGTTCAGATGTTCCTCTGGATCTTTGTCTGCATTAGGCTCAGGTTAACACTAATAAATTGGCTAAATCACAGCATTGCAGCTGTGGTTGCTTGACTGGAGGTACTATCACAAGCTGGAGTAAGGTAGCATGGAAATAAAGATCTGTATAACAGCTATATCTTCACATTTGTTAAAAAGAAACTGAGGCAAAAATTCCTTAATTTATGTTTAGGCTTGAGTTTTTTGCAAAGGCTGTCAGGATTTTATAAGGTAAATCCCAAGTGTTTCAGCTTTTTAGAGTTTTACTAATGGTTTCTATTTCAGATTTGTTTCGGGGCAAAAATAAACAAAAACAGCAAGCTGAACTGTTTCCTCTTCAATATTTGGGCAGGTCTTTCTATATATAGCTGATGAAAAGTGTTTGTGTTTAAATGAACATTAAAAGTCTTAAAATGAAAAATTTTACAATTAGGATTAATGGGCATTTCCAGCAGCTGTGAAGTTATGAAGGCTTCTGGACTGAAAATTTTATAATCATGCTTTCATCACATACCCTATTGCAAACTGCTATAGCCTTTGGTGTTTTTAAAATACCAACTCTTAAGAGAAAGCTGCAAGAATATTCTTAGCAGCACTAATCCCAGTGCGCACAGTTAACTTCTCCCAGGTGCCTTCCTTTGGCTTCTCCTTGAACCAAGATCAACATCTCAGTTCTTACTTTTGAAGGCCTAAAAGGTTGTCTTTGTGCTGTTGTTTTAATCTCTGATCACCTCTCTGCACCGCATTATGTGACTCATGGTCTCTGAAGCAATATAAATTAAACTCTGCTGTAAGGGATGGGTATTTTTTTCCTTAAAATAGGCAGAAAAATAATATTTATACACAAAGCAAAATGCTTCATATCCTTTCCTTGGAGGCAAATAGGAAACAAATGTAGTGAATGTTAATCACCTTGATAGAGTCTTTCAAGAATGTTCAAATATGAAGGTCAATGAGAAATCTAGAAAATAGAAAAAAAAAAAAAAATTCCTGAAGAGAAACAAAGCAAGGATTTGCTTCCTGATTAGGGAACAAATACACCTGGAAATCTTTAATAGCAACCAAAAAGGTTGTAGCTAAAGCAGAATTACTTTTTAATGGCCCTGCAGAAGTTTGAGAAGAAGTCCAAAGTCCAAATGCCTTGCTGATCTTCTCAACAGTAACAATGGAAGGGTTTGTTCATGAGAAGTTGCCTTGACTAGGTACTGTACTTTCCAGGACGTGGCGTTAGTTTCTGTGGCTGCACTTCTGGTAGCAAGAACTGTGCCAGGAGCACTGCTGGACTCTCAGGTCACTCTGGCCATCGCTGGAATGCTCCTGACCTGGAACCTGTGGCTCTAAAAATGTTCAGTGCTCGTGATGCCCGATATCCATCTCCTTAGGTTCCCTGGATGCAGCTGTGGCTGCCTGAGGGCAGGAAGGTTCAATGGCACAGGCGTGAGTTGTCCTGTGTCCGTCAGCCTCAGCAACAGAGAGCTGTCCCAGGCAAGCTCAATTTACCCACACAGACACGGCCCCGTGGCTCCTCTGTTTTTTGCAGGGCGTGGTTATCGATCAGAAGCTGCTTCTCAATGTCATGGGCCCCAGCTCAGAGCCCAGCTCCTGCCCTGTACTGTGCCCCAGAGCCCCTTGCTGCTGCAGTGGATCTCACTCACTCCGTGCGGGGCAGCAACCCTTTCCAGCCTTCCAGTGGAGCAGGGGCCAGGGAAAGCCCCTCACCCAGCCAGAAGCCATGGGCCAGCTGCACCCTCGACGTACAGGTCCCTCCTGTCTCTCTCTCTGCCACCAGGCAGTCGAGAAAGGGGACCTGTGGGATGGGACAAGGCACCAGAGGCTCTGAGCCAGGCTGGCACAGGGTACAGTGCTGCGGAGGCCACATCGCCGTGAGGGTTCCTGGATTCTTACAGAGCAGGAAATTGCTGATAGACAAACCTGCAGCTTTATCCCCACAGCTTGTTCATGAGTTGAGCTTTCCTGCTCCAGACCGGACTTTGTTACCAATCCCCTCTAAGGTCTGAATTTATCACTACTTTTTAGCAAATTTTTCAGAACACAGAACTTAAATTAAGCAATATTTCTGCATTTAGTTCTTTTCTGCAACACTAGAGATATTGAAGTTCTTTTGCTAGCATAAAGAGCAAATGACCTGTTGACCTTTCTGTTTGAATATATGCCATATCCTCTATGTTCTCTTGTGTGTGGCTTCAGAAACAGTTAACAGCAGGAAGACTATTTGTATTGCATTAGCCAGAGATAGGAGAAAAACGCGTTTATGGGTCAGTGTAATCCAGTCATTGGTTTATGGATGCAAAGTCCTTCAGGGACTGTCACAAATTCCCAGCTGTCTGTGAGAGCTAGATTTTGCAATTGCATCTCTGAGCTATCTGCAAGGCATGTAAAATCATATATATCCAGGCAGCTCCCTGTGACTTTGCATCTGCAAAGGATTGAGAACTATTCCAGCAAGGACGTGCAGTAAATTAAGCTCAAGAAATTTGCCTGTGAAAACATTGCCTCTGAAAAATAAGTATTTTGGGTAAATCTTCCATGAGTGGAAATCTCCTTAGCAGAGGTAGAGTTGAGCAAATGCAGACAACTATTAAATACTGAAATTATTACCAGCCCTCAGAAACTTATTTTTCCCACCTTGTACCCATCATTTTTTCAATGAAATGTTGTTGATATTCTAGAAAACTGGAGAGAAATATCACATCTGAATCCATTTTAAAAACACACACATGTACACACACACACACACACACACACACACACAGAGACAAAACAAAACAAAAAGAAAAAAGAAGAGAAAAAGAAACAGAATGAAAGACAACCCACTGAAGCTATCTAACTTTTGTTAAATGTTCTACAGTCCAGTGTATCATGGCATAAGGATAAGATCAGGTTCTTGGCAGAAACAAAGATGCTTTGGATAGGATCTATGTAGGAACATGACAGAATATGTTTGGGAAGTGGCAATGGCAACAAAAAGGAAGAGAAATTTTCTGTAAGGTCAGCACATCTCTTTGTTTCTAGACAGGGAAATTGCCCTTTATGCCTAGGAGAGGATAAAATTGTATTGCCATGGTGTGAACATGTGGGAATAAGAGGAATAGATTAATGGGAACTAAACAAATAAACAAACCCATAAACAAACAAACAAATAAAAATCCCCACCCCTGATACAGATAGTGACTAAAGGGTAACTTTGCATCATCCGGGTGTAACAGACAAGAACCACAGGTATTAGAGAAAAGGTAAGAATTTCAAAGGCCTCTGCATTTAGATGAGTAAGTCCTTGGGGCATATTGGAAATTTAACAGGAGGTGACCTGTTATGATAAAGGCCACAGAAACTTCTCTCTTGTAAGTCAAGCTAGCATCAATAAAAGGAAAAATAAGGATATCCCTGCTGCATGTACATCTGTCCTTCCCTCCCCTTGTTTGATGCTGTCTAATAAAGGGAAGAGTCTTTTCTCCTGCCAGAAAGCACAAGTGAAATAAATGAGAAACAAGTGATATGTAGATTGTGCTTCCTTTTAGGATGTCTGAAAAACAACCAGCCTAACTTGCTGGCAGCTACATTTCAAGGACTGTTATTTAATGGGTTGACTTGCCTAGAGTCACCCCTGAAGTACTTTTTTTTAACCACAGTCTTCAAGGCTCAGTTAAACTCACTTCTAAAGCCATTGATACTGTACTAGCATTTTTATATCAGTTAGCTAAAACATAGTATGGAGGCCACTTCATTGTCATTATAGTGATCTATGTTCTTACATATGTGTTAATGAGATTTATCATATTAGTTACACCTTGTTCTTGACCCTTTGCTTAGAAGATACTTAGTGTTAAGTACTAAGTACTCAGTATTAACATTTGTACTAGCATCAGTAGTAGGGCTAATGCTCAGTAATACTGAATCTCCTTCGTAGCTGGAGTCATAAAGCATTAAGAGCCAACAAAAGCTTCCATAAAAGAGTAGAACTGCTACCCTTCGAATTTTAAGCAAACTTTGACTTTATTCTCTTAAATAATAGTGCCTGTAGATGCACAGGACACCTCCAAAAATTGTGTTACCTATTGTAGTCTCCAAGTAAGCAACATACAGGAGCTAGCAGCTGGACTCCCTAGCCATAATGTGTCACGTCTGCTCTTGGATTAAGGGATGAGTCTTGAGGAACTGCTGAGGGCTAACCATTCTATGATCCTTCAAAATGGAGATATGGATTTGGGCCCCCTTGGCATCAGTTAGAGTCTTAAAACTGACTTCCGTACTCCCTAGCTCAGAATCTGTCCTTTTAAGTTGGATAGTCTGAGTTGAGGACCTACCTAAAAATCCACAAACACGGGTTGTCTACTACTGAGTCTAACCTGAGTTACATCAATTTCTGCAGACTCCAAGGAAGCTGAAGTTTTTAAAGCCTGTGAAGAGCGTAGCTTGTATAAAGTTCTGAGTGGTGAAAAGAACAACAAGGTCTTTCTCAGGTCAGTCAGAAACTGAGAAAAGAGTTAATATTACATTTTAACAAGTTTCCAGTGAGCCTTAACAGTGGGTTATACAAATGAAAACATTTAGAAATTGCTGCACTGCTAACATAGAGCTATCTCTGATAGCAGTGCAGACACAGTAATAAAGTAAGTATCTAATGTAAATTACAGTTTACCTTAAATCTTCAAACCAAGAACACGGTATTAATCAAGACAGAACTTTTTAAAGTGCTATCTATTCGAGCAGTTGGTTGTATTTTGCTTTATCAAGAGCTGTCAACATTACAAGGATATTAATTCTTCCAACGAAACTAACAAGAGACCTTCAGAATTTGATGCCTTTTGTATTTTAAGTGGTTACAGGAGTAAGCATTCTTCCCCCAGTATGTTCTAACAAGAACAGTAGAAAATCACTTAGTCCCTTCTGAATGAAAAAAATAAGTTGTTTGCCTTTGCTCTCTTCCTAGATGCAATTTCTACTCGATGTGCCCTTTTATTTTTACCCCTCCAAAAAAATCACTATCATTCATCTTGGTATTTCATTCTTCATTCCTTACTATACAAAATGAATGTTTGTCTCTCACCTTCAATTTGTTCAACAGAAAAATCAAACTATAAAATGGAAAACCAGCAAAGAACCTGATACAGAGCCTAATTCCACCAAAATCAACAAGAACAAGCCATGTCAGCAGCAAGATACCTCACATGATCCACACCTACTCCAAATCAATAGCAGACAGACTACTGAGGCTACTATGACATTCTCTATGAACTTGCTGGTTAACAGAATGCATTTAGGGAAAATGAACCTATTAAATAATATTTCTGGGCATTTGTGCTGTAACACTCATCAATCTCAATGAGTCTTGGCACTTGAGTTTAATTGATAGGCCACATTCCTGCTGCTGTTTCTGCTCAGTTTCAGAGGCCTTCACTTCAGACTTCAAATATAACAGATTTGGGGGGAAATTAATCTTTTATTTCAATGATACATTTAATAAAATAATGAAGATGGAAAATCCCAAATTCTCTTCTTTAGCCATCTGCAGTTCAATCTCTCCCTCTTAAATTCTGCTCTAACTATCTTCAAAGTTAAATTTCTTTCATCACTTGCATTATTTAGCATCTTTCCTTCCTATCCTATTCCCATTCCACTTCCCCAAGGAAAAAAATGGCATTTAGGGTCAGTTCAGCACAGTAGTATATCTTCCATTTTGAATACTTCTCTGTTTCACTTTGTGGCCCGTGGCTGTGAAAAGTGGCAGAGTTTCATGTTCCTAATAGAATAAAAATTATGGTGTGCTGCTTTTTGCTACCATTTCTTCATCCTCTAAACCAGAAAAACAATAGACCTTTGCCTCAGAGAAATTATCATGGAGATTAATTTGGTGACATGTAACAAGATGAGCATTTTTCTCTTTTTTAACCTCACGAACCCTCTCTATTTCCAACTGAAATTTTAAACTGATCTTTCTGTAGCATTTACACTGACAAGCAAGTGGGCTTTTAATAATTTACCCATGTTGCTGCAAAGAGACGGGGAAGGACTGCAAGTTTAAAACACGAAGGAGAAAAGTTAATTTAAAGTGATGTTTGGTAAAAAGTCCCCTTTGAGATCCTGTTGTGTAATTGAACAGATTAAGAGAACTGACAGTAACTTCACGGTATGCCTAAGTGGAGGTCTCTACGGGTCAGCTCTCGGATCTTGTGCCGACACGTTAAACAAGTTTGTCAATTTTCCATCAGATTGATTTTTCTCACAGGTCTGGAAGCCTCGTCTCATTTCATCTTATTTCCACAGGGGTTCTTAACATTGCAAACTGCCATTTACTTTTGTCTCAAAGTGTGAGGAATGATTTTTATCTCCGAGTGGCAATCACGGCAGGCAGCTCCAGCACAGCTTATAATGTTGCACATTGTCCTCCCTCACCAACTGGGGTTTCTTTTGTGTTTTTCCCCTCTTTGGGAATGATGTGGATTTTTAGAATACATTCAAAATAATTATTAACAGAATGTACTTAGGGCAGATGTCTGTAGTCTCTGAAGTGAACAAAAAAAGCAACAGAAACTGTGGGGTTTTTTCTTTGCAGTTTTCAACATAATGAGAGGTCAGCTTGAGAAAATATGATGTCTCTGGGAAGGTCACAGGGAAGAGTATTAACCTCTCTTTACATTTCCATGTCTATTATCCCCTCCTGTTAATGTCAAGGGAAGTTATGTGCACAAAATAGAGAGCATGCTTCTGAATAAGTGAATGCTGCTGAAGATTATAATGATATATATTTGAATTAATTGCACTAATGACAAGAATCTACTCTTACTCCACACCAAGTTAAATAAGTGCAAAATTTGTCTGAAAGCCTGTGGGACCTGATGGTATTCCCAGATGGGTTGTACAAACATGCAGTTCCCTTGACACAAATTAAGCTACTAGGAACTTAACCACTTGGTTGACCTAATGACCTCTTGATGAAAGAAGACTGCCATTTAGACCAGTGGTATGAGGGTGAAATCATAGGACACCCCAGACCCCATGTTTTCTCTTGCCTCCACCTCTGGTAGCCCTTTCCACTTGTGAAAACTGGCTGTAGTCAATCATTAAAACCGTAATTGCTGTCATACTCTTTGTAAGAATTTCTCACAAACATCAGCATCTCAGACAGATACAAAGCAATGAGCCCAGTTCTGAATTTCCTTGGTGCTAGCTACATCGTCTTGCCAAAAAAATGGAAAGATTCATCATCTCTTCCTTTTGAGTCTTGTACCACATCCAAGTTTTAATACAGATGCAAATAAGTTCCATTAATTTTTCTCAAAAATGTGATATACTCGACCTAATTAAGTGATCAAAGATGATGTGGAAGTTACAAAATTATTTGGTAGTAAGCAATTCATCACTGCTGTAGAATATTTGCCACAACTTTGAAATTTGTGTAAAAAATATGAAGAGAAAAAAAAAACAAAAAAAAAACAAAAAAAGCCAACAAAACAGACCTTTTTGCTGATTTTTGTTGGTAGTATTACTAGATAGGAAAGGAATTGGAACGGCTAAACTGGTGGTCCGTGGGTCACTTCCAGCCCAGGAGGAACCACGGGATGCCAGCCCAGGCCTCGACAGCCGTCACGGAGAGGACGGTCCCTGATGGAGCAGGTGTGCCTGCAGCTGCGCCGGCTGCTGGCAGTGCGGGCAGAGGGGTGAGTAACCCACCAGAGCCCCCGGGAGCCTCGCAGCTGCAGCCATATCAGGCTGATTCTTGATCTCGGGCCGTGGAAGGGGTGGTGCAGACCTGGCCACCACCTGCGAGAAAGAGCACGGGGGTGGGGGAGGATGGGGAGATGCCCTCGGGGTCAGCCCATGGGGGCTGGAGGCAGAGAGGCCAGGCCAGAGGCTCAGGAACCCGGGTCACACTGAGGAAGTGAGGGCTGGGAAAGAGCAGGGTATTGAGTGCTTCTGCCCTTCCTTCTGCCTTCACTCCTTCCTTGTTGAACTTTTTGTGGATAGTAATGATCCAGGGGTGCTTTTACTGGGAGAGACAACAACCTGCAAAGCCCCAGATGTCCTCAAGGCATTGACCTGCCAGAGAGAAGTGTGTTCGATGAGTTAAGCTTAAAATCCTCCACTGCATATCACTTGTTACAGAAAGAAAGGGATATCTAATACAGATATTTTATTAATTGTTAATTCTATAGTTCCACTTTGTATTCCTTGATTACAGCTGAACGGTAACTCCCCAAAAAGGAGCTGAGCAAAATTCCTTCATATTTTATCTGAGTAACTCAATCATAGTGAATAAGGGATGACTTTGTTGTGCCAATAGTTGTGCTCATGACAGCTCAGTTTGGTTTGCACGGGTTGGCTCAGCCTATGCAATTTTTTGGCAAACTCTCTGGAGAGTCTCCTGGGCAAGCACTTCCTTTTTGCCTTGTTGCGGCTTAATATGAAAACACACAAAAGCAGCTTGTGTTAGTAGAAGGGCATGTAAACAAGTATTTACAGGCTTCTGATCATGGTGTAGATGCCCCAGACAACACTGCCTGAAATGGTCATCTGTCACAGAGGAGGTTTAGTGAGATGAAGTGAGATAGCTAAATGCGATTTAAAATATAAAGCCAGGGTTTTTCAGCTGTTATCAGTTTCTGTGTAAACACTTCCCAAAAGCTGAGACTTCACCACGTGAATGAGGGACCACTTCCACTGCATCCAGGCTGGCAGAAGGATGTGGCTCAGCAGAGCAGCCCCAGCTCTGCAAGCCCTCCCAGGAGTTTGGGTTCCCCAACCCACCCTCCCTCTGCAGCCTACCTGGAAAAAAGCCCCTTCCCCTGTGACCATGCAATGGCAGTAAGAAGGCTCTCTGACCAGGCCCTGGTCTGAATTGTAAGAAGTTGAGAATTTTTTTTTGTGTACTCCGTATATATCCCTGAAAGAGAAAATCAGAGTCTTCTGGCTATTTAGGCATCTCAAACCTGGCACAAGTGTTTAAAAATCTTACAAGTTCACTGCAAAGTTAGCTTAATAGACACTTCTCACAATTAAATATTTTAGACATCTTACATTTTTCCCATAATTCCAACAATAATTAGATCACAATATGGATTAATTTCTTGTCACATCTAATTTTTTTTGTTGCAAGATGTTTTGAAGGAGTGAAACACAAAAACAAGTTGCTGACATTTGTAAACTCTCCCTTTTGTTGCACACACAAACATAAAATAGCTGACATTTGGCTCTTTCATCCTTTCTTCACTGCTTGTTCAGTGCAAATATTATCCAGACAGACGTGTTAAACAAATATCATAGTATCTACAAACAAGGATATATAAATCTCATTGTCCTGGTCAGCAGCTCAGGACTAAACTATCCTCCTAAGCCATTCTGATCTGCAAGTGCCCTTGAGCTAATTGCTTTCCTTCACTGTTATGGGAAGGTCGCTATGCTTTCTAATCTCACACATTTTATTTATTTATAGGTAGCAACACTCTATCAATACCATAAAGGTAACCTTTAAATTGTATTTTTATCTCTTTATGGGGTGGAATTGCAGGATTATGTATAAGCAAATCTGTGATTGTTGTCTTCTGGTTACTGTAATTTTATGAAGATAAAATGAGTTTTTTCATCTGGCTTTTTGGGATGGAATGGGGTGCTGAAACTGACTATTTTCTGATCAATCACAGAACTACAAACCCTTTGAAAATTAGCACGAGCTATGCCTGCTACAACACTATACATCCTAATGCAAATGCACTCAGCTGTGCATTTCTTCAGAATTTGTGCCTTAGTGCTGTCATCTTTTAGACAATATGGCAAGAGAGTTGGCTACTACTTAGAGAGTGTCTGTCCTCTACATTCATTGCTGAATACTAAATGTTCCAGTCTCTTAAGACCCCTTTAAATGACAATACTGCTATATTTTTTGCTTTAAGATTTTTGTTGGCATGGGAAAATATAGATAACCAGAAAAGCTTGTGGTTAGCTTTAATGGCAAGCTACCTGACATTGTACAAGGGCCTCTGTGTTGACTTCTCTAAGCACTGTCAATGCTCAGCATATCCCAGGATCAAACCCCTGATGAGAATGGAGAGAATTGATTCACTGTTTCCTGCTTTCTTATTGAATCCTTTTATATTCTTTCATAAACTAGTAAAACTCCAATCATAAAAAATTAAGGGGTCATGGTGAAATTACAGAAGTAGCTAATTAGAAGAGCCACTGCATACTTTAAGGCTCTGATTCAGGGACATCGATCAATACTGTGGATACTGTTTAATCATGAAATCAATACTTCAAATTAAGCACACGTGCTTACCACTTGGCCAGGAGCTGATTTGCGATAGCATTTCCATAATGTTTAAGAACAAAGTGTTAGCTTGCTTTGAAACATTTACTGATCATCTTAGTGTTCAAACCTCTACAGAGCTGCTTTCCCCTGATGAGCCCCAGAAAAATCTGAAGAGTTTTCTACCAAATGTGACTTTGGAACCTGCGGATAGGAGAAACATTTGGCAAAACATTTAGATGTGATCAAGTTTGCAAACCTTGGCTTTCAGACTCATTCTCTGTAACCAGGCACAGGTGACAACGGAGAGCAGAGACAACAAAGCAGACTGAAAGGTTTAGAGCTGCTGAATTCTCACCTGCAAGTGCAAAAACTGACAGGTAAAAAATAAAAACTACTAAAAATAGCTAAAAATACACACCCCTGAACCAAAACCTATGAGAACAAGAAGAGTTTTGGATGCTGAGACTGACTTTAGAGATCCCAAGCTGGTCCATGTTGCAGTGAGGCTTTCTTCTTACCTTGCCAGACTTTGGCAGCCTCTAATACCACACCTGCTGTTTGTCCTGCAAGCTGGTGACCAAGCTATTTGTGCCAGCCCATGGCATTTGCTCCATCCTGGTCTGCCCTCACAGTGATCAGGAATCCAAGGCACAAAAGTTTCACAGTACAAAGCATACACAGACCGGAAACAAAAATTAAAAAATAATTGCGTACATTTTTTCTAGTTCTGAGCTTTGATATTGATGTGACAAAAATTCAACATATGATAAAATTTTATTTAAATGAATATGTGTAAAGGTATAAGGGGATAAAGTTACCAAAAGACAGGATGCCACCAAAAACAGGATTAATGACTGCTGTCCGAAATATTGAGCTACAGTAGGTGAGGATAACAGCAGTGGTAAAATAAATATTTAGACTACAGATGATGATGCTAGGAGAAATGCACTGTTCTTATATCTTATGGGTAAAGCTGCCTCCTCTTAATAAATTAATCTTTTCTCAGATGCAGTTGTGCATGGAAACTCTGACAGCATGCAGTTTAGGTGACAGCTTTCATGGATCTCTGCAGGGCAGTTACTCTTTCCAAGCAGGACAGTTCATTTCAAAGCGACCACAGCAGAGCTCACTTAGAACCCATACTGTCCTTGCAGGATGCATGCCAGCATGCTTGCTCTCCATTGCCTGACACTGGATCTCCACCTTCTGAAACCCAGGCTGTTTCTTCACATTTGCTCCAAAATTAGCAAGTGATTCATTCTGGCGTGCTAGCTATGGCACCAGCCCGAGGACACCTGGAGCAGCATCTTCTGTACACAAAAGCACAATGTGCACTAAACCCGAGTCATGATTTCACACCTCAGGTAGTATTAATGAAGAAAAAAAAACAGGTTAGAGGCCAGAAACACCAGTCTGTGAAAATCAGTCCCTTGCTCATTTTTACGAGCACAGAGCTGTGATAAAGCCTTTAGCATGGCCTGTGAAGAAGATGTCGTCTTATTGGCAGCCTTCCCCAGCCACTTGTGGCCTCACCTTTTGGAAGCAAGCCATGAAGAGCCATGGAGAGATGCTATATCTGCTTGGTTATTATTAGTTGCCTGGTAGTGCTACTGTTGTATTCCTGGTGTCTTTCCTCCTGTTGCTGCACAGGGTCACATGCTGGAATTTCACTGGTGCACAGAGAGAGAACTCTGTGTGTGTAGTGGCAGGCCAGGAGCTCTGGAACTCCACGCTGGGGTCAGGCGCCCCTGGGGCTCTGATGCACCGGCCTCACCTGGCTACCAAGTGCACTGTCCTCCTCCCCAAGAGGACGAGTGAGGGCACTTAGTAAGAAGGAAAATTTTTAGGGATGGAGACAAAGACAGGGACACCAGTCACCAGTCACTGTCAGAAACAAAGCAGGCTCCACTTGGGGAAAATGAGTTTAATTCCTTATCCATTCAAGTAAGTTTGGAAAGTGAGCAATAATGACAAAAACTAAAGCACCTTTCTCACCTCACCCCTCCACTCAGGCTCAATGTGTCTCCCTGTTTCCAGATTCCTTCACTCCTTCCCCGCAACCAGAGCCATGGCATGGGTAATGGGTGTTGTGGTCAGGTGTGACAGCTCCTCTCCTCCCTCCTCAGGTAATTTCTGCGCCTGCTTTCTCACGAAAGGCTGGCCCAGCAGCCCAGCTGAGCACTTCAGGAGGAGGCTGGGTAATGGCTCTGCCGGGGAAAGCAGCGCCTGCCTCGCAGACAAAGACTTAATAAGGGCCACTCCCAAGGCCCAACGGGAGCCTAAAAATGGATGTGTGCACATTTCCTTCCCTTCTGGATTCTGCTGGGCTGTTTACAAGCAGTTTGGAGAACTTCGTTTTCCCAGTGGGGAAGAGACCTCTGGGTAGCAATCAATAAAGCAATCCTTTAATATTCCTCTGCCTGGGCAAAAAAAAACGGGTGTGGACTATAAATTTGTATTGAAAGGAAGCTGCCCCCCTCCCACACCCCCAAGGAAGGGCCTGCAATAGAGAAAGATGGATAAACAAATAATCCTCTAGTTTTAATGAACACATCCATTATATCAGCAATAGTTATGGCAACAGGAATTATGTACTTTGAGGCAGCATCTCTTGTGCCTTGTAAACACCTCAGCCTTCTGTCAGGGCCCCCGCTGGGGCTATTTACAGCTTCAATATTACAAGGTAGCTACTCTCTAATTATGCACAACTGGGTTGGTTTCCACCACTCAGGTCCTTGGTTAACCCTTAATAAGAATTAATTTTTTACTGTTACACTGTATATCAACTTAAAACTTTCAAGATGCTACGGTGTCCCAGTAGAGTAGAAAACCTATTAAGATATCGAGACATGCATGCTTTGCAACTTCTGTTTTCATTAGTGGCAAAAAGCCCCATAGAAAGAAAAAATAAAACAAAAAGGGAGCAGCACAAAGTCACAGAAACTGGGACTCAGAGCTTATACAACAACACTTGCATTGCAAGAGGTCTGTTGTCCTTATTTACTTTCTTTTCCTTTTTTTTTTTTTTTAAAGGGTTAGCCTGTACTCAGGACGTGGTTCCAGCATATGAGTGTGTTAATCAGAGCTACATTAGGCAGCCAGTATGTGACACACAAACCTTGCTCAGTTGATTGAGTTTTCCTCAGTGCTAAGCTTGGAGAGATTTTATTTGACTTGTCAGTGGGGGCTGCAGTCTTTATGTGGGCATATATTTAAGTCTTCTTGTAAACAGCAATGGCCTGCTTAGAGCAGATGAGGTGAAAGAAAGGGACTATCTGCTGCCAGCACAGCACAGTGCTGCACAGCGATGCCCTGTGAACCAAATGATCAAAATTACCCTAGGACCTTCTGCCTAACATGCACCCACAGAAAAAAATAAAGGAAAAAGTGAAAGTGGGGAAAAAAATGGGTAAAACGCCTCTGTTAATCTTTTTCTCCCAGAATTCTTCCCTTTCCCTCCCATAGCATCTGATTAAAGCCACAGACTGGGCTCTGCTTTCTTTGTCACAGGTTGCAATCAAGCAAATCAGGGAATATGCATTTCTCTCAGTCCAGGAAACATTCAGGGATACAGAAGAACAGCTGGTGAGAAGTGAATGTGGAGCCATTTGACAGGAAGGAAGATCTACCCCTGAGAGCAATTCCAGAGGAAATAAACATTAAAATGAATGACTTACAAGGCACTGTAACCTCATTTGTTGGCAAATTGAATACTCTTACCACACATAAATATTCTTGAGCAGAGATCTGATCTTGTGGGCTCCCAGCTATTAAAACAGCACAATTTTAACAGCATGCAAGGAGAGGTTGAACAAACATCTTAGCTGTAAAACTCATTAATGAGCCATCATAAAGCAGTAAATTTGATAGTATAAATGCTAGAAAATCAACTCAGGTCTTACTGTATTCATACATGGATGAGTAGAGCAAATAGCAAGAAGAGCACCTCAGATGGAGTGAAGTAACTCTGGGTGAGCTATGAAAGGACAGGATGCTCCTGCCTTGGAGAACCAGTCACAGGTGCTCTTCAGCAGGAGGTGCAGGGATGCCGCATCACCCAAAGCTGAAAGGTTTGTGAGCAGCACACAGGCATTTGGGGGTCATCTCTTCTCCAGCTCGGTAAGGGGAGAGTGCAACAGAGGCATAGCGACCTCTACACCCAAAGCTGGAGGTAGCTAAAAGCAGGTGGACTGGTGGATTCATAGCATGACACCCAGAGTGGGACTGTGGTAGATACTGGAATGAGAGACTGCTGAAACAGGAGGACTCTCAGTTTCTCTTCCATGTGTCTTCAGGCTAAAGCTGACTAAATGTGTTTTCCTGTATCACCTAAAGAGAAAGGAATTAAGGGGAAAACAGCCTATTTAGGGTATCTCCAGGAAGACAAATACAGATTAAGAGTACAGCTTTACTAGCTCTGGGAGCCATTTCTAGAACTCTGTTTTAGCCAGGAAAATTTTTCATTATTAAATAAGCCTAAAGGGTATTCATTCAAATTTGCTTTTCCTTCTTTACTTTTAAAGCTTCAACAGCTGTAGCAAGTGCATGTAGCAGTATGTGTCAGTCCTGACAGTGCAATTTACATGATGCTTTTGTTGCATCCTCTCTCTTTAAACCCAGGAGAGACGGCTGTGATTTCTTTAATGGTAAGGTTGCCTGCATTTATCAAAATGACTAAAACAAGGGCTTTTTTTTTTTCCTGTGGACATGAGAACACAGAAGGCTTATTATCACATTTTCAAAAGGCATACTTTTTAGAGACAATAGACTTTTCAACACATGGGTTCTGTATTTCTTAGCCTAGATCATACAGCATTAACTGTGTAGTTGCTCATTTGCCCATGCAAATGTGGCCCCTGGATGTCTATGCTTGTGGATGAATGGGAATGTATGCGAAATGAAAACTATTACAAATACAGCCTGATGTACTTGAAAATACAATAAAGAACAGCTTTTATAACAGCTCTTTTCTACCGATATATTCAGTTTTTATTTCTTTCATTTTTTGCAGGTAGATATTGTAAGATTTATGACCCTTTCTGAATTTGCTAATGGACTTATCTACTAAAGCAGGACCTTGAGATATGCATGTTCTTTTCTCTGAACTAATATTCTTTGCCATTTTCTTCTTTGAGAAACCGCATATTGTTTAAATTTCTTTAGCTAACTTCTGAAATAATTTTGTTTTGTTTTAAATTTTTCATTTGTATAATGTGGATCAGAGGCAATGAGAAATAATTTGGCTGTACCTAAGTATTACCTCACAAAATTTTGCACCAACATACTGAGCAAAAGGCAGGGTAGAGGGAGGACTGTGACAAAAATAACAAAAAAGCAACTCCAGAATATCTGGCAGGAATACAGTGTGCAGCATTATAATGCCATCATACCCTCTCAGCATGCTGCTTTATATAAGTTGAAGATGGTTTTTCACCTTGTCAAGTGCAGCTTACAAAGGGAAAAGAATGTGTGGTAGAGTTCTCCTATCTAACGCTTAAATTCAGACTTTTTCTATGAAACTCTTTTTTTGGGATTTTTTTTCTTCTGCCTTTTTTTTTTTTTTTTTTTTTTTTGCTTTTTTTTAGGAGGGNTTTTTTTTTTTTTTTTTTTTTGGCCTATGTCTAGGCAGGCTAGTTTTTAATATTTCCATTTTTAGTTTCCACCTTTCCATATTCCATACATTTTCATGCTTAGTAAAGGTTACAGAGTGACAAAAGAATGGAGATGATGCAGAATTTTTGCTCTGCAACTTGGAAACCCTGCAGAATATTTGAAAACTGGGTAAGCAGAAAAGAATGAGAGGATGAAAACAAAAATTTTAAAATTTTATATTATTTTATTTTATTTTGGTCAGAGCAACAGAGGGAAAAACATACAATTAAAATAATGTTTAAATATTTTTTAAATAATACAAAAATAGTGTTTCTGTTTCTAAATTTTTCTAAAATGCGTAGGTAAAAACAGTTATGGTATTTATAAAACAAAGCAAATCCACCTCTTTAAAATTAAGTTCTAGCATGAAGGGAACATTTAGTCAAAAAACCTTGATCCTTCCTGCTAAACCCTCTTATTCTAGTCATTAATACCTAGATTTTCAATCATGCTTCTGTTTCTGTAGTCCCACTGTAGTGGCTGATCAGAAGCTCAGTGGTCAGTTTGAACCACAACCTCTTTAGTATGTACTGTATGATGATTGATAGTCCATCACCCATATTATAGGAGAATAAACTGTATTACCTCCAGGCAAAAATCAAACAAAAACTTACTGTATGGTCTAATAAACTGGCAAATCATAAGTCCTTGAAATTTTTTGTTGTTTTAAAAATTTATTTAGACAAAAGTTTCTATAGGCAGTCACACAATAATTAAATCAGGGAGTTATCAATGATGATCTTACACTGCAGTTTAAGACATGATCTCAAGATTCAGACGGTCTAATGTGTGTGTATCCCTGAATTCTGCAGAGGGTAATTTGTGAGCTCTGCTGGGTAATCTCTGCATGGGGAATGCCTGGTCAAAGCAAAACTCAACTCAGTATCCCACCAGGCTTGTCTTCAGGAATGTTTGGTAAAATAAAGGTTAAATAAGTCAATGTTCATTGGGAGACTGTTTAAAGCACAGTACACTCATCCACGCAGGTGGCACAGGTATGGCATTGCTCTGCTGTCAGCCTGAGTTAAGGGCCAATTTGGCAGCCCTGCTTCTCATGAACCATGAATGAAATCCTAGTCCCACCACGGCAGAGGCAAAACTCCCACCAGGGTGAGTAAGGAGGGCATTATGTTACACCTTCCACAAGGAAACACCAAAGTTTATACCCTTATTGTACTGCCTGAAGCTGGATATGAGATATTGCCATTTTGTCCTTGGCTTGGGTTTCACCTGTTTTGTTACTATAACCTATTTCTTTGCAAAATAGGTGTAAAATTTACTATTTCACAAGGAACCTCACAGCTTTAAATTTATACCTTGGGATGAAAACAGCTCTGTGAATGCAAAGGAGTAAAAATCGTGCAAATTTCAGATTCTACCCTCAGAGTTCATGTTTATGTAGCAGCAGACTGAAAACATTACAAGATGAACTCCAAATATAGACCTCCAGAAGTCAGTTTAAATCCCCAGCCAACACACTCCCTAGCAATATTCCACTATTGCTCTGCTGGGTGCTATCAAATTATGTGATAATAAAAGAGACCCTGGAAACTGGAGGAACAGAAAATAAAGAAAAAATAAAATAAATAGTAATAATGAAAAATAAATAAGTTAAAAAACCACTCACCACAACAACAACAAAAAAAAATAAATGGAAACAAGAACACCCTGGACCTCTTCATTGCCATATGAAAAAATATACCCCAGTGCTTCAAATAAATTCTCATCTCCTTGAAGTGATCTTTCCATGAGATGTATTAATACATTTTAAAAAACAAGCTCTCTGCCACACTGCAAGTTCCTTGTTGTCTTATTTGGTGGCCCCTGAGAGAACATCAGGAGAGCTTTATTTGGAAGGACACTGGGGGAGAGCAGATTAAACAGGCTTCTGGCTGCATTCAATTTTTCTAGTTTGGGGAGATTTTGCACCTTTCTTGAAGATTGTATCAGCTGGGATTAGCACATTCCATTTCCTGCACTCCTCATAAAGCTGAGAACTAAAGAAAATTAAAACAGAGGTCAGTGAACTTGGCTACGCTTTTCTCTCGCTAAGAATTTGTCCATATGTTTGCTTCTTTTTGCTTTGATCACATTTTGTTTTGGCAGGCTCTATGTATGCGTGCATGTGTAGGGCTTTCATGGTTTTCCATTCCACTATGCAACTGCTGCGTGAATTCATCAGAATTCAGCCCACTTCCGTTCACTTTATGGAAACAATTTGTGTGTAACTTTGCTTTCAGTCTTTCATCAAATTTGCTCTTACTCCATGACAGAGGGTAGCCCAGGGTATCCCGTTTTCTGGCTTTGAGTTGGCAGTACTGCCTTCCCCCTCAGCCCCACAGGATCCCACACGTCCTCTCCTGCTTGGCCTGAACAGAGACTCACTGCCCTGCCCGTCCTGCCGTGCAAATCATTTACAGCCTCTCCAGGAGCCTCCTTCCTGCCACCCTGCAGCGTCAGCAATGGGATTTTGGGAACACTTGTCCCTTTTGTTCCGGACCAGGGGCACTAAACCTGTGTCACAGCCCATCAGTCAGTTTCTTGGTAGCTAATTTGGGTCATTTGAACAGACTGGATTTAAATCAGTAACCCAATTGTCACTACCAATGTTCTGAGCCAACTGCTAATCTTTGTGTATTTATACACCTGTTTTTCTTATCATAGTTCTGAAAAAATACACAAAGGATTTTTTTTTTTTTTTTAAATAGATACCAATAACCACCCCTTGGAACAGGTCTGAGATCAGCCGTGACAGCTTTAACCTGTACTTGCTAGCTTATGTACAGGCTCTGGAGACTACGTGGCAAATTCATGGATGATTTCTACAGTGAAGGTTTCACAGTTTAAAAGCCCTGAGCACCAGGCAGAGGAGGCAGGTCCTCGACAGTGCCCACACAGGGCAAGGGGATCGGGTGGACATGAGGGGTGCCTTCACAGACTTCCCTGGCCTCAGATCAGACTTCCTGTGCTTGCCCGCAGTGCACTGCCCTTGCCACTGCGTTGAGTGTTCAGAGGATCTTTGCCAGTTCCCCATTAGTCTGTCGTAATGAGATTCAGCTTCTGTTTGATTTCCATGATGAGTCTGAGCAGCAGAGCCCAGGAGAAGTCAAATAAGGGCAGGTACTTTATGCGACCAGAGCTGAAGTCTGGCTGAGCTTGACTAAACCTACAAGGGACAGCAAAGGGTAAAACAGCTTACACTGGCCAGGCCTAAGTGCTTTTCTTCCTCCTGCCTCTAATTCCACAGTCTAAGCATCTTGAGTCTACAAAGAGCTTTACCACATATGTCATTAGAGCCTCTTTTAATTTCCTTTTTTTTCTTTCTCCCTAATATATTTCAAGTTAATTTTGACTTAAATCTCACTAATACTGAGGCTGCCAGCACTCCTCTCTGTAGGGAGACAGTTTCAGCTTTCCATTTCACCATCCCACTTCACAGAAAGTCCAGCTGACTGAAAAGGAATGTGAATTCTGTCCTTTGGGCTGTACCACAGTAGCTGTAACTCATAACAAGGTAAAATCTTTGGACATACCAAACATCTGGCTCCCAGGGCTTGAGTTCTTGCTTCTTGCTTTATAGTGCAGTTCAAGTGAGCAAACTAATGCATGAATATGCCATCTGTAATTCCTGCTTAGCTAAGAGATTAAAAAAGAAGATTAGGATCAGAGTGAGGGAGATTTGTAGGTATTACAGGCAGAGAAAATGTTAAATATTTGAGTAAGTAAAATACGTAAATGAATGTATTTAGAGTTTTGGACTTTCCTTAATTTAACATATGTCAGGAATATATTTCTGTCAAAGTTCTTCTCACAAGTTCAGGGGTCCGATGACAACTGCTGAAAACATACTTTGGTGCTGCAGAGATTAGGAGCAGTTTGCAGACATTTTGTACTCAAGTCCTACTTAGCCGCTTCCATTCATGGAAAACCTGGCACAAGGCTGAGCACCATCTGCAAAGCTCTGCTTGACAGAGATCTCATGAGGCACTTGGGAGGATGTCTATTTCTCATCACATGTGTAATTTTTACTAGAAAACAGGCTGTGGAGGAACCTGGAAATCATCAAAACATATGCTATCAGAGGAGGGCAGGGGTAAACACTGCCCACAATGGCTAGCCACTCTCCAACTGCAGTATGGAAAGATGTGACTCACAAGGGGAGTGCTACAAAAAGTGATACCTGAAGCACTAAATGCCACAAACTTGAAAAATAAAGCAGGCATAAAAATGGAAATGGATTGTTACCAACCCATTATGCTGGGGCAGGACTGGTGATGTCAATATATCAATGATCAAGAATAAGCAACAATTACAAGACATTTTTGTTGCTGTGGATGGCACTGTGAGACACTTTAACGGGCATGACAAAGCTGAGGCAATTAACAAAAGAAGTTAACTGGTAGAAAATATATACTGTGAGGAATTTTTGAAGCACTTGTGCTAATTGTTATGTTTTACAATAGTAACACACCGTATCAGTCACATTAGCTCATCAAAAACCTCATTTTGGTTATACAGCTGTGGAGAAAAAGTTAGACTTAGAATGCATAAAAAATGGAACAGAAACTAATATCTAAGACTTTGTCATGTCATTATATACAGTGACACTGAAGCACATTCACTTGGTATTCTGTTCTGCTCATTTTCCTGTGTCAGTTATACTGCAGAAATTAATAAAGATTCCGAGTCTGGGTATGAACTAATATATAACTGTCCTGACACTTCTGAGTTCAAGGGACAGGCTCTCCTTTCGACTTCTTGGTGAACTGATGAACGTAACTATTAATGAAAAGAAAATGAAGCTGAGCGGCAAAAGGGTAATGCCATCTCTCTCTTCCTGATCTATTGAAGAAATTATGTCTTCAATTACGTAAATTAAACTATGGCCACTTCTTTTCCCAGGTCAATGAACACCCACGTTACCTTCTTCTCCCCAGTCTTTGAAGTAAGGAAGAAACACGGCACTGAAAAAATCATGCTTCATATGCTCCTACAAAAAAGTTCCACTATAAAAAAGCTGTGTCAGAAGGCCACTGTTTTCCCTGTGGACTTATGGGATGACCTGCAGCATATTCTTGGAATGGGTGGCAGACAGAGCCTGAGTAATTGGAAAGTGTGATGTAGAGGATGGCAGTGGTGCTGCACCACAGCCGCAGTGTGCTAGGTTTGTGTCCTTTAGTTACCACAGCTCTTGAGGGACTCAGCTAGGCAATCATATCTATCAGGAGCTTAGTGCAGCCAAGTGACAAATAAGGATAATTGGGTGCAGATCAAATGGGCTTTCGTAGCGTCCATTCACAGGCATGGGCAGACAATGGCTTTCTAAGTAAGGAGATGGCAAGGTATGTGTGAAAAATGATCCCTTTGGCAATAATTCTGCTGGTGACAGATGATCAGAAATTTAAATGTTATTCTCATCTTTGGAGAGCTCCTAAAATAATGGAGGATGCATGAAACCATTTGTATTTGAAGAGAGAACCTAAATAATTTAATATTGCAGAGCAGGATGCACAGCACCGGACAGAAAAATGATGAAATCCCAGTGCAGTCTATCTTGTGCAGTTGCCACACTAATTACAGATCAATTACTTCTCAGTTGTTTGCAACCTTATCAAAGAATAGTAAATTTACTGAAAGCAAAATGTGATAAGGTGTCTTTTCATTATTATGGTAGATTTGTTGAAACAGCTCTGACGTTGAGATTAATAAAAGCTTTCCCAGAGGCAATATGATCTGCATATATGTAGTCTGAATTTTAAAAGTTGAAAACTTGATCCTAGGCAGTATCATAAAAATTTTTGCTTCTATTAATTGTTATCATGAAAACATCCTTAGTACAGAGGAAGAGGAGGAAAGAACAAAATGAGTCTGCTGATAAACTGAGAGCTTGTTATTAGAATATAAGTGTACCTTTTGCCTTCCACAGATCAGATAATGAATGAGAGTGAAGTACAAAAACTGAGAAAATCTGCAATTCACATTTTGAGTAGGGTGACAACACAAAGAACTGCAGGGGAAAAAGGGATGAGTTTTATGGAATATCAGCATGGAGAGAAGAAAGCGGTGAACCTACCCAGTTATAAAGAATTAAATACAGTTCTGTAGTTTTAGAAGGGCCACTACCCAACAAAATATATTGATTTTTCCCCACAATATTTCCCATGTCTTGACTTCTTCACCAGAATTTCCATTGACTTGCCATATAAATCCTGAGAGCTCTCTCTGCATGAATTGCATATCAGCAACATTAACTTACATTTCCTACGCTTGTTCAGAAGGTAAGTGTATACATTTTTACGGATAACAGCTCTTGAAATTCTGGAGAATTATTTTGATTGCCGTGTTATTGTCTTTCAGGTCTTTCACTGCATTCTGTATAGGGTGTTGTTTTGATTTATTTCTTGTTGGGTTTTTTTTGTTGGTTTTTGTTGGGTTTGGGGGTTTTTTCCTGCCAAAATTGGCCAGACTTGAGAAAAAACAGTCTACCTTGTAGGCATCTGACAGCAATAATTTAATATTTTTGTTGTTATGATAACTGTTTAAAATACCATAGCTATTACTTTTTACTGGTCTACTCCCCTGCAACAACCCAGTCACTCTTATCAGAAGTCAATCCTATTACACCATCTATGACGCCAGAACCATTTGATGAACTGGTGAGTTCAAATGAGACTGAAGCTCTCGTCATGTTCAGAAGTGACACAACTGCCCCTAACTGCTTTCCTTCAGGAAAGGGTACAATTTTTGGGCTGCTCTTTAGTAGATAAACTCAGGAATTCTCCGTGGCAGCACTCCAAGATTAAACAACCTTTCAGGATGCAAAATTTCTGGTGGTTCAACACATTTGGTTCAGGTAAGAGCAGATTTTCCAGCAGACCTCATTATTGTTTGGTTTTATCAGCTCAATAACTTTTTAATTCTTCCAGTCATGGAGTGGAGAAGTAGAGCTTCACTGATTTCTACTGGAGTTGGATCAGGTTCTCCATTAAGAAAAGTCTTTGCATTAACTGGCCATAGAGATGACTTATATATTGAAACCATCAGTACTGGATACTGTGGCTCTGAATGCTCAGAAAATAACAATGGAATGATTTCTGTTCCATGGCACTCTGCCATTTATGAAAGGGCAATAAAAATTAATTTGTTAATAGTGGTAAAGTGTTTTAAAGCAAAAAAAAAAAAAAAGAAAAACACCAGATATTATGTATTGAGCAATGAATTTTTCTAAAGAAAATTCATTAGGGAATAAAATGAACTATTATTTTAGCTAGCATATACCCCAGAAAATAACAAAATAATTAGGTTTCATGTAACAGGTAATTTTTTAGTAAAAAATTGCAAACACAGCTTAATGTGCCATAAATTTATCAAGGAGCAATTTTGTCTCTTCAGTAAACATGTCTTTCCTTAAGTAAGTTAAAAGAATTTAATCCAAAGATTCAGTGTCAAATTCACATAGCTTTGCCCATATTTTATCAGAATGTGTGGACCATGCAAGAGGACTTTGAAATAGACCTCAGGGTCTATTTATGGATATAGATAATGGATTCCTGCAACCTTCCTCATCATTTCCTCTTTCACTTAAGCAAATCTTTTTCAGAGTCTTAGACCAAATTCCTAGATGCCTAAATCTTCTCCTGCATTCAATTCAAGCTTGCAAAATAGGATTTAACCCAAAAAAATACCTGGGCTAAAGTTCTGGAAGACTGGTTGATGATCTGTGCCCCAGTCTCTCCTGTGGATGTATCCCCTATGGCTCTGGTCATGTAACCTCATCAAGGTAACCCTAACCTGTGATTTGTGGTGATGAGCCTTGAATTGGAAAGACACTTGCTATGCAGCCGTGTCTGAAATATCATTGCTAGCACTCTAACAACCACTTGTGTCACTGAAAGAGACAGAAACTAGTATTATAAATACTACATCAATGTGCAGAAAAGGTCACTTTTCCACCTTTGCCCGGCTTGTGGAGGATGTATCTTGCTTGAGGTATTCTCAGAGGGATTAATCACCTTTTGGAACTAGAGCTTGTGTAAGGTACTGGGACTGGGAGCTCATTCCAACTCTTCTTAAGGACTCTGAAGAGTTACACTAATTTCAAGGATTTAAACAACTTCAAGTGCTGTTCCAATTAATTTTTAAAGAGCAAGTGTAGCTATTGACAGGTTTCAGTGCTTAGGATCACACTTTGGTTAATGTTTTTTCCTGTGTTAACTCCATCTTATCCTTTGGAATCTGGGAGTTTTTGGAGGCAACGTGCAGCTCTGTCTCCAGAACTGACACCAGTGCTTATGGAACTGGTTAGAGCTATGTTGCATCTGGCCCACAGATGCTAGTAAAACCCAGTACAGAAGAGAGAAATAGCAGGAGTTGCATAAACCTGAGACAGACAAAAAAAAACCTGCTGGAGAGATGGTAAGACAAGAGAAGAAACTGCATAGAAAAAGATGATTTAACTGTCATGAGGAAATATGCTGGTGAAAAATGTCAAGTTTTTCAAATAATTGCCAGGCATTTATAGAAATTATAGTAAAACTGGAAACTTTTTTTACCTTTGCCCCACAGCATGATAGATTACAAGGAGGTACAAGTACACTCAGAACACAAACATGGAAATCATGATTCTCCCAGGGAACAGCCAGTCTATGGAGTTCACTGACGTGGCAGGTCCCTGAGTTAACTACTCTGGATATTTGAAAGATCTTTATAAATTCATGGCAGCTTACAATATTTACAGGTTAGCAACTGGAATAGCAATAACCATAGTATAGAAACTCTGTCAGCTAGAAGACACCCTCTGGTGTGTTCATTGCACTTGGGTTATCTCTCCTGTTTGCACACTGATGCATTGGAGCTCCTTGTGAAGGCTCTGGTGTGGGTTGTTGAGTTAGGAGGGAAAACACTCTCAGTGGAACTCATGCCATGATCCAGCATGGCAAATCCTGTGCTGTTAAATCAAGGCTTTAAAGCGATTTCTCGGTATTCAGAGAGGTCTTTCCTTTTTAGGCAACAATGGAAAATAATCTGGATAGACCCTGACCCTTAACCCACAGCAGTGAATGTCTCAAGCATGGTACAACGGATCTGAGTTGTTCTTGGTGCCCTCTGCCCTTTAGCATGTCTGAAAGGCAAACTTCTCACAGAATCGAACATAATCACTCCTGAATGCTTAGCACCCCTGGGGTTTCAGCTTTAGGGCATGGGGGGTGGAAAGATGACCTCCTGAGGACCCTCCAGCCCCTTTCCTTATAATTCTATGATTCAAACTGTCAACTAGAGGTATTCCAATGAATTTTGAGCTGAACACAAGATGAAAGTGACTTACATAGCAAAAATATTGCCTAAACATTATTCATTAGCATGTAGCTTCTATTAGTGGGGAAGTTTCTTTCAGTGATTGGTTTTGTCACTCGATATGCTATAAGCATCTCATGCTGAGCAGATGCTGATTCTGTGCGTGGCAGGGTCACTTCATACCTAGGGCACTGAAAATCTAAAGTCGTTCAGAGTTCTCTGAAGTGTAAACAAAGTCTTTCATGATAAGTGGATGAATAATGGTACAACAGTCATAGATCTGATTAAACTGTTTCACACATATTAGTTGTTACCACATTGCATGCAATCACCTTGCCTCAGGGTTTGTCCAGCAGTTCTGGATTTTCCCAGGTTATGGGGAAGCCAGATGGAGAACTATTTAATATGGACGGAGGCCAGTTGACTGCCGAAAGCACTAAGATAGGTAAGTCTGTATTTCACTTCGCTCCTGCGGTTTTGGGCTTTGTAGTTTTTTTGTCACAGTGCTCTACAAGTCCTCAGCTTGGAGCATGTGAGGAACAATGTTTATAACTGAGATACCCTTTTGTGAAAAAGGAAAGCTGCACAGAGACAGCATGGATAAGCACATACCTAGGGCCTAATGATCCAAGCCTCCAGAGGGGTGCTGTGCTAGTCGGCCTTGCTTCCCTGCTGGCTTGCAGCTTACGTTTGTGAGTGTAAAGGTTTTTCCTTCACTTTCTCAAAAATTAAAGGCCCTGACTTTTACAGTACTTAATAGTGCACTTTGGCATTACTCATATAGGAGGGACGTTCTTCCCTTCCCTTCTTCCCTGCCTTGTTGTAAGATACACATTATAGCTGTGATTGCTTGCTCTGGAGTGTGTTGTGGCTGCTTCTGACAAGTCCTGTGTGTATACCAAGAAACTCCTTTGTAGTTCTTCATGCTTTCTTTTCTGGGTGAGCTTACAGAGTGTATCATCAAAAAGTGAAGCACAGCTCGTTTCCTTCTATTTTCACAATCAAGTTAGAAGACTGTGTCTGTTTGGGGTTTTTTATCTGCCTGCACAAATATTCTTTCAGATAATGGCTGTACTGGTTTTTTATTGCTCTATCTTGAAGAGGACAATTCTTGGAAAGCAGGTCTCTTCTAAGACCTTAAATTCTGCCTGGTTCCTTGTGAGAGGCAATGTGAAGTACTAGGACCCTCTGATGGTCTGTAAGGAGTAATTCAGAGGACCTGCATGAAGCTCTGAGAGGAGGTTCTCTCTGAGATCATAGAGAGACAAATGGGATTTGAACTGTCCGATAGGACACAAGATTTGTAGGGTTTGCTGTTCTGGGGTCTGTTGCTGTGAACTTTCACTCATCAATATTTTTACCAGAATTAAAATCACTATAGAATTAATGTAATGTAATTACAAAGTTGAATATCCCTCAGCTCTCTACATTAGACATATGTATTAAGTTACCTAAATGGAGCAGTGTCCAGTCAGGACAGCATTTTCCGGACTCCTGACTCACTGGCGGTCTGGGGCTGAAGTGAGCTAAGTAATACTGTAATAATTCTTACAAATTATTTAACAAATATTAAATTATTTTCTTGAAAGGCTTCTTCAGATACTGCTGATTTGTATCACGGTGCCTGAAGTGCTCTGCTTCCATTTAAAGCTTTTTGTGCCTCAGCCTCTGCCTTCTGCTGCCCTACCTGTCTTGATCTTTTTGCAGCTGCCACTTCAGAATTTGAAGATAAGGGGCCAGCTAACATAGCAGCATTTTTTTTCCTCTTTCCATGGCCATTAATGATTTTTTCCTTTTTAGTGCTTTTTTTTTTTTTTTCTTAAAATGGTGCCTTTGTCTATAGCTTCCTGCTACCACTTCAAGGAAGAGACATTTATCTATTACCTTACTGCTGCATTGTGAAAGTCATGAATTATGTTCG
>WEKY01008265.1:0-10221 GCA_013390045.1 Picathartes gymnocephalus | reverse complement strand
CTCTCCATGGCATGGCAGGAGAGACTCCTCTCCCTAAGTGAAGTGAAGAAAGACTATTTTAGAGGTGGTAAACTGACTGAAAGTCCCAGTTTTTGTCTCTTTACGTGTCAGTGGGAAAGGAAAAAGGAGCTGTGAGGAGAAGTGTTCTGAAGGTTTATTCTGATTATTTTTCTTCTTCTTTTAGTTCTGTTAATAAAGATTTCTTTATATTATTTAAAATTTCAAGCCTGCTTTGCCTTTCTCCTGATTGTTATCTCACAGAGGAAAATGAGTAAATAATTTTAGGGGGCACACTGGTGTTCGACCAGAGCTCAAACCTACCACACTGAGCATGGCTGAACATATAAAAGAACGTAGGTAGTTGTTGATTGTGCATTTACAGCCTGTAGTTGTTGATTGTGCATTTACAGCCTATAGCCAGCCCCCAAGTCTTTATCCTTTTGAGCAAAGAATAGTGAGAATTTTTTTGTCTTCACCTTGGCGTTCCCTGGTGAATCTCCAGGTCACGTGAAAAATCTTTCAGGTTCAAAACACTAAAACAGTCTTCACCCTGACAACCACAGAAGTCAGAATCAGGGCTGGCTTTCCATTGACCAAGTCTGCCTCCCTGACGTGCAAAGAATTTGGCCAGCAGCCTGCACAAGATGAACATGGATAGAGTGATGTTCTAGTTGGGCTCAGCTATTTTTTCAGCTGTCCTTGAACAAGCATCTGGAAGCAGAGCAGAACTGAGAAAACGGATGGATCTCAGTACTGGAGGGTTGGGCATTTTCCTCATCACTTGGCCTGAACCTCCTCCTCCTCCTTTCCAAATGTGACAGCCACATATACAGGCAAATGGCTTCAAGACTTAATGAGATACATGCTTTCAAAATAGCCATTTTAATAATAATCACATTGAATGCAAAATACATGCAGTAAAAACATTCTGTGAGGACCTCACTTTACTGGAAAAGTCAGAAGTACTGACCTGGAGAGGAAGAATAACTGTAAACGTTTTAAAGATAAAGCTTTGACCTGAATTCAGTCTTCCACCCCAATCCACACTGTGTACTTGGGTGAAATGTCACTGCATTTGGTGTTTGCCTACTCTGAATGCAACCTGAGGCTTCTGGAGCAGACCTGGACTGACTGCTATGTCTGTCTTCTTACTGACACCACTTTCTGCAGTGTTTTCTAAGACTTAGAAGAATAGCAAATACTGTGTTACTTGCTACCAGCAGAGCTTCCCCTAATACTACTGCAGTGACTTGGGCACAAACTCTCCCTGATAACCTTTGATGGCTGAATACCATCAATACCATGTCACAACCCTGGAAACAAGATGCCATGTACAGCAAAGTTAGTGCCAATCCTCTTCATGATTTCTAATTATGCACCCATCCATCCCTTCCCACAATAAATTTCTTGCAGTTCTGCACTTGCCACAAAATAGCAAAAATTTCACCAGACAAGCTTTCCAGAAAAAGATGAGCAGGTTCCCACAGATTTACAGTAGTGTCAGTGAAGATGGGATAAAAGAGTCTTAATGGTGTCCTTGGCTGAAATGCCTTTTGTTTTCAGAACCACTGGAAAAGTCTGACAGGTAACAAAAAAATGCAGGGAGGCTATATATGCTTATCTATAAAAATGTACCCCTGCAGAGCCTGGCTGGGGAACTCACAATACCCTGAAGACTCTTGGCTGGATCAATGCTGGACTCAAGACTGGTGATCCTCTCCCACCTGATCTCCGCCTACTTTTTCTTCCCTCTTTCTTCAATGCTTCATTACCTAAACCTTTTCTCCCTACCTCCCAAATTCTCCCACTGCTTCCTGGCTTTTGGGACACTGCCTGCAGCTCCCAGCACTGCTCAGTGCTGTTGCTGTGGCTCAGGGGATGCTCAGTTGAGCTCTGAGTGTCCAGGGTGAGGCTGGGGCTCTGACTAACCTGGTCTAGTGGAAGGTGTCCCTGCCCCTGGCAGGGGTGTTGGGACAAGATGATCTTTCAGATCTTCCTTGTAACCAAAGCCAATGGCTCTACCCAAGCCAGTAGGGTTCTATGATTCTAGTAAGCTACAAAAAATATCTCCAGTGTAACACTCAAATATGCTAATACATATCCGTAAGTAATCACATGAAACTGATTAGAGTTGGGTTTTTTAAATTTTATTTTGTATCAAAATTTTACATATACAATCTAAAAATGTGTAATTTAGTCAGAGTACATTAAAAGAAAAACATACCAGAGTTTCAGGACATGCCTAATAAAATAGCTATTCTTTTTTCTAACTGTTTTTTTTCATATCAAACACACTATGGCCTAAAGACAATAGCACAGGTTTTCCAACTATCATGTGGAAAACCTTAGTGCAGAAAGCTTTGTTTTTTAGTCTCTGTAAAGCTTAGTGCTAGTCTAGGACAAGAACACACATATATAGGACAGCAAGAATTAAGGGTGTAATAATCCATTATTCAAAAAATTATAGTCTAAAAGTTTATTTTGAGAGTTAGCTCTAATGAAGGACTCAGGAGTTGCATCTCTACTTAAACTTAAACCTAAATATATAAACTCAAATGCTCTAAGTACTGCCTAGGGGCATCTAAACTCACCACTGACCTCTTTCTTGATCCCAGTGCTGCCAGTGCCAGGGGAGTTTGGGAGGCATTGGAACCAGTGGAAGCATTCCAGAAACATTTTATGTTTTCAAAACCACTTCCTTAAGTAACATTTTCTTTTTTCAGTTGGTTCCTGATTTTTTATTTAATACCATAGTATAAGGTGGGGGGTGGGGGGGGTTATATCATAGCAGTTTTTACTTTATGCCATACACAGTTATAAATAAATACCAAATTCAGTACTGCCCTAATTCCTGACTGTAATGGATACACTCCCAAAGCCTCCACTAAAACCAGCTAGAAAAAGCAACTCACAAAGCAACTCATTATCTACTTCCAATCTTATTTCTAAATGCTAGAAGTATCAGGTTTAAAAATAGCTTTAAGATACATACATTTCTACAGAAAATCATCTTAGAGAATGAAAATAAGAATTTCTAGTAAGATTTCTTCTAAGAATTAAAATTTATCAAATAATCTATGACTGCAAGTACAGCACATCTGCATTTGGTATGAAGGAAAATGTAAAATTTCCTGTAAAATGGAAATGTTGTTTATTGTCTAAATAGTAAACATTAATCTCTGAATCTCTGAATAAATAATAAATATTTTTCTACTGCCTGACTTCTCTGTATAAAACCTGTGTCTATCACTGACTGAAATGCATAATAGCAAAGTATTTCTCTGGGTTGGATATAAACTATTTATATTTCCATTAAGCCTATTTTTAAATACCTATAAAACATTTACAGAAAATTAAAACCAGTATTTTCTTATTTGTTATCCATACACAAATCATTGGCAACAGAGTAACTCCTAGCAAAAAACCTGGGAAAGCTTTCAAAATATTAAAAATGCAGGACTACATGAAGCTCAGACGAACATTCACAGAGCTTTTCTGTCACTTTTGCACAGGATGTCAGGATGAAGCATTAAATCCCCACTTCTGATAACTGAGCTGGCTTCTGGTAGAAGCACCGAAGGATGCTATCAGATGTCTAGAAAAGCTGTAGTTTAGCTGTATGCACAACTTTTTCCACGACTTTAAGCTTCAAAAAACTTTTATTCATATCTATCCAGTTAATTTATTTTTTGCTTAAATTTTTTATACCTACATAATGATAGAAATTACTTTTTCATGTTTACATTCCATATATATTACTTTCCTGTTTAATAATTTCAGTTTTCTGTAATGATCTTGAAAAAGCAATGTAATGCTCTATATTTTGGACTCATTATATGCAAGTTGTAGGTAAGTATATCCATCTCTTAAAGACCATTAGGATCTGCTGATGCAGAGCTTTTAAAAAAAAATCATTCTTGCATAAAACGAACCTTGGAATTTTGAGTCTGCAGCAGCCAGAGGAGTCATAAACTCTTTTTTATTTTGTGTGCATACAAAAATAGGAAACGGATAACCCTTTCAAGTTCTGCAAAGTGTCACCAGAAAAAAAAAAATCTCTATGACTCTAGAATGGAATTTGAAAAGAACCATTTACCTATGAAACTGTACTGAAAACAATTCATATAACTTAAAAGAAAAAAAGATTCAGCTCCATCAATTTGTTTTTCCACCTTCTTCTCATAAGTGCAGTTTCCAGGTACATTTGATGTGGTAGATATGCCACAGTCTCAGACTAGATACCAAATTACAAAGGCAGATGTAAAAGCAGAATTGAAAGTACAAGAATGATAATGAGGCATTTAGTTCCTTGATTAGATTTTGCTTCTAGAGAAGCACCTATGCTCAGGTAAAGGCTGGGTTCATTTTGGCATTAGCACATACTATGTGCACACAGGTCAGCGGCATGACAAGTTATTTTGGTCAAGAAAATGCTAAATAGCATCTGCAAGGATCATGCCAGTCATAATATCCTGGGTTTTTCTCTTGTATCTGAAAAAGGATCCACAGCTAGGTTAGTCTCACACAGTGTAGCTTATGAGCACACGATGATAACTAAACTTGAACTGAGCACTTGCTGGGGAGGTTTGAGCTCGAAGTCCCATCACAAAAGCCAACATCCCTGGCAGCACTGGCAAATCTGTGAAGGTTACTTCCTCTATGACCAGCTCATCTAACATTTATGCTGCTAGCTCTTGTGGGGACCTACAATTACAGGACACACTTTTCCCAAAGAAGTCACATCTGCTAATGAGCTTTCTTGCTCAAACCCCATGAAAGGCTGTTGACCTTTCTTACCTGTCCATCAGTAACATACAGATATGCCCTGAGCGTATGTAGTTCTCCCCCTCTTTATTCTTCATGGGGAAAAATACAGTATGACCACACTAACAAAGGTGTTCTGCAGACTGTTAAAACAGGCTTTCTTCTTCTACTTACTGGCAGGAAAAATTATGTCATTTTTTAGATATTTGGGAGGCACTAGAGAACACAGTGATGCATAGGCACTCCTCTGAAATTAAAATATCTACTCATAGGGTTATAACAGAACTACAGGCTTTCTCTGAAGTAATAAAGTAATAGTAACTACAATGCTTATTAAGCCTACCCTTTATATTGTGAGCTAACAAATGCTGCAGAAAATTTTTGCATTCTGAAGTATATGAAGAACTTATGACCTGGCTTCTCAGCTTCCCTGCACTGCTACTGTACTCCTATGCTTCTATTACATGTAGATTTACAAAACCAGTCTATTTTCAACAGATGCCATTTAGCAGCCACAAATCACCATGAAAAACAATAAAATAAACAATAAAGAAATTAGAAGGGGGAACAGATGCCAGTCATGGCACTGTCCTGTACTACATTTAATCCCCATGAATATGAAGTCCTTGTGCTAAAAATAAATCTTCAGCATACATTTCTCAGTGCTTCAAGGCAAAAATTAGAGTGATTTGTTAGCAAAACAAATAATGTGTTTAATTTCCAGAGGAGGTCAGCATCTGGTTTCCCTCTTCACACAGTTTTTATATTCTATATAATCCCCAATCTGAAATTTTACAGTTGAGATGCCCTTTGTGTGTATTCAGTCTCTTTACATTACTGTGCAGTGGCATTTCTGAGAGTGGATATAGTTTCTGTAGTCAGCAAGCTGCTTCAGGTACAAGTTTGAAGGCCATCGGTGCATCTCTACAAAATTGCGTTCTTCCACTAGAAAAAGAAATAAAGGAATTAAATGTAATATATAGACACAGAGCACATGTTCACAGGGTGCAAACAGTCTTTTAAAATAGATTTTAAAACATTAAAGGTATAAATACAACTACTAAAGATAAGTGCTGCCTGTTTTGCATTGAGCTCTGCTATGGAACAGATGTAAGAGTCACCACATAATGTCTCCTTGTTACTAAGTTAGAAATAAACAAGGGTTTTTTTGAAAAAATGAATACAATACTCATTAAGGAGCGCAGAGAGATATTCCTAAAGATGAACATTCTTTATCCCTAGAGGACAGCCATATGTGGTATGCGAGGATGTTTTTTATGCTGCAGAATTATAAAGCAGGGTATGTCAATTCCTGTGTCAGTAGTTCGTCTCAAGATCAGTACAAAAAGCAAGATGAGGAGTGCAACTAAGAATTCAGCAAGATGTTAATCTCCTATTGCATATGGTTTTTACCACTGACAAAGTCAAATAAGAGTCTTTTACCCATATTATTTAGATAAATCCCCTCTGCTGTTGCAGAAAGATGTGTTTTTATCCCCTTAACCCCAAATATTCCAGAGTCAGCCTGCATCCGTGGTTCCTGGTTCTTTGACGGCCTCACACCAAGGCACAGCAGTGAGACCCACAGCTTGGGGAGCCTGAGGGCAGGCAAACTGCAGTCACACTGGGCACAAGGCCATTCTTCAGGGGAATATCCTGCTAATCAAATCTGATTTCCTCTATTACAAGGTAACCCACTTAGTTGATCAAGGGAAGCCATTGATGTAATGGTTTTGGAGTTCAGTAACGCTTTTGATACTGTCTGTCACAGGATCCTTCTGGACAAAATATCCAGCCCACAGCTGGATGAACACATCATATGATGGGTCAGCAACTGGCTCACAGGTCAGTCACAAAGGGTTACAGTGACTGGGTGACATCAGACTAGTGACCTGTCACTAGCAGGGTTCCAAAGGCCTCCTCCACCCTTGGCCCTGTGCTCTTCAAGATCTTCATAAATGACCTAGATGGAGGACTGGAAGAAATACTGAGCAAGTTTGCAGATGATACAAATCGGGGTGGAGATGTTGACTCCCTCAAAGGCAGGGAGGCCCTGCAGAGAGGCCTCAACGATTTAGAAGACTAGGTGATCACCCAGCATAGGAAGTTCGAAAAAAGAAAATGCTGGACTCTGCAGCTGGGAGGGGGCATTCCCAGACATATGGACAGACTGAGGAATGATATGTTGGAGAGCAGTGTCGTGGAAAGGAACTTGGGGGTCATGATCAATGGCAAGTTGAACATGACCCAGCAGTGCCCTGGCAGCCAGGAGGGACATCCCCGTTGTGGGGGGCACCAGGCCCAGCATTGCCAGCTGGGCAAGGAAGGGGATTGTCCTGCTCTGCTGTCCACTGGGATGGCCACGCCTCAAGTCCTGGGCCAGTTTGGGGCACTACTGTATAAGAATGATACTCAACTCTTAGAGAGTGTACACAGGACGACAGTAAAGGGCCTTGAGGAGAAGCTGTATGAGGATTGGCTGAGGGCATTTGATCTGTTCAGCCTGGAGGAGACTGAGGAGAGACCTCATTGAGCTCTGCAACTTCCTCGTGACGGGAAGAAGAGGGGCAAAGGGGAAAAGGAGGGGCAGACACTGATCTCTTCTCCATGGTGACCAGTGACAGGACTGAAGGGTATGACCTGAAGTTGTGTCAGGGGAGGTTTTCTAATTAGGCTGTATTAGAAAAAGGTTCTTCCCCTAGTAT
Organism: Picathartes gymnocephalus; assembly: GCA_013390045.1. Taxonomy (NCBI): domain Eukaryota; kingdom Metazoa; phylum Chordata; class Aves; order Passeriformes; family Picathartidae; genus Picathartes; species Picathartes gymnocephalus. Next base: position 2,752 of record WEKY01008265.1, on the reverse strand, counting down.
GTGTGTGGGCACTGGAACAGGCTCCCCAGGGCAGTGATCACAGCACCAACACTGACAGAGTTGATGAAGCTTTTGGACAATACTTTCATAGGGTGACTCTTGGGGATGGTGCTGTGCAGGATCACAGAGTTGCATTCAGTGATCCTTGTGTGTTCTTCCAACTCAGCTGATTCTGTGATTCTGTGAAGGTCTCAGGTCTTGGAAAGCCCTTGGAGAGCCACTGCCTGCTGCTGTGTTGATGTCCTGAACCTCGAGGTGATGAGGTGTCACGAGTCAAAGAGATGCAGCCCTCATCAGGGTGAAGGAAAATCACACAGGCAGTGACCAAAACTTTCTAGTTACGCCAGTGGAAGCAAATACAAATGCTTGGAAAAATAAATATCAGCTCCCTGGAAGAAGCTGGGTTTTTTAACTTGAACAGACCATAGTTTTTTCATTTTATGAGATCTGCTGGAGCGTATTATAAGAATCCTATTTTCTTCAAGGAAAACCCCAGCAACTGAAAAAGAAGTCTCAAAAATGACCCATTACCTTGATTTAAATTATCAAGATAACTTGAAGGGGTTGACATACAATGACCAAACTGTTCCAGCAAATTCAGTTATGACTGGGAACCTGGCCATCCCAACAGGAACCAAAAAAATGGTGATGCAGTGCTGGCTGTGTCATGTCGTGTGCCCATCCCACAGTAGGGTAGTAAATATCCTGCTGGAATATCCTAAAGAAGCCATAATTATTTTCTCATGCAAAAATGGTATTATCCAGAACATCACTATTAATCTCAGCAAAAAGAAAAATGTTTGTCTCTTCAAAATTAACAGAAAAATACCTGAAAGTTCTTGAAATTCAGGCTTTTGACTGAAGATGAGGTAGTTAGTGGCAATAAAATGCAGAAGCCATGTTGAAAGGCAATCAGAATTGTGAAACTGTGGGAAGAAAGGAAAGACAAAAAGCACTTAATGCTATCATGTCTAAAACATAACCACATCTCACATGTCAAAATATTTCAGCTTTCCACTGTTAAGCAATTTACTAAATAAAATTTTGACTGTGGAAGATAATGAGGGAAAAGTAATTTAATGGAAACATGTAAACAGGTGAACACCCAAGAACACATTACAAAAATCCCTCTCCCAGGGGTAGAAAAAACCCCAGAGAAATCATGAATCTTGGAAATTTTGTCACCTGCACAGAGGCAGAGCCTCACAGAAATGGAGGAAAGGAACGTGGCACATTGGTTTTGTTGTGTCCTCTTTCTGCAGAAAATCCTATTTGATTAAGGCAATATCCTGTAACCCAGTTTTTACTTTCTTCTTCTGTTTTCCAACCCTGTCTTTATTTTCTTTTTTTCGGCCTCTAATATTTTCTTTTCATGCTTCTTATGCATTTCTCTTAATACTCTATCCAGTTGGAACTCTTCTGTCACCTGCATACCACATAATTTTCTTTTTTGACTAAAAGTGGAACAAGTACATCTTTACTTGCCTAAAACACATCTTTTCCCACAGAAGTTGTAGTTAAGCTGAATTACTGCAGTGTGTCCATGATAAAGGAAATGGCTAGAGGGTCTGGAGCGCAGGTCTTACGGGGAGCAGCTGAAAGAGGTGGGGTTTTTTATCCTGGAAAAAAGGAAGCTCTGGGGGACCTTATCATGCTCTACAAATTCCTGAAAGGAGGTTGTGGACAGGTGGGGGTCAGTTTCTGCTCCCAGATAACAAGTGACAGGGCAAGAGGAAATGGCCTCAGGCTGTGCCAGAGAGGTTAAGGTTGAACAGAAGGAAAAATTTCTTTGTGGCAAGGGTTATTAAGCTCTGGAGCAGGCTGCCCTGGGTACAGTGGTAGAGGGAATTCTATGATTCTGTGACTGCACATTCTGCAATTAAAGGCTGAAGGATTTCTTCTGGCTGGCCTGCTGTCACCAGTTATCCCTAATAAACATATTTTATACCAGCACGTTTCCTTGGGAACAGAAATTGCTGTTAATATCTTAAAAATCCTAAAAATCAGACAAATTTGATATATACAATAAATACCTTAGCTTTTTTGAGCAAGCTAACAATACTGAGGCTTGTGGAAGCCAGTTCCCTGCTAGGCATACTCTGAAGCTGTGTGATGATGTAAAGTTCACAAATGTGCCGGAGTCTCATTACTTGGTACATCTCTGCACAGATCAACAGAGACATCGCTTGGAGAATACTGGCTAAAAAACAAGAAGGCAAAAGTTACATATATTTTACTTTTTTGACAAGATGATCAAAGCTACTTTTCACCAAGTCATCTTTTAAATACCTAACAACAAACACAAAATCAGACTGCTGTGATCACCTCATTTTATTTTTCATTATAATAAACTTATGTTTGCTGTATCACCTTATTTCTCCAGATAAGCTATTCAATTAAGAATAAAAAAGTGTTTAGAACTTTTTGGTGGATAAGTGTAAAGAATTGCTGTCAATATCCTGGATCGTGAAAATGATGAGTCAGGTTGCTGCTGATCTATTTAGAGTAAGTGATTATTAACAAGTTGATTTAGTTTTCTAAGTTCTCTTTCAGAAAAGCACTTCTATGATACAAGAAAATATAGCCAATGGTCCAAAGACAAAAAAGAGTGACCGTTTTTTTTTGTTTGTTTGTTTTTTAATATAGAGCGGTGATTGCATTTTTAAACTGATAAACAAGGAAATGTTAGGTGGAGTGAAAAAAGAAACATGGACTATCTAAGAATAAGATAGAATAGTTATTAAAATAATTA
>WEKY01008251.1:0-22869 GCA_013390045.1 Picathartes gymnocephalus | reverse complement strand
CACTTGGGTTTACTGCCTTGGAGAGCCTTTCATGGACAAAGGCAGAGGACAGCTTAATTGCTGGTCACAGGCAGGCTTGGGCCAACATCTCTTGGCTTTTTAAGACTGTTGCTCTTTTAGGCACACATTTAAATTCAGAACATGTGGGGAACATGCAGAGTTTAAACAGTTATGCAGAAACTGAGGAAAGATTATGAGAATCTCAGATTTGGATTTTTATGTACAAGTATATATGCAAGTGGTTTTTAGGCTTCTGCCCAAGATGTTATCGTAACTACTAAAAATAATTCATGACATCTGTCTGCAGGCACAGTTTTAAATTACAGCTGCGTCTCATTCATAAACTTTCACGCGTGTGTGTGTTCAGGGTAAATACATTCTTCAAACCTTTATTGATTTCTGGGATAAAGAGACCTGACAGTAAGAGGAGACAGAGCTGCTAACTTCTGCAAGCTTGCAAGATTTAATGTACTTTCTATAATCCCTGAGAGTATGAAAAGACCACCCTTAGCCTATTAATTATCAACATTAACACATAAGGTATAAATTAAAAATCACAGAATCACAGAATCGGTCAGATTAGAAGGGACCACAGCAGGTGACCTGGTCCAAGCTCCCTCTTCACTCAGGGTCATTCTAGAGCACAAAATATAAAACTTAAGATTTAAATTAGAACATGCATTTGCTTAGACAAGTAATTTTCCAGAAAAGTAAAATTTTTGGCATTGTTCCTGAAGGAGAAAATGGGGGAAAAAAAGAATTAATGTAATAGGAGTAGTTCAAAACACAGCTTACAATGTTAAGTCTCTAGAGACTTTGAAAGGAACTGCTGTTACAGGCAGAGGATGTAGGCAATAAACACCTTAATTGTTCAGAGTTAGAGGTCTTAGATGCTTTTAGGCATCTGTGCCTATGAGCAGTGTACAAGAAAGTTGGGCTGCTGACCTGGACATCATGTGCTCGGAAAGGAAGGAATCTGGAGCTTCAGAACAGAAACCAATGTGTCTGACTTCATGGAGCATGCTGCTACAGAGTAGAAGGCGTTTAGAAATGTACCTGAGTTCTGCCCTTCTCTCAAACTCTGGTGCTTTCACAGGCTGCAAAGAAATGTCTTCTTATGCTACAAGTGCACAGTCTTGAATTCCACGTAAAAGACAGTGTACATGTCACAGTGTCCTGTGCAGGGCCAGGAGCTGGAATCAGTAATCCTTGGGGGTCCCTTCCAACTCAGGATATTCTATTGTATCTATTTTTTTCTAGCAATCAAGTAAGTCAGTTTTATTTAAATAGACGTGTAGGCTGAATTATTTTATTTTTCATATTTTAACCCATAGTTTGGGATTATATCCAAGGCCATCTGAAACAGGAAAGTTTAAGGTGGATGGATTTATCTTCATAGATTAATTAGTGTATTTTTATATGTGGTAAAATACATAGATTGGTTTTGTGATGGCCACCAAAATGAATACCAAATGTCACAGTACCAACTTTGTTGTCACATTTACACAGTTTCTATAACCTGCTGTCATTTATGGTCTTGCTTACAAGCTGCTGAGGGGATTCTTAGCTGGCTGTTTGTTTTTGTTTGTGTTTTTTGGTTTGTGCTTCCTTGTTTGCTTTGTTTTTTTAGTTGTTTTGTTTGTTTTGATGGGGTTTTTTTTTTAGGGCGGTTGCATTTTATGATCCTATTTTATCATAGTTTTGAGCATAATGTCATATCTGAGAGGCAAATCAAAGTAGGATAAGTGCAGAAGACATTTAATTTACACAGCTTCTGATGGTCCAAGTGTTAATCCAGATTCCTGACAAGCTTTTCTGGGAACTGTCTGGATCTGCGGTCATATTCCAGTTCGGGATGCTGATGGAACTTGAACAACATTAAAATGTCTGTTGGGAAAACTGAAAGGTAAATAAAGTGCTTGAAAATATAAAATATAAAGTGTTGAGAGGAAGAGGTGGGATGATCCTCCTGTTGTCCGTGAGGCTGCAAAAGCAAATTATCAAGCATAACATTTAGGGGCAAAAGTAATTATGTCAAAGGATTGTTCATTAGTCACTTATTTTGGAATAGGAGTTGTGTACTATGAATGTCTGCCATCATCAAAAAAGACCTTTTAGTTTTCCTGGAAGTGATAACAAGGACTGACATTACAGTAAAACAAAGTTTCTTCCGAGACATATGGAAGTGAACTGCTAAAGAATTAGTAAAAAAAAAAATCCATGTTATAAGCTAAAAAACAAGCTAGTTGAGATATGAAAACAGATAAGAATTTTCAGTGGGGAATGGGCAACTCATTGACTTTAATTAAAGAAAGATGCGATTTGAAATGGTCTTGAATCTTACTGCAAAGGCCTTCTAGTACATATAATGTACTGCCATAAAGAGAAAAAAAAGTTATTTCTTCATGTACTTTGCTTTTTTATTTCTTCAGTTTTCTACTTAGAGAAAAGAATCTCTTCCCCAAGAAATGCATGAAGATGTTATATTGCAAATACATGTTTATATAATTACATGTATGCACATAAATATCTCCCACCAGAAAGGAGGGTGAGTCATTTAGATGCTGGTATTATCACTTCTGAGTAAAAGTTTTAAGCATGTGTGTCTTAAAGAATCATCATCAGATTTCACTATCTTAACTGCTACTGCTGTCTCAGATTTCAAGATCACTGACTCACTGATTCAAACCAAGAGCTCCTATTTCTGAGGGGTGACCTCACTGTCGGGATGTGAGAAGGATGGTGGCAAAACGCATTTCTTTCAAAGCTCCTCTGTTTACTAGGCAGAAAGTAATTCAAGATTTATTATGCTGCTGAGAAATTATTAAAAGAGTGATTTTGAACTTAGTAAACTGGTAAGGACCTTGGAAGGCAGGGACTGGAGTTCCTGTCACTGAATTTCTTACATGTGCTAAGTAGATATGGGCCAGTTCTAGGTGTTTCTGCACCTCTAATAGTCTTCTGAGCTGGGAGATGAAGCTGCTTAAAGAGAAAGCATTATTTTATTCCGTTATTCAGACTGAAGATGGAGGTATGAAGGGACAACCTACTGTGGATTGAATTAGAGCAGTTTGAAAAGTTAGTATTGAGCCCTATTAGCAGCAATGTATTCTCCCAAGGTTTCTTAAAATGAACTAAGGCAGGCTAGCCCAAGTTAACTAGAATTCAAATGTCTTTTCATATAAAGTTAAACTAACAGCTGAAGGTGGTATCTTCTTAAACCATTGGATTATTTTTCTGTAGGATTGCATATGACAGTCAGGTAACTTTTATCGCATTGTTATTAAACAAGTACTCATAGCAAATGATTAACACCAAGGAGCGCTAACAAAGACTTAGTCAAACGTTTCTTCTAACCCAGGTGTTGGAAAATGATCTCTTTCTTTGACTGTACAGCTCATGTGTTGGGCGAATTAAACCTTTTCATTTTGAAAAATATTTCTCCATTTTTCACTCAATGTGAGTGTTACATTCATTAAAGCTAGCTTGGCTGCCTTGGCAACACTATGATCAATATACTTTCCTAAATAAAAGTTTCTGTGTAAGTTCTTCATGGGTCATAAAAAGATAAATAATATGCATTACAAAACAAAAGAAAATACAGGAAATTGTAGTTCTATATGATAAGAAACTTCACCTTCATTATGCAATATGTTTAAAAGTCAGTATTAAGTTCTGTGATAGTAAATTTTGGGTTCTAAACATGATAAAATCAGAACATTTTGTACAAACAACACCAGTATTTTAGATTTTATAAAGAATAACAAGAAACAAAAAAATTCTTTCTCAAAATTCCTTCATCAGTCAGAACTGATTAAGACCTCTGTCTTAGGATTCTTACATTTTCATGAAACCAAATGATATAAAAATTAAAAATGTATTGTTTACAAATAGAACATCTTGCTAATTTTAGTGTCAACTCATTTAATAGTCTATAGTGTATCCCTTCTTCTCCTTCCTGCAGTTCTATTTACTTTCTTTTTTCCTTTTGTTCCTTGCATTTTGGATTTTTTTCTTTCCATCACTCTTTCTGACACATCTTTTTCCCATTCAGAGTCTATTTTTGACCATATATGTCTTCCTGGAAACCCCTCAACTCCAAATGAGTTATTGAGAGTACATTCTAGTATTATTTGTGGCTTTTTATGCAAACCTGTTACCAGTCTTCCATGTAGTCTTCCTGCCTACATTGTTACTCATTTCAGTTCCAAGCTTCCAATGACCTCGATGTGTGCAAAACGAGCTCCTAAAATTGAAAATATAAACAATACCATAGGCAAGCTAGGACAGTGGGAAAATACAGAATAAAACCTCTCTGAGCATAGCAATGAATGAGTGTGGTCAGGTAGCACTGGTAGGGAAAAGTGGAAGAAAAAAGGCACAAGGTGTAAACAAAACAGAAGGTGAAATACGCATTTCTCATTCTTTAAGTCAGTAGAAGGATAGACTACAAAAATATGTTTAGAACAACAAGGAAAATTAGTGTAGCTGTGAGAACTAGAGAACGGCAATTTCAATAAAGAAACAATATACTGTATATCACTCTTCAAAGAATTTTGGTACATTTTCATTATTCTGTCATGGCTTAACCCGAGCCAGCAGCCAAGCCCCATTCAGCCACTTGCTCACTCCCCCACCAGAAGGGTTGGGGAGAGAATGGGAAGGGCAAAAGTGAGAAGGCTCGTGGGATGTGATAAAGACAGTTTAATAGGGAAAGCAAAAGCCTCACATGCAAGCAAAGCAAATCCAGGAATTAATTCTCTGCTTCCCATGGGCAGGGAGGTGTTCAGCGATCTCCAGGAGAACAGGGCCCCTCACATGTAAGGGTGACATGGGGGAACAAACACCATGACTCCAAACATCCCCCCTTTCCCTCCTTCTTTCTCTCCCCAGCTTTATATACTGAACATGATGTCGTAAGGTCTGGAATATCCCTTTGGTCAGCTGGGGTCACCTGTCCTGGCTGTGTCTCCTCCCAAACTCCCAAGCATCCCAACTTCCTCACCAGTGTGTCGCTATAAAAAGCTGAAGAGGGCTTGGCTCTGTGAAAGCCCTGCTCAGCAATATCAAAAACAGCTCTATATCACCAGCCTTGTGTTCTGAACAAGTGCAAAACAGACACACATACCAGACACTGTGAAGAAAGTTAAATCTACCCCAGCCAAAACCAGCATAAATGCCTAAGGAGATACTTATAGACTTGAATATTTTATGTATTTCAGAGCCATGAAGTTAATTTGGAAGTTTTTCAAGCTAGGCAAAACTTCGACCTGCTTGGAAGAGTTTACATGCGTGAGAATGATGAGAAACCTGTCATAACTTTAATGTTATGTAAAAACCAAATTTTTCCCCTCTTTAGTACTTCGTTTTAAATTATGTGTTTATGATAACTGATATTCTACAAAGTGTTTGTTCTGATTGGAATACCACCTAAATGGATGTTTTACTAGCCTGTATTTTAAAACCTTAATGTGGAAATCAGTTTTTCATTTCTACTGCCACTGTTTTTATCAGTCTTATCTTATTCTTCATCCTTTCTCACATTCCAAGTAAGCCTCAACAAATCTTGTGCACATGTCAAAAAATTTAAGTTAACAAATGCTGGAATAAATTAAGTGTTCCTACTTATTTTCACTTATTTACCTGTGTTTTGAGTGGAACTAGTTCATAATGTTATCATATGTAAGACTCAGATATTCGTGTTCTACAATTTCAAAGGTATGTTTTATTTTAAAATTAATAATTTTATTTCCTTACAATTCATGGGATAGCTGACATATTACTGTTCTTTTCATGGATAACAGAAAAATAAACTTGTTGTGGAAAACATAAGCAGAACTCTAAGGAAACCCCCATAAATTAAATAAATATGGTAGGTTAGAAAAAATTATGAGCAACGTAAGTGCCTGAAAAACACAACACCTAGATTAAATTTTTTCAATTTTTTACTAATTGTCTTTTTCTTTTTTTTTTTTTTAACTTGCTAACCCTCTTTTATTGTACGTGCAGCTAAGATGCACATTCACGGGAATGGGACAAATTAAACTATTGATAGCTAACACAGTCCTGATTTTGTTTTAACAATGCAACAGAAGACTTTTGATTTCGCATCGTCTAATTACATGATAGAATTTCATCAGGTCTATACTCTTGTACTAGATTAGGATGAGAGCATAAAGGAATAAAAGTGTGTCAATTTTCAATTCTATTTTTATTTCCACAAACAAATGTTGCAATGTATTTTTGCTTGGATAAAATTGCATACAAACCAGTGGGGTTTTCTGGAAATGTTATATGTGATAGCAGCATTAGAATGAAAGGTCTGCATTTTAAATACAGATAACTAGCAACTTGTCACTGGTGTCTTTACTGGCCACTTCATTTTTCCAGTGATAACAGAAATTACTGCTGAGGAAATGGGTTTGACAGCCCCTGAAAACTGATGGGTTTATAGATGCTTTACTCATAGAAATCAGATACAGAAAAGACTTTTCATGGTGGATCATCTAGTATGGTGTGCTGTTTGTTAGAACTTTTTTTTTTATGTTGCAGCATTTAATGTGTTAAGTGAAGGAGCTCCCTTGCAAGAATATTTTGAAGTAGAGATTTCATTTGGCCTCATTTTATTTACATATATAATTGCTCATTGTATTTACACATACAATAACATGAAATTAATAGGACAAGATGTGTTTGCTACCAAGGAACTTTTCATGATATTCACTGTCATTGCTACTCCTCAGTTTCAACTGTTTTTCTCAGTAAGTTTTGGAAATTGTAATATGCTCAATTAGGTATCACTTGGTGGGCATTTTCCTTAACACAAAACATAAGATAGGCAAGTTTTGAATTTCCATGAACTTTGAAAGAGGCTTGAGGCAGGGGGAAGTTTACTGTCGTTTCCCAGGGAACTATATAAAAGGAAGATATATAGAAGCTACTTGCTTTGAAATGATTCACTTCCTTTATTTCTATCCCTTTGTAACCTTTTTCCTAATTTTCTTTTTGTTAACATTTCTTAACAAGTTATCAAGAACTATCTGACTGCTTTTTGGTGTCAATATTTTTAATCCATATACAGTTTAGAAGTTGTGACTGTGTAGGTGTCTTATTGTGGATATAGTCAATGTGAGCTGAGGCGTGTGAGAAAAGAAATCTGTCTCCTGAATATTTTTATCTTTCTCATACTCATTCTTAATTTTCTATCTAATTTTCTTTATGTACCTTCCCTAGAGCGACTTCTCTTTTATCTCTTTGCTTTCTTCCCCAACAAAACTGCAGATGACAGTATACTGCAGCAGCAGAGAGACAAGGAAAATATTCCAATAGGACTACTGACATGCTACTGGAGACTGATGCCTCTATTGGCCTCAACAGCTTTGGGGACATGTATCCAGATGACAGAGAAGGAGCTGTAAACCCAAGTAAAATAATTGTGAAACAGTGAAAAATAATTTCTGAGAGTGACTTGAATTGTGAAAATATCATGGATGATTGTGCCCGAGAGAAAAGCTATCTATTCTAAAAAGACAGCAGGGAAAAAGGCATTTGTTAGGTTAGAATTGCTAACACAGTAAGATAATGAAAGGAGTTGGCCAAATAGACTCTGTAAAAGCATGTTTCCAGTCTCATAATTGAGAAATGATAGTTTGTTTAAATGTGGGTTTTTTTCATTCATTTCTATTAACATTACATGGATGGACACAGCCTGTTAGAAATGCATTTGGAAAGGAAAATGCTGTATATACATATGCCATATCCCTTTGGAGATACATGATGCAGACATCTAACCATGTAAGTCTTTGCACCAACTATTTATGTGTTCATCCCGAGAGCTTTTTGGGAGTTCACTAATGATACTGAGATAATACTCTAAAATAGAGAATTTAAAGAAAGCAGACTGATGAACATCAGGGAAAACTCTGAGTGAGCATATATCGTTCCACTAGTTCTGAGGATAAAAGTTACAATCAAGCTTTGATCAATAGGGAAAAAGAGGTACAATCATGAGGTAAAAGTTCTTGAATAAATCATCTACTAAGAGTTGTTACAATCATAAAAAACAGGGAGGTGAGATCCCACTTGGGATGTGGAGTACATTTATGTGCATCACATAAAATGAAGAGAATAAATGTGATTAAGAGTGGGCTGGAGCAGTCAGGTGGGTAACATTTTTCAAATTAAGTAGGAAATAGTCCTTTTTCATGGGACAAGGGAGAAGACAATGTGCTGGAACCACAGAATAATAGTGATGGGAAGGCAGATTGATTCATTTACTCAAAGTCCTGGCATTGATAGATTTATAAGCCCAAGTTTTAGGCTGTAAGAATGCTACCATGAGTCATCTCAGGCAGGTAAGTGGCTACATAGCTCCTGGAGCAAAAATGAGAGCTCAGCTGGAATTCCCTTTAGTGCCCATAATTATTGGTACCAGTCCACACATGTATAGATAAATTGAATAAAAATGTGTAACTGCAGACTCATAGGCAGGATGACTTTGTTTTCATTACCCACGGGTGATGTTCTTAGGGGGACAACTGAACAGAGGTGAGGTTCATTTCTTCCACTGAAGTTTACCCTGAGGTCATACTAAAGGTGAAAGTACATTCTCAAAGCCATGGAAGAAAGAATTTTAGTCTAGATTAGCAAATGATGGCAGCAGAAGTTAACAGGTCAGTCTTAAAGGCTTAAAACAGAAGAGGAAAGTTACTATGCCAGAATGGTGATAAAACTGTATTTTAAACACGTTAGGTGTTTCATCTAATACAGTAGAATCGATTTAGATGAGTATTGCAAATGATGGTCTTGATTTCTTAGTACACAAATGAAATAGTGATTTAACATTCATTACAGAAAATTAGTTCACAGATGTGGAATACTGATAGTATTGAAACTAAATTTTGATTTTGAATGGAAAAGAAAGAAGATACTGCCTTTAATATGAAAAATAAATATAAAGGTATTCAAGCCCTCAAAATGCTCATAGAACATGTTGAACCTAATTGGTGTCATGGTGTAATTCCAGCTGGAAGCCAAGTCCCACATGATCACTCATTCATCTTCCTCTGGTGGGATATTGAAGAGAATTGGAAGATAAAAGTGAGAACACTCATGGATTGGGATAAAGACAATTTAATAGGGAAAGCAAAAGCTGCACGTGCAAGCAAAGCAAAACATGGAATTCATTCACCACTATCCATGGGCAGGCAGGTGTTCAGCCATCCCCGGGAGAGCAGGACCCCAACACATGGAGCAGTGACTTGGGAAAATGAATACCATCAGTCTGAACATGTGACCCTGAGATGAGCTCACTTGGTCAGAGCATGGTGCTAACAACAGCAAGGCTGGGGTGTTGATCCCTGTATGGGCCATTCACTGAAAAGTTGGACTCAGTGATCCTTGTGGGTCCCTTCCAACTCAGAATATTTTGTGATATGGAAATATTTACAGAACATGCCCCTCTTCCTCCTTCTTCCCCTAGCCTTATACACTGAACATGAAGCCATATGTTGTGGGATATTGCTTTGGTCAGTTGGGGTCAGCTGTCCCAGCTATGTCCCCTCCCAAGCCCTTGTGCAGCCCCAGCCTCCTCTCTGGTGGTGTGGGTGAAAAACAGGAAAGACCCTGATCCTGTGTAAGCCCTGCTCAGCAGTAACTGAAACATCCCCGCATCATCAACACTGTTGCCATCAGCCCCAAACCACAGGCACATACTACTGTGAAGAGAATAATCTCTATCCCCACCCAACCCAACCCATTCAGGGGCTAATGACTAAGGGTTATTTACTATTGTGGTCAGGGTCTCCCGTAGAATGTAAGTGTTGGATATTGTGCTTTTTAAAGAGGAGCTACCAACTGAAAACAGGAAGGTTGCTTTTTTATTTTGCCAGTGAAAAACTTTCAGCTCTTCAACCATCAGCTTGCAAAGAGATAGAACAGACAGGTTAGGATGAGGTGATGGACAGTGAGACTTGGTTCAACTTGGTTGTGGCCAATTGGGAAGACTTTACTGAGAAAGTGAAAGTAGATGGATAAGGGTTAATATGAAAAAATGGATTTTGAAGTTCTTTGCTCTAAAGATGGAGAAAGGGACTAATATGAATTGTTTTCAGGAAAGCAGACTTCCATGAACTCAGAGAAGTGGTAGATAAGAAGCTAGGGAAAGTGAACTTAAAGGAATAAAGACCACAAAGTCTGATAGGTTCTTAAAAGCTATTCATGGATCACAGATACAGAACTCAGTGCAAAGAAAGGCTAGAAAGTCTGTTATGCCATGAATTTAACTGGACTATGAACTCTTCAGCAACTTCACACACCAGAAGGAATTTCTCAGAATTTATTTAGAGTGAATATAAAAGAGCAACATGAAATTCTAGAGACAAAATCAAAAAAGTATAAAATGACATTCAGTTATCAGGAAAAATAGTCTGTAAGCATATTGCTATTTAGAAGAGTAAAGAAAGATCTCTACACAGAAAGATAGGATATCCAATAGTGGAATATCCTGAGAACTCTGAGTTTTTACTGTCTTTTTTTTCATTCTTCAGTAAAATACCTAATTGGTTAACACAATTAAGACTTTTGGAAATAGAGGTAAGAACCACTGTACTGTAAGTGAAAAAAGAGGGAAGAGACTCATGAGTCATTTTCAAATCTGTTCAGCCAAGTAAAATTCCCAGCAGGAGATTCAGCAAACTGAATGAGACCATCTCAAAGATGTTAGCATTTATATCTGAGGACTCATGCAGAATGGATGAAGTTCCAAAAGACTGTAAGAAGGCAAAAATAGCACTAATCCTTGAAAACTAGGGGTGGAAAGTAAACCAGGATACTTTATACAATTAAACAACTTAAATTCCTGTAAAAGCACCATAACAAATAAAATTATTGAAATCAAGATGTAAAGTAAGAGCCCTCATCAATTTGTCCATTACAGATCATGTAAAACCACATTATTTGTCTTTTTGACAAGGTAATGGGCTGATGGGTAAAGAAGGAGCAGATATGATTTATTTTGACCACTGAAGGGCTTCAGGCACCCTTTCATATGACAGTTTTATGCAGGAGCTAGGGATTAAAATAATTCTACTGTAAGGCTGCACAACTAGGTGCAAAAATAAAGCTCAGGAGAATGGTTTCAATAACTTACTGTCAAACTGTAGGGATGGATCAAGAAGGGCTGCACAAAAACCTGTCTGAGGCTGAACATTACTTAGTGCCACTCCTTATGTCTTATCTCAAGGACAGAGAGGGTGTTTTCTACGTTTGTAAGTGATATAAATTTGTCTATGAGCACTAAGGATAGCTTAAAGTGATATTGACTGACAGGAGTCAGTCAGACTGAAATAGTTATGTATGAATTATATAATGAAGAATGAAAGGTTTTACACACTGATAGAAAAAAATCAAGTGCAGAAATATAACATCGTGAAGGCTGTCCTAACCTTAATTTTTCTGTGAAACAACAGGTTTGCTGATTAGAAACCAAATGTAACTTTAAATAATATTTTATATGTTAATTCATTTTCAAGGCAATAACGTTAAATGGATAATATTCATGGTCGGAGAATATCTCCCTGTGCCCAGGCCTTTAGATATGTCTTCTCTTTTCTCTTCTCTTCTCTTCTCTTCTCTTCTCTTCTCTTCTCTTCTCTTCTCTTCTCTTCTCTTCTCTTCTCTTCTCTTCTCTTCTCTTCTCTTCTCTTCTCTTCTCTTCTCTTCTCTTCTCTTCTCTTCTCTTCTCTTCTCTTCTCTTCTCTTCTCTTCTCTTCTCTTCTCTTCTCTTCTCTTCTCTTCTCTTCTCTTCTCTTCTCTTCTCTTCTCTTCTCTTCTCTTCTCTTCTCTTCTCTTCTCTTCTCTTCTCTTCTCTTCTCTTCTCTTCTCTTCTCTTCTCTTCTCTTCTCTTCTCTTCTCTTCTCTTCTCTTCTCTTCTCTTCTCTNTTCCCGCACCTTCCCTTCCCGCACCTTCCCGCACCTTCCCGCACCTTCCCTTCTGAAATAATTTCATCATTTGGCAGTGGATGCTCCATTTCTGCTGTTGTCTTCTGATGTGTATCATAGTACATAGCTGCATTTATTTTTTCTTCAAAACTATGAAGCGAAATCTTTTATTCTTGGATGGCCCTTCTTCAGCAACCAAGAAAGGTAGCTTGTGTCAGAAAATCAATGCCCTGTTCATTTCCAGTTGATGGGTACTGTGTTTTCTTGAACCTCAGGCTACTTGACTGGTGATATTTGTGAAGTAGTGCTGTGAATATTACTACTTTCTGTCTCCAGGACAGTGGGGCCACTCCGTTGTTAAAACATGTGGAATGGATTAGGCTTTGCTGACCATTTTTTGGTACAGTGGAAAGAATTAGGTAGTTGCTTGAGGTCAGGGCCTACCCCTCTATAAAGTTCCAGACCTTGGCCATAAAAATGTATTTGTATAAACAAACAAAGAAACAAATATCTGCATATCTAAGTAATTATTCAAATACTCTATAAGTATGTACAATTTCTAGACAGACATGTATTTACATTCTCATCCATTTGGCATATGCAGTGCTTAAAATTCATTAGTTGGGTATCTCTAAATATCTGAACTGATCGAAATCTAGAAACAGAGTTACTCAGCAAAACTAAGCAAATTAATGCAATTTAAGAAGATTATCTGGAAAAATGCCTAGGGTGTGAGGTCTATTGCACTGTAGTTGTCATTCTTAAACTAGACTAGACAGAGTAGTAATAAAAGCATTTTAGCAAAGTGTTGAATGCTTCAGTGTTATAGCACATAAATATGTAAGACTAGTGAGAGGGTATGAGGGAGCTGTGAAGTTACCCAGCTGTCATTAGAGGAATAAAAGTGGGTTTGCACCATAGATAAGCTTTCACAAAAGACAGACTGCCTATGATTTCAGACCAACAGACTTAGAATTAAGCTAGATTTTTATCTATTTCTGGAATTAAAAGTCTGCTCTTATGAAAGCTGTCATATATTTAAATGCCAAGTCCCTGCTACCATAAGCATTTTTACTCCTTGCGTTGATGTTCTAGTGAGAGTTCTTCCTAAAAAAATTAGTTTACTCCAACATGAGTCACACAAGAGCCTGAGGAGTGTAAAATATTTAGTATGAGCATGATTATCCCTGTGTACAATGACAGAAAGGTGAGGGTGAACGGCACACAAATTATTTAAATTGTTTTCAGGCAAGTATGAAGCATTAGCATTTTCTTAGAACAGAGATTGTACTTACATAATTTGTCTTAATTATAAATCTCCATACCAGGCTCTGGGAAATGGTACTGAACCATCTTCGGAAATGTTTTCATTGTGTTAGTATTGGGAGGTATAGTAGACAGTGTGAGGGTGTTCAAACAAGGTATAGCCCAGATAAGGACTCCGTGAGGTTTTAGCTTTTATTGAGGTTTTAAAAGATCTGTTATCAAGAACTATCAAGATTGGCATATCCAAATAATGAACTACTTCTTCATTTCATATTCACAGTTAATTGAAATGGAACAATACTGAATAGTGATTATATAAAGTATATGCATTTGTAATGAGGATTGAATGGCACTTGTGCAGTCTGTTTTGTTCCATTGATTTTCTTTGTAAACATGTTTTAGCTAAATTCCAATGGCAGATTTTTTCAATGCCTTTCTTTTCACTGTTCATCACTGCAAGACACACAAAAGAAATGGGAAACCTGAGTTTCTATCTTCTCCAGCCTGAGGTGATTCTTATGCACATACGTCCTTTCATGAGGACACCTTCCCCCTATCAAAGTGTAAGTTTGTCTGGGGAGTGGTGCCTCCATTCTTCTTGAAACCAGGATATATTGCAGCCAAAAATGTGAAAGAGAGATACATAAGATGACAACTCTGTAATCCAGGGGCTGGGGTTTTCAACTGAGAGGATGTTGAGCAGTTTTTAAATCAAAGATATATCTAATGGAGACTGTACTGGCTGTTAAGTCCTTATGAAAAAGACAAGTTTCCTATCTGATTAGCTGCCTACTCTGTAAGAAGAGTCAGGTTTTCTAGGTCCTTAGTGGCCACAGCTGTCTTACCTGCAGTGTGGAAAATGTCTTTTTTGTGCTTTTATATGACTGGCTTTTCACTCCTGCAAAAGTAACTTATTCCCATCACCTGCAGAGCACTCATCTCACCTCTGGAACCCTGAGTAATTCCAGTTGATCAAGGTGCTTAATTGTTAGACAGTATCATGCCAGAGCATCTCTGATCTCAGGCACACAAGGGAAAAAACCATGGGCCTTCTACATCTTAAAGGTTAATACGTAGAGACGCACACTGTTACAAACACTACACTGTTACTACAAAGATCTGGACTGTGAATCCCATGTAGATGCATGGGATTTCATGCACAAAAGACCAGGGTTTAAAATATGCAGCTTTTCTTAGGATAGCCGTTCACTGCTCCGGCAGCTCTTCCTGCACTCTGCATCGAGGTCTGAGCCCTGTTCTACTTAAGGGTGACCTGCTGCACTGAAGCCCTTTCCCTGACTCCAACTCTAACCCCNATAATATAATAATCTTTTAAAAGGAGCTAGTAGAAGCACAGAATCAGCAAGGCCTGTCTACTGCCTGAAACTATCTCTAACTGCCTTTTAAAAGTCAACAAGTGTTTACATTGGCAGTTATCAACTGCTCAGATGTTACTATTTTTAAAATATTCTCAGATGAGATGAAAACAGGACAAGGTATCTTAAAATATTTCATAGAATTTACCAGTGAAGGGTTTCTAATTCTTTAGGATTAGACAACAGGCTTAAATGGGACTGAGCACTAGGAAAACTACAAAACAAAAATCTGTAAGGCTGAATACATGAAATTTTTGAATGTATTGCTGTTTGTAGCAATATTATTACTACTAATAATGCAATAAGTGTGCACTGTATTTGGTGATATGAAAAAAATACATTAATAAGTTAAATTATTGCCTAGGAAATTAATTTGTGCCACACTATGGATATCTTGTAAATTAGCAGCAAAACAAGGACATCTTTTATCTTGCTAAATTTTTATCTGGTATTTGGATTTCACAAGTTTAGTCTGGTCCTGGCACCTTTCTCAATGCAGCCAATTCTGTCCCTATTGCTTTGATTGAAAGAAGTGGTTGATTGTGTTATCCATATGAGCAGCAGGCTGAATAACAAAGATAAAAGGGCACATGATTGTGTTTTTGCCAACGATAACAAAAGAATAGTGGCATGTTGCCACCTTCTATCATTATAAGCCTGCCTGTGATTCTCACCACTGCAGTTTCAAAAGAGGAATTTTAGCTTTAGTTAAAGCACATGGTAACTTTTTGTGGACTCATTAAGTAGTGCTAAATAATAATGATTAATGTATTCCAGAAGACACTTTATTTTCTTTCCCTCAAATTAATGATATTTTCTTACAGTTTTTAATCTGTTCAAATAGAACATCCTGTTGGTAAGAGATGGAGCTGCTTTAACTGGAATGTAGTGCAAAGGAGATGTGATTGCCTCCTGTAATCTGACCAAAGCAGGTGGAATGTTTTTAAGTTCCTGTGGAGACTACAGCAGGTCAAAACCTGTAAGACTGTATGTATAAAATATGTTGATACTTGCAAATTCTGGCTCTATCTAGCCTGAATTAATTTGATTTCTCTCATGTAGTACCTACAGAATAATTTCCACAGTTTATGAGATGGGACATAGCAGATTAGTGTGTTCTTGGCATGAAATGATAGACACACATTCCTGGTTGATATGTGCTTTGTAAAGCTTGTTAGGAGAAAGGTGCCATGTTGATATCAGATTAACATCTTCGGATGATCCGAGTATCACCCTGTGAAATGAGTTGCTATTTCTGTCAGCTGTAAATAAAGGTTTGTGTGTTTAGTTATATATTTTTGTTGCATAACAAAAGAACTTTTCTTCTTTCTCATGTTTTTATTTTATTAATATATTCCTGGTTGATATTGATTTATACTTCTATTTATACAAACTGTGTTAAGCAATTACATTTAGATGAAATTACTTTTTTCTGTTGTTTATTTATAAGCATAATAATATACGTAAGTGTATCAGTCAAGGTTAGCCAAGCTACTGCCAAATTTTCTGACTTGCTATTCATGGTTGTCTATGATGTTGGCAACTCAAATCATAAGATGTCATTTTTATTTCCTAATTAAAATCTCAGAAGTAACAAGTAGTTGCTGCCCACAAATTAGTTTGCTCACACATGCTTTACTGCACTTCTGATAAGAGGACATGTCATACATACAAATATCCATCCTAGTAAGAAATCCTTCATGAAAAGCATCGTGAACATTGAACCATGAGATGAAAGCTTGGCTGAGCAAAACATCTGTTGATGAGTGCCTTCTAGGTGCTTGAAAAATTTGACTGAGCCAAGCATCCACTGTGAGATCTAATTTGCAAGAAATGTTGTAAAATGTAAATGAGGCGGGTTTAATGTGGAGCTTGCAAAGAGACTGTCCTTCAGTAGCCAAGTAGAGTGAACAGACTAAATAGGCCCATCTTCAGGAACCTGAGCAAAGTAAAAATTTTGGTTAAATGTTTATTTTTCTATGTAATTTTTTGCACGAGTTACTATTTACTTGTCAAAGCCTCAAATTATAAAATGTGTGTCTATCCACCTGGATTTGTGCTCTTCTCTACCATTTTCTGATTAGATAAGGTCTCTAATATCTATAAACTTGTTGTGCTAATAATTACTAAATAATTTCCTTTCACCTTTTATTTATGTAGCTACAAGGAGATTTTAAAGAAAACTAGAATCCAACAATGTTAAGAGAAATTATTTCTTATTATGTCTTGTAGTTGAATGGGCGAGAAAATATAATTACTGAGTATCACTCCTCAACTTATGTCTGTTTTGTTATTCTATGTACAGGGCATATTCCTGCTAGGCTGGGAACATCAGCATTTAAGTAATAACTTCAGTAATTCTCTGAGAACAACCATTACATTAGCAGTTAGAAGTACAAGGTGTGGGAGGCAGCTCTTAAGTACCCAGTTGGGGTGCAAAAATGTTGAGGAGCTGAGCTGGGACATTTGTGGGGTTCCTCAGGCAGTTCAAACCTGTATCTCCCCTCTTAGGATAAGACTCACAACACCCATCTAGAAGAGTGAGCGGACATGTATCCCATCATGATCCCTGATGATGGGTCAGAATTACCTTGCTGGTTAAGGACTTGCACGAGCAGTCCTCGTATTAGGAGTCTTGTGACAATGCCGAAGTTTAGGAACACAGCATGCTTCAGAGTACACCTTTACAGCTTCACCATTCCCACAGATACTTCCTCTGATTAATTAGATTGCAGAAGTTCATTAATGACTGAGCAGCAGGGTAGCTCGTACCTTCCTCTAGGAATCACATTAATAATGATAAAAATGCAGACATTATACAAGATGATACATATTTATACTTTGTTTCAAATCCCTGAAAAGCTCATGCCTAGTTTTAGCAGAGAAGCTGAATGATGTTATTGAAGGAAGACTTGCTGCATGTGACATCCCCGTATCAAATAAAACAAACGCAAATGAAAATATAAAAATAATAGCTTATATTAATGAATCTTATTTACGTTCATTTATGTTTAGTGAGAATTTTGCATGAAGTGCAGCTAAAAAGCTGATCTTCTTGAATGGAAGTCATTGGTCCCTACAGAGGAGAAGAGGAGGGAGGATCTTTGAAAGTGACAGCTGATTTCTGCAATCTGTTAGTGATTCCCTTGGAGAATTTTTGAGAATATCCTGGAGACAAATGAAGAAAAATTACGGCATCGATAGTTTTCTCTGGGAAGGCACTATTGCTGCAAAATTCCTTGCTCCAGGCAGAGTGGGAGGTATAATTTGCAAGCACTATTACCCCCTGTAACCTGAGACCACATAATGTGGACCATATTAGCTGAGAGAGAATGCCCACATCCCTGTGTACTGAGCTCATATGCCAGCAATTACTCCATTGCCAGTCCATTCAAGTTTGGAACATAATTAAATAAGCAGATGTGATATCTGTGCTTTACTCCAGCTTGAGGCCACCCTGCTAAGCATCCTTGATGGAGCTGAGTGAAGCAGCGTGAGGGTAACAAAATGAAAATTCTGATACAGTGAAAAAGTAGGATTCTTTTTCATACTCAGATTTATTACAAGCATTTTCAAGATGTTTCAAAGACCACTGCTAACTTCTAATTAATCAAAATTATAAGAATGCAAAAGTGAGGTCTTTGGGTAAAAAGTGGGGGGAAAAAAGGCATATCTTTGTTGAATACATTCTGAGATATTTAACTTCTCGAAGTTTAATAAATAGATAATTGTCATGTCTTGTTCTTATCCATCTTCATGAAAGGTATTGTAGTCTAAAAACTCACCTGCCCACCACTTGGGGAAATGAATTGTCACCTTGATCTCATCTAGTTTGTCAGAATTTGCCCTGTGGGTTTGTTGCAAAGTTTTCCAGCATTAATAATGAAACAATTGCATGATATGTTTTTTTCTGGGAAATTTCTGACATGATGTTTACGCAACAAAATCACCTTGAATTATCATAGTGTGTGGGCAAGGTAAGCTAAATAATTTCCAACTTAAATTTTTGCTGTGGAACAGAATGCAGAATACTGACAGAAAGACATCTGCAAGTTTTGAAAAAGATGCTGAAATTAAGATATTTGAGTGCCGAATTTAAAATATTTTCATGCCAAACCTGACAAAAGTAGTTTTAAAACTCAGCTGAAATGTTCTGCATAGACCTAAAAATCTGTTTGGGCTATGAGATCATTTGGAGTTGCATAGTTGAAGTAGACATTCTGGCAGAAGTGGTCATTTGTGCACTTGTACTTTGTAGCATAACTGGTCCATGAAGCATAACCTGTCTTTCCCATTTTCAGAGGAAAAATTTTCGTTTGGTGAAACTCGTTTAATGATTCCTCCTCATTTTCAGCTAGCAACTTGAATTTAAAACTTATGTAATATATAATAACTATTTTCCTTTTTTTACTAATTCAATGCAGACAGTAAGCAAGACAGAGAATTCTTTGTGCTTGTAACTGGGAGACAAGAACATCCATAGGATTAATCTATAAACCAACTAACCATCTCTTAACTTCTCTTCTAAAATGCAGGTCATATTATTAAACACTTTGCTTATGGTTTAAGTTCCAACCTCTAACTCAACAGATTACTACACTTTTAAGAAGTTATCCGTAAATTTGAAATATGTTTTAAATATGCAAGTTCTGAGTTGCCTTGGGATTTCAATATTCTTATTAAGACTCAAAATGGAAATTATTTCAAATACTTAATTTAGATCTATGAATATTTTAAAGACTAATTTAATGTGTAAGTTGTAACACAGCGCCTAAAGACTGTTTGCAAATGAGTGAAGTTCAATGAGACTGTCTCTGTATTTTCATTTGAAGTTATTTTAAAATATAGGTAATTTCTATGGAGTACCACCTGGAGCTTTTAAGCTTATGTTTTGTTAATTATAGCATATATATATATTTTAAGTAATACAAATTACTTAGTGTTTATTATTTTCTTAACAGAGTAAACCGATGAATCACAGCCTGTGTCTGCATGAAGTTCTACTGCGCTGTTTCAACCAAAAATGAGCACAAAAGCATAGAAAATACCCATATAAAATATTATAAATAATCATCCATACAAAAATATCTAAATACTTTTTGACATTAACATATTAGGAAAAGACACAGGAATTGGGGAATTTATTTTACAGTTTTTACTATGAAGGTCTCAGTCATTCTCCCAGGTTGCTACTCATGCTGTCAATAAATGCATGTTTATCTGTCACAGAAATTGTTAAAATTACGGTCCCAAGATTTTCCTTCAGAACTAAAATAGTGGTATATAATTACTATGATTGATAGACTTATTTCATGAAATAAGAAACAGAAATCTAAAGGAAGAGTACTGAATTGCAAATATTATATAAATCATTATGAATTACAATTATAATAAATAATAATCCAGGTATTTGACTTTTTTATCTGCACAGCTGTGAATGCTATCAATCATGATGGCATTCATGTACTACTGTGACCACAAGGAAGGAAATAATGATCAGTCAGGTGCTGAGCAGAGAAATGGCTGTATGGTATTTCTATAAACTTGACCATGGAGGTGACAGCACTGTGCTGAGTACAGTTCGGCTGCTGCCTGCCTTTGCTCTCTTGGTCCAGCAATAGCTCTCCCAGAAAACACATGGGAATAAAATGGCTTGGTTATGGTGGTGAAAACTGTCATCATGCATGTCAACCAGGAGGGTGCTCTCAGCTAACCCGCCCTGCCCAAACACCTCCTTTGAGTCCCATGGGATTCTCCTTTCTTTGCTCATAAAACAAACCCAATCATTTTCCATGCTGTTTATTTTGTTCTTAGTTGAAAAGTTCTGAAACCAGGAGAGTACTGCATTTTTAAAGCATGAAATCAAAAGCATGAATCCAAGCAGTCCTACAGCAGGCTTTTCAAAACGAAGCAGCCTTCCAAAAGTTTTGTGTCATACCTACCAACCTGAAGTGGATGCAGCATATGCCATAAAGCATCTAAAATGGCACTACATGCTAATGATTGGAGATTCAATACCAAATCCTCTTTTCCTGAAGGAAAGCATGTCTTCAAAACTGTGTTCTAAAAACTTGCATTCTGCATATGGATATTCTTGCTGCAATTAAAAATAAAAATGAAAACAATAGATAGCCAGTAAACGTTGTCTTTTAAAATAACAATAACATATTTAATTACTTTCTCAATTAACCTTGAGATATAAAAAAGGGAGAACTAATACCTACAACACACAATCTGTTTTTAGAAAATCTTCTGATTAATATCCCGTTTCCAAATCCTGACCAAATCTTCATCTGTTTTCTGACCAAAATTTGGTGATATAGTATGTTAAAAGTTGTAATGGAACTTTTCAAAGCTAGAAACCATTTCAAGCACGAGCGATTTAAACCTTGATAGTCTCATACCAAACACTGATTTTCTCTGCCTTTGTATTTGTACTCCAATAAGAGAAAACGTGGAGTATAGGAAAATTAATTGAATGAGTATTGAATATTTTCTTGGTATTAACTGGAAAGTATACATAAGTACAAATACAGGGGTTTTTTTACTCTAACTAATTTAGATAAATACTAGGCCAATAACCTTGTAAGTAAGCCATACATATAATAAACCTTAGATTATGAGCAGATCTGTGTGTTTGCCTTTTTCTTCTTTTCATTTGCATCAGATTTTCCTGTATCTTGTCATAATCAGGATGCCCCATTCTGAAATTAATACAATTGAAATCTTGTCGTTTTTTTTGGAGATAAGCATGTATCATACCCCTCCACCATGAAGCAATTTCAGAGGAAATCTTCCAACATTTTTTTGAATGCGGGTGTACTCTTGAATATATCTAAATTCCTACACATATATTTCCTTACTGTCTACACTTTCCTCAAATCCTCTGATTAGAAATGGTTTCCATTTAAGCAGAATTTATTACCTTACTTAGGGGCCCTAAAAAATGGGTTCTCTTGTCCTTTGCATATCCACTAACTCATGACTCACATATCAAAAGAGCTTTTGGAGTAGTTCCAACAAACATAATGAATCAAACTTCTCTGAAAACTTAGTTGAAAATGTCTCCTTTCTTACTGAAGAAAGCTAGAAGAAGGAAAGGAAACCATTCCTTTTGCAATAACCCAGAAAGGTTGCCATCTACCCAACCTGTGACACTGATTCAGTGGTGTTTGAAGGAGGTAAGATCTATTAGTTTCATAGCAATGTCTTAACAGCAACCCTATCCTGCCCCATGTCAAACCTGAAAGCAGTCCGAAGATTTGGAAAGCAAGAAAATAGCAGAGAAAGTAACACTACAACATAGAAATGCCAAGAATAGTCACTGAAGATTTAAAATCTGGCTATTGTATTCTAAGGCTGACATGATTTTACTTTTAGCAGTCAGGTGAGTTTTGGTGAGTAGTGACAGTGATGCTACTAAAAGTGCCATCACTTTAAAAAGTCATTTGCAGTCATACAAAGTTCATGGAAAAAAAGAATGTGAACCTATATTTTCAATAGAACATTATGCAGATCAAAAGGCCCCGAGCTTGAGCACTGGGATTTCAGATGTCTTTTAGTTAAGTCTAGACACTTGCCTGCTTAGCATGCTGGCTGTTTTCAATTCCATTTGGAGCCATCTGCCTTTACTGTGACAACGCAGATCATTCTCAGGAGACATTTTATTACATCACGTTACTTCATCCCATGAATTTTAGGCCTCTAAGTTCATTCTGTGGATTGAACTAATCATCTCTGACCTTTTTATGTGAATTATTTTATGTAAAATGGAATTTAAGCATCATTCTGAAAGGAATAAAATTGCTTTGTCTGCACTATGACCTTGTAACAAGGGTGGTTAGATGCTGTCTGTTAGTCCAAGCAGTTCTTTGAAGACTAAAAGCAAGAGTCTAATTTGTCCCTCACTATTTATTAATCTGCTGTATTATTGTGTCAAACATCTTTCTGAAGTTTGTTATGTGTTGTGGTTTAAGCCCAGTGGGCAGCTCACCCCCACATGGCTGTTCACTCACTCCCCCACCAGCAGGATGGGGGAGAGAATCGAAGGAGTAAAAGTGAGAAAACTCATGGGTTGAGATAAAGACAATTTAACAGGTAAAGCAAAAGCCACACATGCAAGGAAAGCAAAGCAAGGAATTCATTCCCCACTTCCCATGGGCAGGCAGGTGTTCAGCCATCCCCAGGGAAGCAGGGCCTCATGGCACATAACAGTGACTTGGGACAACAAATGCCATCACTAGAAATGCTCCCCTTTTTCTTCTTTTTCCCCAGATTTATATGCTGA
>WEKY01008250.1:23113-33468 GCA_013390045.1 Picathartes gymnocephalus | reverse complement strand
AGCTGCTAGGGATAAGCTGGTATTGATGGTTTCTTTTTTTTTTTTAAAAAAAAGCCTGTCAGGTTTGCCCAGATGTTATAAAATATTTTTAAATGATAATGTGATGAATTCATAGTACTTGCAATTGGATTTTTCAGTTTGTTTACTTTGTCTGATATAAACAAACAGTTTTGAATTAACTTCTATAACTTACTACATGAATGTGAACCTTCTACATGAATATTTTTAAATATGTACTTAAACAGATTTGGCAACTGATCGGAAGCTTTTTCGTCTGGTGTCGAACGACTCATTTGTCTCCATCCAACCTTCGTTGTCCTCTGGACAGGATTTGCCAAGGGACAACAGTGACAGAGCGTGCCTCTCGAACAACCAGCTTGTGGACCAGTCTAAAAACAGCGCATGTGACACAGAAGTAGCTTCGCTGGTAACTCTGCATTCTCACTCGTATAGGAAGGATCATAGACCACGAGGTGTACCAAGGACTTCTAGCTCTGCTGTTGCATTTCCAGATGCTTCACTAAATGACTTCCCCCTTTATCAGCAAAAACGAGGACTAGATCCTGTCAGTGAGCTAGAAGCTTCCAAGCCCCCTTCTGGATCCCGAGAGTCTTTGGGTGAGAACTCTTGCATTTCAGGAGTTTTTCAATTAGATGACATTCTGAAAAGTAGCAGCCCTCAACCATTGACTAAGAGTGGGAAGAGCAAATCCTTGAAAGGAGACAAAAGTATGGACAGTCTGAGAAGCCTGAGTACTAGAAGCAGTGGTTCAACAGAAAGCTACTGCAGTGGAACTGATCGTGACACCAACAGTACCATCAGTAGCTATAAAAGTGAACATACTAGCTCAACGCATATAGAAAGTGTTTTGTCAGAGCACGAGGAGGAGTCTCCTAGAGAAGAGAAAAAGGATGGTAAGAAAAAAGACTGTGGTGTCGACTCAGAGGATGACAGTAGTTCTACTACTGACAAAAGGACTAGTAGCAACAGGACTGCTGTGGAAGTGAGTCCTCTGGGTGGTGTTCAAGAGGTAAAGGGTTCTAATGCATCCGATGAGATGCACAGCCAGAAAGGTCTTGGTGCCTCTGCTTCAGAAGAGGCCAATAAGAACCCACATGCCAATGAATTGACTACACAAGCTGACAGGCTGCATGGGAAGGCTGCTGAACAAAGAGATGAGCAGAGTGAGAAACTAGCTGTGTTAGTAGATTCAAGAGCTTCTAAAGAAACTAGTGGAAAACAAAAAGAAGGAGATGTTCGACCAAAATCTTCTAGTTTAATACATCGAACAGCTTCTACCCACAAGTCCAGCCGGAGAAGGACAGGAAAAAAGCGGGCTAGTAGTTTTGATTCAAGTCGGCACAGGGAATATGTTTCCTTCCGAGGTGTATCTGGTACTAAACCTCACAGTGCTGTGTTTTGTCACGATGAGGACTCCAGTGATCAAAGTGACTTGAGCAGGACATCAAGCATGCAGTCAGCTCACCAGTTCAGCAGTGATAGCTCTTCCAGCACCACCTCCCATTCATGCCAGTCTCCTGAGGGAAAATACAGTGCTTTAAAGACCAAATATGTTTCTAAAGAACGTGGGGGCACAGACTCTGAAAATGCTCACAAAGCCCATGTAAGCTCTGAAGGAATTAGCAAAAAAAGATCTACACGACGGACTTCTAGCACAAACAGTGCCAAGAATCGTGCCAGAGTGTTAAGCCTGGACAGTGGTACTGTAGCTTGTTTAAATGACCCGAATAGTTTAATGGCACCAGGTAACATAAAACAGTTAACCACTTCAAAATCTGATTTGGAAGCCAAAGAAGGAGAGGTGCTAGATGAGCTATCTCTGTTGGGAAGGGCTTCACACTTAGAGTCAGTCACTCGTTCTAGGAATAGCTTACCAAGCCAGGCTACATTTCCTGAAGGGGAAGAGCCAGAATCAGCAAGTGGAGGTAAGTAAATGCCCTACCAGAAGTACCTTGTCATATTTTGTTAATGAGTCCCGTATCTATGACTTGAGGATGCTCAAGTACAGTTTTAACTTATGTTTCTTCACTCTTGCCCAGTAAAACTGAAAAAGCATTTCCTTCATAATCTCTTGAAAGATCTACAGAAATGGGTGTTGAATCCAAACAGCTTTTACAAAATCTCTAAGTAGATATGTTAGGGGTTTGTTACCAGCAGTCCTCTTTAATTAGAGCTGTATCTTAAAACTATTACTTGTGATCAAATCAAACCTGCTCCATTGTATTGAGTAATACAAGCTACTGCAGCTTCTCTGGCATGGCTTGAGGTGGTATCAAAAAATAAAACCAATACCAAACCCTTACCATGCTGCCTTTAGTTGTGGATTCTTACAATGGTTTAGTTACTAAGCTGAGTTCTCCTAGGGATTTGATTTTTGCTTAGCCTTGCGATTGCTGGCTAGACAGTCTTGTTTACATTGGGTTTTTGGGGCTTTTTTCTTTTCATTATATGAACACAATAACCTTCCAGTGCTGGAGAAGAATGTAGTTTCCTCTTATTTACCCTGACTACTGTTTTGCTTGGTGTAATGTGAATAAGAAGCTTACCTGTAGTAGCTGTGGTTAATACAGATTAGTAGTGGCATTTAAAACAAAATTTGGAGCTCTTAATAGTTTTTTTGTTTATTGCTTGTTATAGTGTTGCTTTTCTTGGTTAACTATATTGACTTCCTTAACTGGGAGACTTTTTGTGTCAAGGTAGATAAGCGTCTTTAGAATACATTTTCAGAACAGTGTGAGGTTGCTAAGTGCCTCAGTCTGACTTCTGGCATTTTCAGAGGCCATTACCTACCAGAAAATCTGGATCTTTACATCTAGGTGCACAAACCCTTCATAAAACTGTATTTTAGATCAAGACAGGAATTTTTAACAAACTGTAGGAAATTTGTCTGTTTTTATTATGTAGACTGCCTAAACAAAATATAGTGACTCTTTCATCTTAAAAAGAGAGGTTTCCAGTCCACAGTGAGATAAGTTGTGTGACCAATAATGGGGTTCTCTTTTGGTTTTGTTTGGGGCTTTTTTTGTGCAGTTTTTTGTGGTATGTCACCTAATATGAATACAAGAACTATAAAAATCAATATGATTAATTTCTAGGGAGTAAAAAACCGTGCCACACTGAAGTTCAGCTGTGTATTGATTATTGATCAAATTTGACTGGTTTACAACTAGTTCAGACCTATTTATATGCCTGCACTTTACTAATATATGTAGATTTGTTAATTTTTTTTTCTGTTATTCCTACTAAGATTTCTTTACTTTAATAAAAGAGCAGCTTTAATAAAAGAGTCAAGGTTTCTCTTCTAGTACTAATTCTACAAGCTAAGCTAATGTACATTCTTCCTAAGGCCTTGTTAAAGTGACAGCTCTTCATGTCTACTGAGAGTAATTTGACTGATAAAAGGTCTCCTTTATATATTTACCATTTTTGACTCTATGCTTTCCTTAGCACAAAATTTGATTTCATTGTTTTGTTATTACTGCTTAAAGCTGTTAAGATTCTCCTTTTATGTGCAAAGGAAGAGTAACATATACCTTACCTTTCAGAACATGTCAGACTTTGTGTGCTTGCTACTTGTCAGTAGTCTGAAAGAATTAATGGAAGACAAATGCTGAATATTGTGAAATATTTTGGTTGTTCTTTTGAAAAAGTTTGTCTTCCCCACCATTTTACTCAACACTTTTCAAAGCAATTGTAAAGATAGAAATCTGTAGCAGCTTAAGTAGGAAAGGCTTGCTGTCATTCTTGGTGGCCTGATCCATTTCCAGTTTAAAATTTTACATGATGGTCATTTTGAAGTTGTTAGTACTTTTAATAAGGGGCAAGTACCCAAGTAGTACTTTTGTATGGGTTGCAGGCTGTCTTTAAGAAGCAATCTGGAATCAAGTTCTCCACATCTGGTGACATGATATGGTTAATAACACTTCCTGTGTTCTTCCTTCCTATCAAGAGAAAAGGAAGTATTTCCTTTATGATTNCAATCAGCAGAGTGTTTGTTTTCCTGGGTTTTTTGCTTATTCTGCCTTTTTTTTTTTTTTTTTTTTGGAAAGCAGAATGAAATTACGACTTACTTTTCTTTAGCACTACTTAAATATTTGTGGTCTTGTCTAGCACCAAGGCAGTAATTACATTGCATTTATCTGTTCGTGACCAATCTGACTAATTCTTTCATAGTGTCCTTCTTTACTGATTTTTTTCTCTTGTGTGTTTTGTTGTGGGTTTTTTTTTTTTCCCCCAAGATTTATAGCTTATATTACAAGTTTTGTAACATCTGTATCTTTAATTGTGATTTTCTTCTTTAGGCTTACCCATGACTACTTGTAATGAGAGAAAATGTTTTAACTCTTTAGAATCTAAGTGCTTTATGGCCAGTATTTCTTACTGCTGAGATGTCCTCACCTATTGGGAGGTTTTTAAAAACATACATCTGTGATATAAATACGTGTTATGTGTATAAATGTATAGCATTTTTTGGAGAAAATTAATAAATTATTTACTTGTTGCAGGTGAATTGCAGAATAAAGTTGGTTTGGATTTTCGTAAGATCGGGGGATATTAGTTGGATGTGATTTTTAGAAGTAGTCTGGTCCAACCTCCTACTGAAAGGATTATTTTATAATTTTATATAAATATTTTTAAATGTCTATGATTGCTTATGATAACTTTCTTAAACAAATAGTTAACAGATGCACACTGGATAGCTGAAAGATTGACATTAATACTACCTCCTCTTTTCTAGTTAGCAGATTTCAGTTCCTGTTTTTCAAATATGACTTAAATCAGTAATTATAACTTCATTTTATCATTCAGTCTTTGGGGACTAAACTAAGAAGTACATTCTTGTTTGTGTAAGTACTACAATGTTTCATAATGGATATGGCCTTTACTAATCTTCCACTAAGCAGGATGCTGTACCAACTTGTACATATTTCACTTCTGCAGATACAAGTTAGTAGTTTCATTTCTGTGTTATTATGCCAGGAAGTGGTGAATGACTCACTTGCTGTGAGATAGTATGTCCATTTGAATAGAAATTGCAATTCATTAAAATGCAGAGAAACAGCATCTG
The DNA here is from genome assembly GCA_013390045.1 of Picathartes gymnocephalus. Taxonomy (NCBI): domain Eukaryota; kingdom Metazoa; phylum Chordata; class Aves; order Passeriformes; family Picathartidae; genus Picathartes; species Picathartes gymnocephalus. Next base: position 28,379 of record WEKY01008250.1, on the reverse strand, counting down.
AAAATTCTGATATTAAGTGTTATGTGGTGAGTGCGTAACAAAAAATGGAAGATGTCTTACAGTAGTTATCCTTGTTCAGCTATTCAGACTCCAAAAGTAGCTAGTCATGGGTTAGTTGAAGTTGCTCAAATGTCTAATGATATCCTGGAAATAGCCCCTTTGCACTGTCCTGTGCTTGATTTCTGTCAGATGTGTGCTGTTTCTGGATTGCTGTTTGTAACCATTTAAAGAACCACCATAATGCTGATGTTTTGTAAAACTTGAGCTGGCCTGAAAAGTCCAGTGTGTAGTGGTTTTCTCCAGTTCTATATTAATTGTAAAAGATGGTCCCTTTAAGTTGCTGCTCTGTTTTACAGCTTGCTGTAATTTAAGGTTTGTTTAAGTTCTTGAGATACATACCCTTTTGTAAATGAAACAAATGCATGTATTGTGATGCATTTTTCCTTCTGTGCATTGCATAGCAATATTGAAGTAACAGCTCATTTTCTGTGTTTTGAGGTCTGCAGTACATCTCTACAGGCAGGCAAAATAGGGCTTTGTGAGTTTGGATTACTCTTGTTTGATATGACACATAGACACCTGTTCACATGTTCAGTCTGTGTGTATTTGTACATATATGCTTAGCGTGTCTGCCTGCAGTTATTACAATTCAGTGTTCTGATACTCAGCCAACAGTCACAGCAGCTGCTAGCAATATATTACTTTTTTCCTACTATGTTGATGTTGCACGTGGTCTATGCCATGACTCGATTTGCCGGTGTTGTAGAGCTGTCCTGTGCTTCTGGTGGCTTTAGTTTTTGCTATGTTTTCTTGCAGATAGAATTAATATAGTTACAGAAGATGGGCTTCTGATCTTTTTTCCTGTGTGTCTGCCACTTCATGCTCAAACTACTAAACTGAACAGTTTTGCATGAGAAATTGAAGTTTAAAAATGGTAGAAACTGAAAAATGTGTCAAGTTCTGTGATCGGGTTGCATATATGTTGGCTGTCTCTATTAATGTATTCAGCAGAACTCTGCTGTAACCGGACCCAGGTAAGCAGATCAGCAGTAGAAAGGGCTCTCTTCTATATGAGATTCTTTCTTGGAACCAAAAGATCGTATTCCATTACTTGGTTTTTTTAGCTGTTAACTAGCAGAGTCGTAATGTACCTGGCATTTGGTTCAAGCATGACAGAATTTTTAATGTTAGCCCTTGCCAATATCTGACTTGGAAAGCATTTTATTATGGTATCACAGCTTTTGTGTCTGAAGGTTGAATTTTACAGAATTCCCTCTGATGCTGGATATCTTGTCATCTCAGTAGAGGTCAGATTGCTACCTTTAAACACTTAAAGATGTAGACAGTGTTAGGAATGATATGAGGCTGCTGTGGAATTTCTGCAGTTTTGGAACTTACCAGTTTTCAATAACACTTGGAATGAGTCTTGCGTCTTGCGTTGTTAACCACTTATTAGTAAAGCAAAATCTTAGTACATTTTGTGGGGACTCAACCCTGTGGTTTGTCCCCTTTCTGGTATTTATGCATAATACAGAGGCTTTCATTAGATGACTTTTGCTTGATTTGGGAAGAGTGGTTCCATTTTGTTGACATGTTTTTTCACGTATTTGCAAAGTATTAATCTCAAACAGGAGTTCAATAGGAATTTTTGATGTTAGATAAAAATGAAGCTGCATCTTGTTGCTGGTTTGTAGATGTACCTGGGTTTATTAGTATGCATATAAGCAGCAAAGTTCTAAAAGCTCTATCAGCTGTGATGGAATTGCTCACATTGCTGGAAAGTGTAGCTGTAAAATGTATTGAAGTTGGCTACTAATTAACATTCGGTGTTTTAGTTAAGGCCATGTAATGCAAACATGACTTTCTGGGTGTGATACACTAACATGGTGTGCCACATATGCTGGAAATGCTGTGTTCTGAAGACTTACAGCATCTTTTCCTTCAGGTGAATAAATCTAAACACAGTGTCAGAACTAACTTTATTAAAGATTAATATCAATTACAAGCATTTGTCTGCTACATGAACATAATACTAGGTATTGATACCCAAATCGTGGGATACAGGGTCTGTACTGGGCAGGGGATCAGATGAGGTTTAGCTTTAGTTCTTTGACCTGAAGTCCATCAGCATTATATTCAAGAGGTCTGTGTGAGCAGCCTAATGTTTTTAAAAGTGGAATAATGCAAGTAGGAAGTACAATGAAGTAGAATAACTAAGACTCCTTATCTTTAGCCTTAGTATGAAAATTTTACTGTCAAGCTGGTCTGAAAAAATGTTTGGTTCAGAATTCAAACCAGATGGTTTTATTGTCCTGCTTGTTCCCTCCTTGATAGTGTTTTGTTTTTTAGATTGTTGTAGTGACTGTTTTGGCATAATTGTAAATATTTCTCCAGGCCAGTTTCAGACTTACTTTTTTTTCTTTTTTTATAAATGCAACCACAACATTGAAGTTTTGGGCTTACCTTTCTTTCCTGAATTGTGTGTTGTTTTCTTCTGCACTATTTTCTAGCAAAAGTTTATGACTTGGAAATATCACTCTGTTCTTCATTGTTTCTCCTTTGCTGCCTACATCTCTGTTCTTCATAAATAGTCATTAATGGTATTTTTCGTTAAATATCCACAGTAAGTTATAATACTCTGAGCCAGTATTTTGTTGTTTTTTTTTTTTTTTTTATCAGAGAAGTATAAGTAATCCCCGCAACTGTAGTCTTTATTAAGGACCATAATAATATGGTGATTAACAACTGCATACTGAAGATACGGACAGGACAGACTGCTTCTTTCTACTCGAGTATTTTTCAAGTATTGTTGTTAATATAGTGTTAGGGCATGTGAAAATAAACTATAAATGCCTCAACCATGAGGAGAATCGTAGTGCTAACCCATAAATGCATGTGAAGTACATCACTCAGGTTTTGAATACAAATGAGATACAGATGCTCAATACAGAAGAACAGCGTTTCAGCTGTTTGGTTTGGCAATGTTCTGTCTTAGAAGACAAATTTCATTGCTTATGTGAGTGCATAAGCCATAAACAGTCATTCCAGCTCTTGCTGAGAATGTGTAGGCTTAGTAATTAGTGATTGAAAATAGATCACAGTTTCCCATTTGATAGGGTGAGAAAGGGCGTGTCCAAGCATCGCTCAGGTTCTGTGTGCACCTTTAACCATACTTAACCTGACTAATGTTCAAAACCATCTAGGCTTTAAGTGATGGGGGAGAGCTGTTGGGTTTTTTGGTTGTGGGGTTTTTTTTCCTGAGAAGAGTGAGGGAGACTCTCTGCTGTGGTAGGTTTTTTTGCTTGTGTTCTAGTTAGACTGATTTCAGTTTTTATCCCAAGAACTCTATGGTTTTCCACATGGGTACTGATGCCTTAAGTTTTAAGTTTTTTCTTTGTCTGTTCTGCTTTAGCTTCATATTAAGTGTTACTAAGTTCTCTTCACAGGGTAGTTAGACACAACAATTCTCCCCGGCTCAAAATTCAAGGACAATTGTTCCAAACCTCAGGCCCAAAAGCATAAACAATGTAAAAAAGGAGGGCAAACAAGGAGGATGGAACTTCATAATTCGAAGTTATTAATTGGACAGTTAACCTCAATATGCAAATGGACCCTAACTTATAAAAGTGTGAAACCCTGTGACCAGGGGCTCCTGCGTCCCTCTTGAGACCCACCCTGGCGGAGCTGCAGCCGGGCTCTTGTGTTGCCAGGGTGTGGCCTTTGAAGGCCTTTCAATAAATACCTACTTTATTCCTCTAATTCTGTGTAGCCTCTGTTCCAGGTCAAACTGATAAGGCATCAATACTTCACCTTTGTATTAGTTTCATACCACGTCTTTCCAGCAATCTTATGAAGAATTTGTCTGTATTTCAGAATTTATGTAAGGCACTGGGTTTAGCATTTGTTTGTAGCAAAATGAAATGATCTTAGTAATGCAATAAAATTTTGGCAGTTCTGCTTTTTCATGTTGAGCTTCTTAAACTTCCATCTTCTAAGTTTTGGTTAAAAGCAGTGTTAAATAGGTGCCGGAAGATGTTGCAAATGTTTTGGTTTGTTTTTAAATAAATGTTCCTGTTCAAAGGAAAATATTTGTACTTTGTTTCTCAAAACTAGGTATCTTATACAACAGTTGCATAGTTGTAGTGTAAAACTATGATTCTTCCATTCTGTTTAAAACTTAGTAAAATTACAGAGGTGAGTGTAAAAGGGTTCAGTGTAAAGAATCATTCCAAGTATCTGATGACAAAATGATGTCCTCGTGGCTTTTTAAGCATGTAACTGCAAATTTGGCTCTTTTCCAATCAGAAGTGTTAAACAAATTAATTTTAATGCAGCTGTGCATGCAAACACACATTGATTAACAGATACTAGTGTCATTATTTCTTCTTTGAAATTAGTTGTGTAATATTTGGGAATAGATGTGTGAGGGGTTAAGTTTGCCACAAGGTTGTCACTAGGTCTCCACCTCTTATTTTATTGATCTCTGGGATGTGGGTTTGTATTTGTAATTTGTACACCTTGAACTTCAAACATGATTTTTGTGTTCTTGAAAATAGATAATGCTGGGGACTCACATTCATATGACAACATACAGAGGAAATGTTTGAATTTCTTGACATTAAGTGTAGTCATTCAGCATAGAAGTGTAGAATAGAAAAACAGAGCACCTTTTAACAAACATTCTGTAAGCTGAAAAGCTTGTCTTCCTCTACTGATTAAACTAAAGTAAGCAGGAACTTTAGAAGCATTATATCTTCGTATTACATCTAGATTTTGTACATGACTCTTGATGTTGGATCTTACATTTCTGGAGACTAGGATAAGTTGTAGGTAGCAGTATTGGAGAACTGTGTGTGACATCATAAATATTAAAGAAAGCTTATTTATATTGAAACATGATAAAACTGCTCTCAGATCATGGTAGAGGGTAAGTTAGGAACTTACTTCCTACTGGTGAACTCACAAGCAGTTGCACTGCTCCTTCTCATTAAATGCAAGTAGAAACACAAATAATATAAATTAACATAAAGAGCTTTTCATACTGGTGTGTATATATATATTCTAAATTTTATGTCTTCTGTGAAATTATATTAAAAAAAACCAAACCTCACCAAAAAGTCCTCCACAAGACTGAGCAAACCCAAGGGGCTGATACAATAAACAAAACAAAACCACAACCCCTCTGGTTTTCCTTTATAACCAAAAGCAAACTTTGCTCATTTTGACTTTCCACACTTTGTGCTAATGCTCGCTGCTCAGCTAGCTT
>WEKY01008250.1:3772-23104 GCA_013390045.1 Picathartes gymnocephalus | reverse complement strand
TTTTTAACTTCCTTAGTCATGTTTTCAACATGTAGCTTCTTGCAATGTTGTGTAATGTTAGCACACTTAGAGCTTGTTGGTCTGAAAAGACATGCAGTCTTTTCAAAAGAACTTGTAGACTTGTATAGTGACCCTGAATGTCACCACATGCGTTCAGGAAGGATGTGTATAAAAGATGTGCATTAAACAAAAGTTTCAAGATGATAAATCAAAAATATCATGGTAAAACAGGTAGAAAGCTACACTAAAATCCACTTTGACTTTTAAAAGTTAAAATGAAGTAATAAAAAGTTAGAAAATGCCAAAGCTGTTTTCTTGTACAGCTTTGGATTTAATCTCCAAGTACATATAAGTTGTTTTTTTCATTTTCATTTTTCTTCAAGCATGTTTGTATATTTAGTTTCCTCACAGGACACTGCCTCTGTTAGTTGAGATAGACTTGCTTTAGTGATAAATGGGAGCTATATGGGGAGGACCATGTTCATGTTTCCATAGACGCTGCTTAAGTTATTGCAGAAGATGATGTTTGCTAAAGAAAAACAGGTATCTGTCAGTGTTAAGTATGTTACCTTAAAGACTTGCACTTGAGTGCTGCTTTTGCAAAGTAGTTGCAAGTGGTAATTAAGATGCAATGCTTATGTTTACCATCTTAATGGTAATTCAGATATTTACATTTGATTTAAGACTAGTAACTGTTCTTTATTTCACGGTACTTAACTATGGTCTGATTACCAGAATTGCTTTTGCATCTGAACTCAGTGGAAGTTGTGTTATAAGTATGAATTTGTATATGCTGATATGTATCTTAGAAAAAATGAGCTTTACAAATTGTCATTGAAAATTAATGGGTGGTTTTGACCTCGTGTGTCAGGATTCAGTCTGTCTTGTTTAATGTGGTTCACTTAGTTTGTACCTCAAGTATGAGAGCTACAAAGAAATCCTTAAAGAAATTAGGCAGTGTATTAAAATAAAACTGTGTATTAAACCACAGGAGAAACTTACAGAATTCTTACCTGGAAAGGTAGTATAATCTATTGATGCTTAGAATTGTAAAAACATTTAGGGAGGAATGAGGAGAGAACAAGCAATCCCCTCGTTTTCCTGAAAGTACAGGAAGGGACTGAGTTAAGCATGCCCTTCACTTCTGTAGTTTTGTTAATGCAGTGCTTGAATGCTGGTGTTAAAATGTATCTTTTCATGTAGCTTCTTTTGTTTTAAAGCAAGCTATAGATTGAAGCTTCAGGTATAGAATTCATTTGGTGAGCCGTGGTTCATGGGTGAATTAAACTCTTGTTTCAGCCATTATTGCTTGAGCTATGGCAGTAATTCACAACAGTAGTAGGTTGCTGTTCCCTGTAGACCAGCATTAGAATCTTTGCTGGTAAGTGTTGAAAGCTTAATGACAGCAGTATTGTAACTTAAGTGTGCTGAAGTGCATATGGGCTGCTCTGCCTGTAATATTTCTGGTATTGCTCTCTGTGGGTTTGGTTTTTTTGGGGGGGGGCGGGGCAGGGAGACAGGGTGTTTGTTTTTTGTTTGTTTGACAGAATTCTTGGTTTTCCCACTCTAGTAACAGGCTTCTTGGTTACCAACTTGTGGCTTCCCTGTCAAGATTGTGATTCTCCTCTTGCACTGACTTCATGTCAATTTTTTTTTTTCCCTCCATTTGCCTGCCAAACCCTATTTTCTTTGCGGCCTATTCATTTGAGCTCTTTAGTGCTCTGCATTCAAATTGGCTAGGAGCTTCCTTGGCTCAGGAGGAAGACTTCTCAGATTGTAGACACACCATGAAGCAGTCTGAATCTGAAACTGTTCAGACTGTAGAGCTTAAGGAGCACAGGTGGATTCTGGGGGATAATGTGTGGATAAACATTTTAATCCCTTGAGTACATACAAACTGTTTTTTGTGAGGTTCATTTATAAATGAACCAAGCCCTTTGTTTGGGGAGTTGAAATAACAAAACCCTCAGTCCTTAAAAAGATTTCTCTCACTTATTCTCAACCTCCTGCTTCTGTAAATTCTATTGTAACTAGTCTAGAAGGAGCAACGTGTATCCCTTGATGCTTACAGGGGGAAAAAAAATTTACTCTGTTTTGTCCCCTGAAAGAGTTGTGATGGCGTTAACCTACCTATTTGGCAGGAGTTATAAAATTGAGAAGATTATGGTGAGAAGTGGTAGACAACTTTGCTAGGTTGTCCTTCAGGCTGCTTCTTAATTACCTGTTCAATGAGATAAAGGGTGAGATCAGTTGCCTCTTCCTGCCATGCGTAAACGGAAAAGATTTGGGATAGCCAACTTCTTTTGCAACCTGGCTGTTTGGGTCTGGGGGTAGAAAAAAGTAAGCTGTATATTCAAGAACATTCCCCCAACCACCCAGATTTTTGCTAATAACTATGTGTTGTGATCCTGTCTTGAGGCAGCTTGTTTGAACAGTTAGGGCATAAGCTATTTCTGTTGTTGCAAGTCAAGGTCATTAACTTGGGGAGGGTCAGAGGGAAGAAAGGAGTCTTAAGTTACTGTGTACGTAACTAGGATGGGTTCTTATTTGACCTAAAGTCTGTCTTGATGCAGCAGCACAAGCCAGCGAGGAGACTGTCACATTTCGCCGTGAACGCAGCACATTTAGGCGTCAGGCAGTACGACGCCGGCACAATGCAGGGAGTAACCCTACCCCTCCTACATTGCTCATCGGATCACCCGTCAGGTAGGGTATCTAAATGTTCCACCATATTTAGCATGCATGCAGCAGACCACTTCCCCACACCCACCAGTGTTGCCAGAACAGCACTTTTTACTTCCTTCCCCACCATAACCTCCTTGAGCTGTCACTGCATGTCACTGTGGGCTTGTTGAATTGTGCATGTATATGTGGCACTATTTTAAAAATGGTCAGGATAGTCAGTCTCTTAACATGTTGTAGCTGTTTTCAGATTGATATAGAATTAACTAATGCTAACAAACTTAGCCTCAGAGGTTTTTGTCAAAAGTTTGAGAAACTTTTACTTCCAATCCACAAGAGAAACCCAAGGAAATAGTATCAGCACTCCTCATTTTGTTTTTTTTTTTTCCCTTGAAGAATGCAAGCATTAGGGACTAGTACTGTGATCACTGTTCACATTTGTACATTGTGAGAGATAAGCAAAATGACAGAACATGATAAAGAGCTAATTACATACAGAGGCTCCAAATCTAAAATACAGGTAAACTTTAATGAAGATTCTGCAGCTTTTTACAGCAGAAGAGAAATAGTGAAGTGAATAAAATGCCCGGTATTGCTTAGTATTAAATCGAATTGTGTGGCACTTTGCATGCCTTGGCAATGTTTAAAATGTACTGTGTACCTGTGTCTCAGGAGTCCCCCAACTTTTACTAGCCCCTTTGTTTACAATGCTAGTGAGCCATACATCAGATCTGTTTAATCAATCAGCCTGAACAGTAGAAACAGCAGCCACAATAAGTTTTTACGCTTGTGTTTTAAGTCTTTGTTTCTTGATTGCTTATGGTATTGGAGAATCTGGTGAGGAGAATGTGGCCTGTAGAAGAAGGAACAGTCCCCTATAAGTATCGAAGTAATTCTTCCTTCAGTTACATGATAAATATGTAGGAGTAATTGCATATGTTATATGTTCCTAATATCTTCCTTTGTATGCTAAACTGTTTTTGTGTTTTGGGAATATTTATGTAATTTATTGAACTAGAAAAAGCTGTGGAAACTTTTAAAAAGTTTAAGAACCGAATAAAAAGAAAACACAATAGAGGATGGCAAAGGAATTGTGCCATCTTTGTCACACCACTAAAATATTTGAGGACTACGTTTGCAAATGTTCCTCAGGCAGGGGCATTACAAGAATGATACCTAGAAATCTAACAGATGGAGGACTGATTTCTGTCATATCAAGGACTGAAACAGTTAGGTGTGTTTTTAGTGGCTACTGCAGTATGAAGTAGTAATCATGTAATTTTAGATTTTTCTTTAAGCTTTTGGTCTTGCTGAATGTAGGATGTTCAACTTCAAGCTAGTGATTTACTTCACAGTGAAGGATGATAAAACTTTGTATTCTTTCAGATCACTTTTGCTGTACCTTGTTGCCTTCACTTGCCTCTGAGTTTTTTGTTTTCTTCTTTTTTTTTTTTAAATAAAGGAGGGTAGTGGAGTTTTGTGTATTGCAGCATAAGTGGCTGTGTAGATTAATGACAGCATCTTAACTGTGTATTAGTTAGAAAACAGTGTTTTCTTTCTTGTAGGTATAAAGTAGGGAAAATAAAGGACTCTGTTTTAAACTGTGGTTGACAGCTGCCTCATTTCCACATGCTAGTGAAGTCATTAACATTCCCATGGCTTAGACTTGACTTCAGAGAGAGACTATGAAGTAACTTTGTGAACTCTGTGAATCATGAATTTCACTTTGTGAAGTGGGAATAACTCTTTAATCAGACAAGATGTTCAAGGGTGAAGAAGCAGATTAAATATTCTAGCCTTGTATTTCCTCTAATCTAAATTTGTTCTAACCTAAATTAAAAAAAAACCAAACTGCTCGCTGTACTTTGTCTAGCATAATGACATACATTATCAAAAATACTTTATAAAATAAACTTATTCATAATTGAGTACTTAGTGAGGTTAATTTACACAAAGCACTCTTCATGATGCTAAATGACTCTTCCTTGGAGTGGAATTAAATTGCCTTAGACCAACCAAACACCAAAGTGCTTTCATATTTGTTTGACAGAAATTCCATTTGAGCTATCAACTGTGGAATATATCTGAAAAAAATGTATGTATTAGTGTTCTAATTTCTAGGTGAACAATCTAAAAAAACCCTTTCCTTTATATGGGTAGCTTAATTTTACTGTAAATTCTGTGTTACTGAAAGAAGGAAACCCTTAAGAAAGATTTAAAAGAAAAGAAATCATGCCTAAGGAACAAATGTGAAGAAATACAGAGACATTTTTAGCCAGTTTACAACTAAGTAGTTTTTAAAATATCAATGCAATTGTAATTGTATGACATCACTCCTGTGTGCTGTTGGTGGGCTGCCCCAGTGTAGTTTCTGATATTGCTAATCCATGACTTCAGATATTTAACTTCTAAGAGTATTAGGTTTACTAATCTTTAGTGCCTTCATGTTATGTTTCTTGTTCTTGCTAGGAAAACTTTAATCTCTAATCTTTTAACTTTGTCATAAAATTGGATGTTGGGGGAATATTCCCCAAGACCTGTTGAGATACATCTGATTTGTTTTTTAATTTCCTATCTATGATTGCCATTACTCGTCACTTCCTCTGTGAAATAGTAAAAGAGACAACGGCATTATATGTATGTGTCTTTGGCAATGGTAGACAAGTCAAACCTCGTCTATTCTAGTCTAGTAAATTCTGCTGGTTTGATGCTAAAGTAGACAAGATTATTTTGCCTGGTAACCTAAAAAACCCCAAATCCACCATAAAACACCATCCGCCCCTGCTTTTGTCCTGTCTAAATGTCAGTAGTGTTTTGGGCACTTTAAAAATAAGTATGCACTGGCATCCTGTGTAGTCAATGGTGTATGCATGTGTGTAAGTGACTGTATGAAGCAGAATTTTATTCTTACAATAATCAGTTAGGCAGAGAATAAACACTTTTTGCATTTCTGTACAATTGGTTAATATCGATGTTTTGGTGGGATTTTTAATTGTGACAAATGTGGATAACTATTCACAGGGCAGCTGTGTATATACCTCTTGAGATGTACCTGCTATTTGTGGGAAAGCATTATTGTTTAGCATTGGTTTGGTATTGCTGATAATACTTAAGGGAGGCAGTGAAGGTTGGCACATCTGTGGACTTCGCTAGGGCTTTTGTTGCTGCATAGCTCACTGAAAGCCTTGTGTATGGCAGCAAAACACTGAATTTAAATTTCAGATTAAAATGCTAGAACACAATAAATAAGTTGCAGTTCTTCTCCTGAGCTGTGTGCATGTCTGCATTATTTTGCATGAGCTTTTCTTAACACCTATTCTTATATCCATATTTTGTTTTCCAGTGATGCTCTAACAAAAGAACTGAAAAGTAGATGATGTAGAAAATACTGTTAAAAGCAAGTACATCAGATATAACCCTTCAGCTCTTAGTAAGATCTTGTTTTTTAGTTGACTCATTTCCCAACTCCAGCATCACACTGTAAACAGTGGAGTGTTAACAGCAACAGGTGATACATATTGTTTTTCAAAAGAGTGTTTAAGCTATTTTCCAGTCTTTAAACTACAAGATCTTTTATCTAAGATAATGCCTCAGCTAATGAGTATATAATGTAATTTCTTAAAATCCACAAAATGAAGGATAATAAAACCACTGCTCTCTCAAAGATGGTATGATATCAACTGTAAATGTCATGTACTCTGACACTTTGTCATACTTTAAAATTTAATATTAAACAAACTATTTTTAAAAGTCTAACTTTGGTATATAGCTTTATAAAGTGATTTTGCAGTGGAAGTCTGTGAAGAGGAGAATTAATATTTTCAAAAACTGTCTGCTTATGGCTACGAATGTACAGATTTCTCTGAAGGCCAGGTTGACTTTTAAAACCTGTGTTTTGGCGAGTAATAAAGCTTTTTCTGAAACGTCAAAATAACTTCAGAATTTACTAAAAACTTTCTCCAATTAATAACTTTCTATAGAGAGGCTTAATATGTTCCAAATAATTCTGAATCCAAACATATCCCTTCAGTTATCTACAAGGTCTGTGGTATCATGTGTCCATTATCAAAGCTTAAAGATGTTTTCTAGTGAGTGTGGATTAATAATAAGAAAGGTGATGTCTCTGTGGCTAATATAAAAGCCCTAAACAGCCAGCTAAACAGCTGATCAGCTCATAACCTGAATAAGCAAAAAGGACCCCAACTATTGTGAGAAGACTGGAGTAGTCAGTAGTAAGTATAGGTGATACCTCAGGTTAGTCTGTAGTTAAACTAACCACCAGTAGTTTGCTTTTGCACCTGCAAATTGACTCAGAATATACCTGTTGGGTGTCCTGGGGAGATCTTAGAAAGCAGTACTACTTCTAAGAAGTTGACAGGAGCAGTATCTCTAGATTACTGATGTAACTAGTGCCTAAATACTCTATTACACAGAATTTAGGGGTTCCTTTTACCCTAACTATTGGCTGCTTAATGCTACTATATTCCTTTTTAAGAAAAAGTTTTCCTCTTTAAACTGAAAAATCTTGTTTTGCTTCACTTCTGGCTCTTTTTCCACTTCTTCCTGGTAATGTGTCCCCAATGCGTGTTTTCTTGTAGCCTTCAAGATGGTCAGCAAGGCCAGCAGTGCTCCTCCCAGGTCAGAGTGCAGTCCCGCCCCCCTTCCCAGGCAGCTGTGCCCGGCGCTAGCGCCTCCTTGCTGGTGAGAAATGGGAGTGTCCACTTAGAAGCATCACAGGCCACTGCATCTGCTGTAGGCGGTAGCAGTTTGCACCATGAACTTGGTATGCAGGCCTTATGTAACCTTGGTGACATGGAAGTTTTAATACAGCAGATTTATTGGTAATAATGCAGTGAAAATCAGCTAACCTGAACTTTGTTTCTGAATCTTGTAGGTGTGTTTCTAAGAAGGCCATGTTGCTCATCAATTCGTTGCCTTTGTCAATCACCTTCTCAGGCACTTTCTCTAACAAATGCATGATGGGAAATAAGGAGGCATAGATACAAGTAATCCTGGTGTGAGAGCTTTCTTGATTTGAACAATGTTACACAAATAATAAATCTTTCCTGTGGTCCTGCAGGAAGTTGAGCAGAGATGGAGACTTTGGGGATCTTCTGGTTCCTGAAAAAAAAAAAAACCAGACCAAAAAAACCCCCAACAACTTACAGCTCCTGGGAATTCTTGATCTTACCTTTTATAGATGAGTTGCTTAGCTGCTGTTCAAAATAGAAATACTTATATAAATGAATGCTTTGCTTTTAATGTACACCTTAATGTAGGAGCTTGGTATTAGAAGTATATCTGGACTTCTGTGTATCAAATGTCGTCATTTTACAGAGCTTTATAGTGCCCTCTTAGTTCTGCATGGTCTATTTCATGTGGTATTCTTGATTATTAACTTCTTAATTAACTTCTATGTGGCTAATAAAATTACTAGGGAGAAGTTAAGATGGTCTTAATAAATGACTGATCTGCCACAGTGTAGGGGAAGATTTCGAAAAATTCCTGGCAGCAATCTTTGCAGCTATCTATACCTGGCCTGAATTACTTATGACTTCATCATTAATATGTAACTCTTCCTTGAATTATTAAAATGGGTATCTTGAGCACTGACAATTATTAGTGATGGAATTTTGAGCAGCTGTCAGCTGTAATAACCTAAAAGCACAGGTTTGATCAGAACACTGACAAAACATTTGTTTCAGACCTTTCTATAACCCAGTACTAAAAGATAAGTGAGTTGTCATCTTACTCCACCAGAGGGGAAGACTCCTTGAGTTGCCAGTTTTTGGTAACCCTTTAAATGTGAATTTGACTGAATCTTCATTCTTCTGCATCATCTAGCTGCAGTAAAAGGAAAAATGGAATATAAGCAAAAGTGAAAACCACCTTGATCTACTCTGAGATGTTTTAGAAAATTTAACTACAGATGTAATAAACACACACTATCTAGTTACCTAATCATTTCTGTTGTAGATTCTCTTGCTTTACTGTTTTCTAGATAGAAGTGTTACTGTTTCAATGTCAGTGCTTGTATGTGTCTCTCAGCTATGAAAGCTTGTCATGCAAAACCCATTTTCTTTATTTAATTTGGACTCTTATTTGAAAAAAATATATTTGAAATATAACTCTGAAATTGTTATACTGGTTATATCTGTCTAAGGTTAATGTTGAGCTATATTATTGAGACCTCCATTATTTATTTGAAGGATTTGGTTCATCTTACCCAAAATAATACAGTTGAGTTCTGTAGAATTTGTCATTTAATATGCAATCTAGGTCTGCGTTACTTAAGAGCTTGTATTATTTGCTCTAGCAGAAATCAAAGTAGATCATGTATAAAATTCAACATGGCATTCAGGCTCTCTAAAAAGGCGTATTCATTGTGTTTGTTGTGCATTGGAGTCCTCAGAAATTCATTTGACTCAATTCTTCTGAAACTTTACCCATACTGTGCTTACAGTTATATGGGACATCACGTTGTCTTTGGGAGGCACAAAACTTCCAGGATCTGCTAGATAGAAATCTGATGTATAATAGGGATTTGTTTCCTGCTTTGAAACTCTGAGCATCTTGTTTAGAATCCTTAGAGAGAAAGGAGCTATTATAGGCAGGATCTTCTTGTGTTATTTTACACAGATCAAATTTTCCAGCTTATGTAGCAGGTTTTGTGTAACAGGCGCTATCTTTTTTTGACTAAAATAGTTGGCAAAATGGTGGAAGCTTTTGTGTGTGTGACTCTTATCAGGCCTGATAAGAAAGTATCTTTCCTTGTAAGGAGCATATGGTTAGTTTGTTTGGGGGTTTGTTGGGTTTTTTTGGCTTTTTGATATTTTAAAACCTGCAGTCAGGGATGCGGTAACCCTATTTTTCTCTTTCTGTTGGCTCTAAGGCTCTTGGTTTTGGTGTATTATCCCAAGATATGTTACAGTGAAAGATGACCCTTTTACTTTAGATTGTCTGTGGTTTGGTTTGGGAGAAGGTTGTAGTTTGTTTTTTTCCTTGATCAGCATCAGAATAAAAATTAAAGCAATGAAGGAGATATGGCCATTTCTTTGTCGCTGTGAAAATCATGGTGACTGTCCAGGGCAAAAGAAAAAAAAACCAGAATCCTGAAAATAGTGGCTGGGGAAATATATGTAAACAAAACCTGGTTTACACCAACTGGAAATATTAGTGACAAACATAGATGGGGTCATATATCTGTACAGTGCATATAAGAGGTTTTTTTCTTAATTCAAATCCTCTTTGAAAGGCCAGCAGGGCCTTTCATTTACTTTAAACGCCCTCACATATAGGGCTCATGTTTTCCTTTGCCATTGCAGTATCTGCTTCTATGTTTTTTCTATTCATGTTGATGTCAAGATGCAGCACTTAATAAGGCACACAATTTTTGGTTTTGTGTGCTTTAAAGTTTCTTATCTGTTAGTTGGATTCTGGTGGCTTATTTTACCTAGGATGAGCCTCACTGTATTATACCTGTCCCACACCCAGTCTGGTGATTATACCGTTATCTTTAACTGGGTGTTGCCCTGGGAGTAAGGCTAGACATGCTTTGAGGTATTATCTTCAGACTTCCAGGTTCAAAGTAGGAAGATTTTTATCAGTTATGTTGTTGGAAGATTGAGGGGAGAGGAACTTGAAAGGATGGAAAAGGAGCTTGATGTGGAGCAGTAAGGGTGAAGTAAATCATAGAAGGAATGCAGGATGGAAAGGAAAGGTGGCAAACTAAATGTCATCATTGTAGGCAGGATTGATATAATACAAATCACAAAAGCAACAAAACATGTGCCGTGACTTAAGTGAATGACAGTTTTCAGAGCACAGGGTGGCAGTACTGATGCTTTTTGTTCTCACTAATATCTGATTATTTAGACAAGTAGGTGGGATTTTTCTGTCCTTGCAGTGAAGACTGATTAAATTCAAATTAGCATTTGTCAAGTAGTTAGGAATCCAAGTACTGAGTCAGTAGAACAGATGCCCAGTGTCTGAAGCAGGGGTGAAATAACAGACTCTTCTCCTTGGCTAGATGTTGCTTTTTTTCCAGTTGCTTTTATGCTTAAAGAGAACTGCTCATCTAGGGCTTTATAAGACAATTATGCTGCTGTGGTGGACTTCTGGTTGTATTGTTTATATAACAAGCGATAATCTTTCAGATTTCAGTATTTTAATTCATGAGGGCAGTTGAAAACTTTTATGTAAAGATAAATGTGTACACTGATTACTTCTTTGATTAAAACCAATTTAGCATCAGTTACTCAGTATCTTTACATAATTAAATAGATGCAATTTATTTGGGATGGATGTAGGAGCATGTTCAAAAGTACATGTAGAAAATATTCACTTTCCATTATTCCTGTGGAAAATATCTGTGCTGTAGTCTGGAATTTGATATAATAGGTGAGTTAGTCTTTTGACAAACTTCATATAGGAATAAAAAATGAACTGCTTTGAAGTGTTCTAACTGAAAACATGTACGTCTTCGTACCATAGCTAACGGTAAAATTTTGACCTTTGGAAATAAAGCTCATAGCAGTCTACCAAGTCATCAAATTCTGATGACTTTGGTTTTGCTAACTAGGATTTTAAAAATACTGACTGAAGCAGTAGACAAATATATCTTGATCTAATGATAGTGTAGATTTCAAGATGTCAATAAGCCTTTGCATGTGAACTAGTCTGAGAGGTTTGAAAAAAAGTAATATTTAATAGGTGTAAGCCTGGGAAGCAAACTAAAGAGAACTTAGCTGAGGAAACCATCAGAGCACCATTTTAGTTAGATCCTGAGCCACTTAAGTCTTCCAGGTTTTGTTTGTGTCAGCTCATCAGCCTGTTGCTGTTGCCTGTTGATGCATTTAACCATGGGAATATGAGTTTGTACAGTATGAACTGTTACATGGTTGTTTTTGGATGTGGTGATGAGATACTTTGGTCTTTTGGAACAAGGAAGCTTGCTTCAAAGAACACACATCTGACTTTTCTTCTCCATGTCAGAATGAAGATGTATTTTGGATTTGTGTGCTTGAGTATCACACTGTCTTGGTTTGTTATTGCAACCTGGTCCAAATCGAATATTTTTGGATGACTTTAATTTGCTAGGAGCTTACACGTCTCCTTTTTTTTTTTTTTTTTTTTTTTTTTGTGTCTGTGTGCAGAGAAGTTAGATATCTATGTTGAGTGGGCAAACATGCTATTGATCATATTTCTTGATTTGCAACATAATCTTTGGAGTCTCCCATTTGTTCACAACTTGATAAAACTACAGGCTTTAGAGAGAGAAAATAGATTCTTAAGCTTAATCAGTGTGATGCTGTTCCAAGTATCCCACAGAGAATGCTGTAGGAGACAGGAATGGGAGAGTCACTAGAGTAAGTAAAAACACTATGTATATCCATATGTATTGAATCTTGAGTATTGAAATTCTTTGTTAGAATTTGTGTATTGTGAGGAAGCTGTTCCTGTCTCAGAGTTTAAAAATTATTAAGGATTTTGGAGCTCAGACATACTAACTCCTGTTACACGGTGGAGTTTGTGTTACCAACAGCAATGAACAGTCCTGTCAGCTTTTCTACTGAGATGAGTTGAGGCTGTTTTGAAAAATCTTTTTATTTAAACCAACCAACCAAAAAACCCCAACAGAACAACAACAACAAAACCAAATCAAGAACAGCAAAAGAAAAACAAAAAAAGGGAGCAGAAAAAGATTTTGTTTTAATGAGAAGCTGTGCTTTGCTTGCCTGGGAGCTAACTTCCAATAGGAAGCCTATATAAATAGGTGGGTGAATTGCAAGCATGACATAACCTGAGTTCGTTTTGTAGTTTGTGTATAAACAATTGGAATTAAGTGTTCTGTTTGTTTGCTACCTCTCTATTAATCAGGTTTGTTATATCCCACTGCAGCAGTGCAGTACTTACAGCAGCAATTTAAATGCGGTAAATTTTGACACATTCAAAGATAAGTTGGGTGACAGGGAACTGTAGATATGAGTGAGTATAATAGTTCACTAAATGTCTTCTGAAATAAATATATCTGATGTGTTCTCTCAGACCAAGGGAAGGGGAAGTTATATGTCCAAGTGGTATATTCTAACTTACATGACTAGAATTTCATTCATTTAAAAATTAAAAAGTTTAATTTCCAAGATCTTTATTCCATAATGCAAAACCATGAAGAATTTAACCCAAAATTCCTTGGTTTTTTTAAGGGCTGATTGCCCAGGAGATTTTTCTGTAATAATTTATGCACCTTTTTGTCCTGAGTAGAACTTGAAGTGTATTATCCAGTATCTCCATGTTTGCTGTTGAAATTTTTTTACTGGTGCAGTTAAGAAATAAACCTTTGTAATGAAGGGGTTTTATTAGTTGTGGGAGAATTCCCCATGTCTTCTACTAGTTTAAATTTTAAGCTTCAGTATCAACTGTTTACTACACTCTGCATTGACGACTAAAAAGATCATCAGCTAAAGCACTTCATTAAAATCTTACCCATTGAGGAAAAAGCGCTAACAAGTGAGCTTTGTACTTAGGCCTGTGGCAGATGTAATTGGTTATTGAGAGAGAGCTGCTGTGTTACTGAGCTCTGGTGCATGCTGTTCCTGCCTCCTGAGCTATGTAGAGGGACTGTCTTGTCAGAATGGTGGCTCTTAGCACAACTGTGGTATATGCCTGATTTGTCCGAAGTGCTCCCTCTGAGGGTAGAAAGCTTTATGAAGATGTTTTCAATATACCAGTATTTTTTCTTTGTTTCACTGGTTTTAAGCATCTGGTTTGAGGCATTTAACCTGCTAAGATTCAAATGCTTTGAAATCAACCTTAATTGTCTGTGGGTCTGAAGAGAAGCTGGAGCAGATTTATATTGTGTTAAAAAAATATTCAAAACCCACTGTATTAGAAGCAGGTTATGTTCTCACAGAAATGGGAAAGGTTGGAAGCTCTGATCTTGTTAGGTATTTCTGCAGGGACTGCTTGTTACCTTGTATCAGCAGAAGGAAAAGCTGCAAGACATGCAGCTGAGAGGTGTTTACAGTTTCTCTTGACATGCTCCAAAATGGGATTTTTTCTTTTGTTTATATAAGCTGATCTTTGAATATTGCATGTTTTGCGTCATGGCTTAAGAAGGGCTTTAAGCTAGAAGAGATGGAGAAGTTGGCAGATCACTTCATATGAGAGCAATTTCAAAATCAGGTTCCCTGCATTCAGAGCTGAAATATGTTGAACCGGGTCTTCAGAGAAATGATCTCTCTGATCAGGCCAATGTTTGGGAGGAGGGTACTGTGAAAATATCATGTTGTGAGTAAGGTAATTTATCATTTGAGTTACAATCTTTGGCTACTATTTTAAATTATCTACTTTGGAAGTAAGTCCAAATGGTTTATCTAAGAAATTTGTTTGCTGTCCTTTTTTCTTACGCTGTTTCTAGCTTGTAGAATAAATCTCTGCCTCACGTTCCTTTTTTTGGGTTTCCTAAGTTAACTTATGAAGCATCTCTAGCCACTTCTTTCAGTCTTTGTGTTTCTTTTCAAATAGACATGGGCTTCTTGAAAGAATTTTATTCAGGATACTTGGGTTATCTCTGTAGCTAAGTGTTCTTAAATGCTGATAGTGAATGATTTACTGATGGTTCTGTTGGGGGTGGGGAAGAACAGAAGAAGCTGGTCACTGCAAATTTTTCATGTGGTTATTCTCTAAGGGGAAAACAAGACTTAGATTGTGCTTCTGTTGTGTTAATGGTGGCATCTTGTAAATACAAACTTTAATTCAGTACTGCAGTTACGGTATATTTGTTACATAAAATGGTGTGAAAGACAATTGTGTAGCTGATGTCTGCACTGGTGGCACATTGATGTGTAATCACATTTTATATTTTGACACTGATGTAAATTCAGATGTCTAAATTGATCTCTGTAGTAAGTTAATGAATAGAAGTTGCTGCCAACGGGATGAAACATGAGGAAATTTTGACCTGCTTTTGACCTTTTCTTTAATAGGTAAGTTCAGTTCTACGCTCTACGAGACAGGGGGCTGCGACATGTCACTTGTGAACTTTGAACCAGCTGCAAGAAGAGCATCCAACATCTGGTGTGTGTGAAGGCCAGTCAAGAGTGATGATTCTTGTCTTACTGCAACCCAGTATTTTTTTTTAATTTTAAAGGGTTATTTAGTATGGACTACCAAGAAAATCAATACAATATATTAACCATATACTTTTACTTTTGTGACCTAAGTGATTTTTACTAGAACATGACATTAAATATTATCTGAGAAAATAAAGACTACTATTAGCTTAAGCAATACACTTCCAAACTGAGAACTTGACAAATGCATATTTTGTTGGCTTATAGAAGGTCTTTGTTAAAGAATTTAACCCGTTTTTGAGAAAGTAGGTGGCTGTTGACCATAATGGCTGTCGAACTTCCAGTTGTGAAGCCATTGTAAACTGATAAATTTATTCTCAAGTTCGTAGATGGCATCAGACAGTATATGGAAGTGTTAACATGCCTGAGACTAAAATTTGACTTGCAGTTGAAATAGCCAGCTATGTACTGGAAAGTTCATCTGCTGTTGGAAAGATGCCCTTTCTTTGTCTGAAGGGATAGGAGGCAGAAGAAAGAAAAACAACCCAAAACCTCCTGTGGCTTCCCGCCTGCTCCCAGTCTACTTCACTGTGTAGAATTGCTCTGAAGCTATTGCGCCATGCTGAATACTGTAATTCCTACCACATGAGGGTGGAATAGCTCTTGGAATTATGGAGTGATGGATATACAATGTCCCATCTTCAAATCTTTCTTGTGACAGTATGCAAGTGCCTTTTGTAGAATTGAACTTTGACAAAAAGTTCTGCATTCCTTCCACAAAGCTGCCAATCCCCACCTCTACTGCTTGCATGTTCCAGATGCAATGGCTTTGCTGATGGCTGCTATTATGAAGTTGTATGTGCTAATGGAAGGAACAAAATGGCCACTTCAGATAATCAGATCGCGACTGTAGAGAATACTTGAGTTTCAGTGAAGTAAAATTGATAACAAAGAATGTTTTTATCTTAAGGCAAGGAACTGAAGGAAAGTTGCATAAATTTGATACAAGTCTTACAACCATGTGATTTACATGGAAAACAGACATCCAAAAGCTATCCAAAATTGGGGAAAAAAAGCAATGGTTGGATGTGGACTCTCATACAGTAAGAGAAATTTCTCTTCGTCTCTAATGAATGGAAATTGCAAAGTAATTTTGCGCTCCTTACCAGAGGTTTAACTCTATTTAGAGTTAAGTTTCTCAAAAGAAATTTAAGTAGCTCATTATACTTGTGCTAAGTATGTACTATTTTTGGCAGTTTAGGGATCTTGATAAAAACAGTATAGTATTAAGAGAAACTGCATGTGAACACCTAGCGAGTGGCCTCTGCACTTCTTTGGAGATGTGATGTATGTTTACAAATCAGTAGCTAACAGCTTATAATTTTTTTTTTCAAGTGGAATAATGATTCTTATAGTTCTTCTTAGACAGTTTAGGGACTGGGTGTTGAAAAAATGTTGTTAAGGGTAAGATTAAAGAGTATTCCTGGCTTACTGTAGCTATGGAATGTACCATAATACATGAGACTAAGTGGCTACTTGCATTTATAGGAAGTGACTGAAGGAAAAACTTAAAGATATTTAGATAAAATTCACAAGAAATCAAAATTAATTTGGGACACTAGAAAATTAGTGACCTGTTGAAATAAAATGTAGTTTATAATCTGAAAGTATTTTCCCTGTTCTTATAGTGACACGGACTCTCATGTATCGAGTTCTACCTCAGTTCGCTTTTATCCACATGATCTAGTAAGTTTTTCTTACTTATTTTTAAAGCATGCAAAGAATCAGAAGACTATCCAACTTTATAGCGCTGATTAATCATTCTATGTGGTACTTTTCTGTTCTTATGAAAGAATTTTATTTGGATTAATGAAGAGAAAGTAGTATTGTAGTGTCTTCATATATTCGTACAAATTAATATTTTCATATAGCACTTCAAAACTTAGTTGGTTTCCTGTGATCTAAACCCTAGTGATTTAAAAACACTCATAGAGATTAGATGTTTTAAGATACCTTGTAAAGGTTTCCAGAGATCATGTGTACAATTCGGACAGTTTTCCTTCTGTACGTTACTGAGGCTAGCAGGCCGCAGAAAGACTAAATGTTGTGTTCTGACCGAAAGAAACTTCACTTGAGTAATTTCCCTGAAAAGAATTTAGAAATCTGCCTTTGGAGTCTGCTACACAAAATTTACATTTATACACAAGGAGTGACTGGCATACACTGTTTCATACTGCAAATAGCTTTATAATTTCTTAGTTTTATGATCTCAAATCTTATGTATTATTGTCGAGTCTAGACATACTTGTACTCTTAATTCTCAAGTTATATATTATGTTATGCAAACAGTACAAATGGTCCCAATTCTTAAGCTGGCAAACCAAAGAAAAGTATGTTGAAGTACCTAATGTAATCAAGAGGGAAAATTAAATACAGCTCTTGCAGAGGATCAAGAGACCTCCATTCGCCTGACCATGCTTTTGATCAATGTGCTTTTTAAACTTGGTGTCTGCTAGAGGAACTTACTTTGCTTTCCATGGTCCCCCTTGAACATGTAGCCTGTAGAAAAGAGGCTGCATTACCCCTTCTGTGCTTTTGGTTTGCCAGTGTAGTCCCATTGGAGGGAGTGATTCTGTTTTAAGGCAAATTTGTGACTGTAAAAGCTCAGCCCATGTGCCTAAATGGAAATTTCCACTGAAATTCATTATTAGTGCCATGAATGTTATGCTGATTCTACCTTTTAAGAAACTAAGTTTTTAAGAAATTTTAAAAAAAGCTGTGTTTTCTGACACAGCTTACCTTAAATAGTATGGTTTGTATTTTTTAAATGCCTTTATAAAGGGAGTGTTCCTGCTTGTTTTTTCACTAGTATTTTTCTAGGAAGGAAAAGCTGGCTAAGCATAGTTAAGTACATGGATGATTTAAGGAGTGATGAAATAAATTTTATAAGTCTAGAAATTGAATGTTAAAGTTACATGATGGTAGGAAAGAAGCCCCTCCAAACACTAAACCTGTAGTTTTGACACTTGAAGGTGGCATGAAGTATTAAAATTTTTCTCTCTGCCTTAAACAGTTGTGAAGCTTTTTCATTAAAGGACATTTTAACAATGATATTGCGTAAGAATAAAGGGCAGTATGTTAAGATGCATCTTGCCTGTTAGTGAAGTTTATAAAGTGGATTAGTTGATACATACATACTATAGTATGTTGTTAGCATTGAGTATTCTTAAGTATCTTTTGTGGTTGATAGTATTACTGTGATTTTCAGGAGAACTCTAGACAAACTGCAAAATAAGTGATAGTTGTAAATAGTGCTCGACTGGTTCAGGCAGACCTTTTTCATTGACTCCTTTCTGAGTGTATTCTGGATTCAGTGAGTTTGAATTTGACTGCTGGTGCACGGCGTATGTTGCTTGGTCGGGCAAAAAAATGCATGGGTTTGCATGTAGATTAGCTGACTGTAGGAAATATGTTGTAATTTATTTAAATTAATAATTGGATTTGTCTTGTAGTGTATGTTGCCCGTGTATCAGTTTACTTGTCTTCAAATTTGAAGTTTTCAGAGTAAATGGGATAATGTGTTTGGAAGACACATTCATTTGAAATGAGGCATACGCTGAAATGCCAAAGAGTAGTTGTATGCAAACTGTTATTGCTGCTAGTCCTATTCATGTGCCATGATAAGGACAGAAAAAGTAAGTAGAAGCCTGTGACAGTACTTAACATGTAATTCCTCAAAAGTAAAACTAAGGAGTTCTAGCAATTTGCTTCAAAGCAATTTTTAGTACAATACACTGATTCAATATAAACGAGTCTTTGTTAATACTAACTTTGTTTTAGCTTTCTCTTCCTCAGATCAGGTTGAATAGGCTGCTAACAATGGATACAGATCTGCTGGAGCAGCAAGATATTGACCTGAGCCCTGACCTTCAGGACCACATGCAACCTCAAGAGGAAGCAGCTCAAAAAGTCAAGCAGTACTATCGCTTTTGGATCCTGCCTAAACTTTGGATTAGCATCAATTTTGATAGATTAACTCTTCTGGCTTTATTTGATAGGTGAGATCCTTATATATTACCAGACCTTAGAAAGCAAAGGTGAAAACAGTTAGTAAACTGTAATACAGATAGAAGTATCCTTAGAGAATTGTATTTATTTACTCTGAAAAATGAAAGAATAATAGTGAATGTAGTTTTTCTAAAATAATGGAGATTAGTCTTCTTTTTTCTCCAGTAATCAAAAAAAAGGAGAAAGGAAACCAATCCTCACTTTGCCTGAGTGGGGCAGTAACATATTTGAATGATCAAAAAGAGATTTGTTGCCCATCTTTAAAGCTAGAGTATAGCTTTCTCCAAAATGTATTTGAAAGGGTCTACAACCTGGCATGTACTTAATGTTTTGGAAAATAGAGAGAATTTGCCTGCTGCTTCAAAGCATTTTTTTGAAGAGTCTGTAACTTCTTAACTGTAACTTCTTGTCCCTGCTGCATTTACCTAGAGGAATAAAATTAAGGTGATCCTCCGGCTACCAGCTTCTGGAATATGCAGAGTATTCATATTTTCGTAAAGAACCTCCT
>WEKY01008247.1:5094-25465 GCA_013390045.1 Picathartes gymnocephalus | reverse complement strand
TTCGAACTCAACCCGCTACAATGTCATTGCTGTGCCTGGCAGCTGCAGGGCTCAGTTCAAGCCCTTCAGGTCAAGCTGGGACATTCCCTGCTAAGGCAGTAATGATAATGAGGCATAAAGTTGTCTATAAAAGTGAAGACACTTGAAAAACCCCAAAAGGTTCAGAATTCCACACTCTGGTGGATTGGTTTTAAAAACCACAAACTGTCAATCTTTGGAAAAAATAGATAGAACTAGGCTGTAAGAGCCTGGCATTCACCCTATTTCTTATTTAATTATTATTTTTATTTAAATTGAATAATTTAAAACAAACAGACTCAAAAGCACAAATGTTGCAGTACTAAAGGATCTTTTAATTATTTCCACTTTACAGTGATTTAGAACTGGGATAAGACATGAATATTTTTTTACCTAGCACAAAAAATTAAAAAATTGGTTTTTTAGGTTATATTTCGAATGCTCAGTGGAGCTGATTCCTTGGTGACAGCCATGAAGCTGAAGCCACAAAGAATGCCTTAAAAATATATCTCTATGCCCAGCTAAATTTTTGGGAAGAGCTGATGTTTCACGTGTTTCTCTTCCTGTCTCATTCAGACACAGGACCACACAGAAATGCAGAAGGAGAACCAGGAACAGAATTCAAGCAAATTCCCTGCAGGAGATATTCTGATCATGCTTGTGCCATTACTGCATTCTCTCTATATTTTGTTTGAATTTTCATAATATTTTAGAACATTAATGTCTTCAATATGAAAGCATTTTTCCCACTTTTCATCTTCCCCCACACGTATGCTCAAAGCCATATAAATTACATGGCCAGTAAATGAAAAGATGTCACAAATAATGGGATCTACTGTGTGTTGACAGGGCTGGTGTGGAAGCCAGAGAAAACCTACTTGTACCTGAGTTTAGTCCTGCCTAGATGAAGTCAAAAGGGTCTTTGCCAATGTCTCTGCTGGGGGTACATTTGACAGTGTGTTCTTTGAATAGGTGTGAAGATATCAAGATTTAAATGAAAATAAATTCATCCACATCATAATTGAAATTTCTATTTATTAATAAGTGGTGCAGTTTTTAAAGACAGAACATAAAAAAATCAGTTAAGAAGTATTGTTTGCATAATATATTGAAATAAACATATTAAATTTGTTCAAATATTGGACAGTGCCAGAATAGAAATTACACATACAGTTTAAAAATTACAATAAATAATATTATAAAGAGCACTAAAGGCCACTTGTATAAAAGTTGTGTTCCCTTGTCAGCCAGAATCTGGAAAGCATCTTTGTAGCATGGAGAAAATTTCAGTGAGCAAGGCACAAATACTAGTAATAATAAGATGCCATAACTAGAAAACAAAATGCAGTTAGCTATGTAACCTTCAGTCGCAGCGTGTTCTTCATGATGGAAATAGGATCCCATTTTCAGTATTTTGCTTCACTTAACTTCAGAGGGAAGCTACTCAAAGCTGAATTGGGAAGGATCAAATCTTACAGCCTAAAAAACCAGAAGCAAAAGTGATACCCAGGTTCTTCATTCCCAGAGTGCCCCGCTAAAAACACTTGAAAATGCCCCTTTTCCCTCTGCACCTCTTAAAATAATCTTCAGATTGAACACTCACATCCAGCTGAGCTCCTGAAAAAGTGACATCCCACCAGATTCATGAGGTGCTGTAGGAAATGTAGGACTGCAGCTCTTGGGCACCCAGAGCTTTGAGGTGAGGGCTGTGAGGTGCAAGGAATCCAGATCCAGCTCTTTCCTCACATGCTCTGCAGTAAGCAGGATGGATTTAGTTCTTGCCTGAGCAGATGTGACACCTCTGCAGCAGCTGGGCTCCCAGCAGGGATGAGTGTGCTCCTTACTCAGCATTTTCTGATTGCTTTAGGCTGTGATCTCGCAAACTGGTTGGACCTCGATGCTCTCTGAGGGCCACAAGGCAGCGGCTCCGCTACACCCCCGTTCAGGTTTACTTTCCAGTGCTCCTGGAACACCGTTTGAAGCAGAAAAATTTTAAACTATTTCCACTCTGGACCGTAACAATTGCAGCAATGTTACAGATAAAAACAGAGCAAATATAGCCAAAGTCAGTTTTGGGATTTTTAATCAATCTCTCCATGGGTTGAATTCTCTTTTATTTTGATAGGAGCCAGACTGATAAATTCAATGCAGGGAAAAGCCAAGGCAAGGACAACAGCCATTACCTGACTAGATTTTTTTTTTTAAGTGCCAACACTTTAAATAGAGCATAAACCACATTTACCATACCTCCATAATTCAACTAAGCATTCACTTTTGCCTTAATCAAATATTCCCAGTTTGCATCTAAAATGAGGAAGTTTAATTGACAATAATGCTGCAAAGAGAGGCACACAGGTTCACCTTTTTGAAAACTTCCAGACATGTGGCATTTGTTAGGGACTGAAAATCAATCTAAAAATGTAGCCAAGAAAAATGTCTCCAGATCAGTGCTGTCCTTCACAAGGAAAATTATAAATAAAGAGAGATTAGAACCCAGCCCTGATCCCAGTGCATCACTGTGAGAAGGTTTCCAACTTACGTCAAGGAGAGCAGAGAAAAGCTCCACAGTTTCAAACTATGAAAAATATCTCAAAGCCTGAAATGAGTTGAGAGTTATCAAAGTCGTTAATACTTTCTAATGTTAACTACATGTAAATAAAGTAGTGGTGTCAGTCGAGATGCTAGAAAAATCTGATCCAAATAGAATTGATAACACTTGAACTGAAACATCATGCAGAAGAAGGTATAAATCTAATTAGTTCCTATTATGGAGACTATTACTGACCCAGACGCCTCTCTCAAATGAAATTATGAGTAGAGCTTCCTTGTGTGTGGAAACCGGTCCTGACCTTCTTAATGTTACTGGGATTACACATAGTTTATTTTCCTTTTTCCAGTATCTATTGCAAGCACATAAACCACAGTCCAAGGGGGATGCACTCCCTGGACTCGCCCTGATTGGAGTCTGATGAAGTTTGTGTGCACATCCCAGATCAGGGATGTCTCCAGATCTCACCTTGCTGATGACACCTTGAAACATATCTGTTGTCAGCACAGACAGCAGAACTGATGGATGCCCTATTTTTAATCCCAATGATGTAAAGGGTAAAGAACTGCTAAGAGCAACACCCTTATAAACAGAGCAGTGACAGGTTTCAGTGCTAAGAAGGAAAAATAAATATTAAAATAAGATAATCAGGGCTGCCTGTCTCATTTCTTGGATCTCCTTTACAGGACTCACAAATGTCCACTGCAGAGGATCTTGCTGAGTTTATCATCAGTGCTTTTTAAGAAGAGGCAGATCTTATCTGGCATCATTAAATATTTCATGATGTGGCTACAAATACCTGACCTGATGTCTTTAAGCTGCATATTGTAAATTGGTGATTGCAGGCCAGAGAAAATACTAACTTCAAGACAGTTCAGCTGCAAAGTGTGCAGAGTGCAAGGGAGCCCAAATCCTGCTTTCTCTGGGGTTGTACTCTGTGTGCAGGTGAATATTCATCCAAGTCTCTGCCCTTGCTTGGATTTTCTCTTGGAAAGAACATACCTTTATAATGAGCCTATTTATGGATTTTCAGCCAGGTTTAATACAGAGAAAAGATTTCTTTTATATGACCTGTCATGGAGAAGAACAGAAACCTGAAATGAAAAATTTCAGTGGGAATTGGACAGGGAAATGCATGCCACAGTCAAAGACAGACACAAACAAATTGCTCAGACTGCACATCCTTTTTTGGCTGCCTTGATTTTTGATTGCTTAGATATAGAAAGTGTTTAAAGAAGGACCAAACTTAGATGAAGTCAGTAGGAATGACAGACCCTTGACATACACAAAAACTGAAGCGGGCTTGTCTAGCACATGCTTACATCAACTTAAGAAGTGCAGCAATGTTAAAATAATTTTTCATTATTTCCATTCCCTTGTCATGTGAGGGTTAAATCTCACAAATTGCCACAGACATCTATTATTATTTCAGAAAGCCTGCAACAGGTACAATACAGGTATTTCCACGAATTCATAAAGGCCAAAGAAATCTCAATATGCCAAATTATAACGAATTACATTTTAGTAATTTAGTTCTGGTCTTTTCAAATTTAGCCACAAAACTGTGCCAAACACAGATTATCTTTCAGGTCAGTGCTACTTTGTAAGTTAAGTAATTACCAAAATTGTGTCTCATACCATCATAGTGACTGGCTTCAGAACAGCTCCATGCACTCAGCCCAGTCTTCAAAGGCTGTAACTGTTTTGCATTATTTAATCCAGTAACAACAGCAATTTGTTCTCCCTGAAGATCCATCCCAGAAGGATGATTAGTGGAAGAAGAAGATGAAGTAAGATGATCCTAATCCTTTAGATGTCTCTTCCAATAGAGAACAAGCAATGAAGATGAAGGCAATGCCCACATTTGGGAAAGAATAGAAGCTCCCTAGATGGAAAGACTGTTATGACATGTCAACAATACTGAGGAATTAAACCAAAAGTTTACTGTGGTAGGAAAAACCCAACAAAATATCTTCCACTGGAGCGCTCTCTACCCAGGGCTGTGCAGTACCCAGTAAGCACTGGGAAGCCCAGTGAGGTGTTCTTGGCTCTGACTGGATGTGCCAAGGAGGCGCTGTTGTGCTGCTGCAGTGTAACACAGTCTCTACTTGTCCCTTTTCTAACATCTTACTTGGGCCGAACTCTTGCATCTTTGTTGGTCAGTGCCCTGGCCATGGTGGGGAAGTTGTTGTGTGGAGTGACAGGGGTTGTTCTGGATGTACAGTGGGGATGAGCCATGGCAGAGGCTACACCTTGGATCAGTGGGGGAGAGGTGGGAGCCTTCACACTGACTGTGTGGTCTCTGATCATCTGACATCGAAGCAGGTCACCCTCTGCTCTCTTTGAAGTTGGTCATTGTAGATAACTGAGTTAAAGGTGAGATAATCTCATCCTAAAGTTGATGTGTGCCCTGCTTCCTGTACCCTGTGCTCACTGACTGTACTCTTTCATTTCCCAGCAGCTGTAAAGAGTGTACAGCCATCAAACTGGACATCACATAGATGCTATTTCATGGACAACTTGACTGACACCAGGTAAGACCTGTATAGGATATTTGGATATGCTAATTTCATTAGCTTTATAGGTACTACATTCCCATTGTAGAGGTGAGATCTTTGATTTCTTTCCAGAGGTCCAGTGATTTTCCTGGTCTCCTCCTTCTTAATAATTTCTAACTTGCATGAAAAAATATTTGGCTGAGGCCTAGGGATACTTATCTCTGTTGTTCAGGGACACATGACAAAAATGGTGATTATTTATTCATATGTTAATCTTACATATAGCACACATTCATTGATTCAGAGCACTCCATTTCCAAGAGAAAAGGTAGAGAGAAACAGACTCTGGCAGCACCTCACACTGTGGGACTTGCAGAGAAGAGAATAGCAACTTTCTGCACATCTGAGGAGCTCAAAGCACTTGGCAAATATTAGAGAATTGAGCCTTTCAACCTGTGAGCATGTGTGGAAGTGTAACTCCCAATTAACAGACGGGGAAACTGAGGATGAGTTACATTGTGCATCTTACTTAGCAGCACCTAAGTCAATAGAAGAGTGGAGTGTATAAACCTAGAGTTCCCTACACTGAACAACCTTATTTTTGTAACAGAAAGAAAATTCGGCCCCATAAGTAGCAAATAGACTTAGCAAAAGATTTTCTAAAAAGCAGCATTATAATCCTACTTTGAGCAATTTTATAAACACTACTGAAGAGTTTCAAAGTAGTTTAAGGGATTTCTATTTACATTTTACAATAAATAAATACCTATGGTCAATCCCAGGAGGTGACTTTGATGATTTAAAATCCTGCCCTTAATTTCATTTCAACATTGCATTTCAGGGGTAATTTTACAAGAGATCACATAAGAAACATTTAGTTCATAAAAACATGTCAATAAGGTCATACTTGGACTCAGCTTTTCCCCTGCTTTTGATATTAGAAATTTTTGGCTTGGTTGATTAGAGATTGATTTACTTATATTGGAAAATGATTCAGATGTAATGTTTCCACAAAGGTATATTGCTCCTGAAAATCTTTTTATTTTGCTGCACTGTTTACAAAATGTAGCAAGGACCACTGTATCTTGTCTATTATCAATTCACCATTGTTGTATTGAAGAGTACCAGATAGATATGTATCATAGAAGAAATCAGCTGTACCATTTATATAGGGCAAAGTCATGCAAACCATGCTCAAAACTAAGCTCCTTAGTTTTGGTAGCATGAAAAAAAACTGCATTAGTAAATTGTATGAAATGGTGCAGAATGACTACCACTAATATCACATGCATCTTATGCAGCCATTGGTGTTTTGAACTAGTAAGCTTTGGGTGTAGAGTAAGTGAGATATACAAAGTATGCTTACATTACAAGGAGAAGTCAACCAGTGACTGCCCCCACACACACTTTTAAACTGGCTTGTTTGAAGGGGTCCATATTGAATCTGAAATCCCATCTCCTGTAGAGGACAAAGGCATGGAGCCACTTGGTGTGAAAGGGTCTGTGTCTGTGTCTGTCTCCCCCTCCGCCAGGTAGCGTTTCTCTCTCATCCAGGCCGATCCCCCGTTGGGGCCGAAGGGGAAGTCGTCTCTCTCCTGGGAGATGCTGAAGCCACTCGGGGAGCGCTCGAGTTCCTCGTGGTTGACGGAGAGAAGGGACAATGGAGTATCGCTGTCTCTCGTCAGGCTCCTTCTCTGCCTCGGAGACACCTTATCTGAGTAAGGGCTTTGAAGGTCCCCGTGGGAGTGGTAGCTAACCTGGGAGTCCATTAATGTAAATATAGGCAAAACTGTTGGCCTTTCTGCATATGAAGTTGAGGAAGGTGTGGCTTGCAGTTTGCCAGAGTTTTGCCCACCTACTGATAAAGGTTGTGAGTGAGTCATATGGCCCCTTGCTGAGAAACCATAGGGGCTGACTTTGTTGACTGGAACCTGCTGGAAGTTGTAAGGAGTTTCACGAGAACACTGCTCAGTGTATTTATATATTATTGTTTTTAATTCAGAATATTTGTTTTCTTCTCTCTTCTCCCTTGCAGGAGATGCAGTTTCTTTCAGTGGACTTATCTCAGCAACTTGTATTTGCAGCTGTTCCATATGATGCATATGCATATCAACAAGAAAATCCAGTTTCTTCCCCATGTCATTTACCTGAAAAATACCAATGTCATGATATTGCCTCAAGTCAGTTGTTCAAGAAGAGACCATGATTTCATAGGTGCACTGCCCCCAGCAATGATATGCTGCCACCTTTATTGGTCATGAAGGTATGTACAGGATAACATGACCTTCCCTCAGAAGATGGGTTGAAATGGATGACAGCTCTAACTGCCTCAGAATAAGAAGACCCATCCCTATCAACTGTGCCAAAAAAATTCTTAGTCTTACTGGATATTTAACAATCCAGTATCCAATAGGACTCTATAACTTTATGACAAAATCTTGATATCAGTGGTAAATAGCTATTACCAAAACACAATATATTGAATTATCTTTGCATACAGACCTGTTTTCTAACTCTTAATCACAGAATCACAGAATATCTAGGTTGGAAAAGACTTTTGAGATCACTGAGTCCAATGTATGATGCAATACCACCTATAGTCCCACAACATCAGGGTTACATAACAGGACCACATATCCTTTCTCTTTTGGATAAGGCCCAAGAGCAGACAATAATTTTGAGTGCCACACCCTGCAGAAAAAGGGCTTGCTCACAACAAACACCAGATGTGATGAGTATGGAAGTTATAGGAATGAAAAAGTCCCACTTCAACATTGTGGTTTTGTTCTTCTGCCATACAAAGAGACATTAATTCAACAAGTTTCAAAAGGCACACTTCCCAGGTAAGTAAATTCTTTCATGGAAAACTAGCAACATAGTTTAGTGATCATTAGAACAAGATCTCTGTGAGTCTTCACCACCACCAGCACAATTCTGCATGGCTCAGCCAGAGTCATACAGAATTTGTGTCACCTCTATCATTTCTGAGCAAGCACCTCAGTCTCTGTCATTGTCACGAAATTACCTACCTGTCTCTCAACTTTAACAAATTTGCCCATCATACTTTGGTCTTCAGTATCAGCTGTAGATGCTTTGGCTACATATGGTTCATTTCTATAAAGAATTAATAACTCCATTAATGTTCAGTATTTCTTTGCATCACAATAAGCAATTTATATGAGAAAACAGAATTACCTTCTTGTTGATTTACTTATATAGATCCTGGGAGCCCTTTTAGTTCTTTATACAAACAGGAGTGGAAGTCTATTCTATGTGATGCTAATGCATTCCTAAAAAATGTAATCTTGATTTTTAATTTAATTTTTTGTAGTTCAAGTTTAAGATAAAGACTAAAAAACCCCAGAAGTTCAAAATAAAATTAATCTCCAGCTTGTTGGAATAATTCCATGTTTGTGAAAATCACTGAGATAGTTCAGTTAGTGAGTCTACAAATGGCCATGTGTTTTTAAAACTAATTCTTTATAATTAGTGTCTTTGGAGACTGAATTTCAGTTTCAAGGATGAGTGTGTTTTTTGTCTCAATTTCATTATATCAAATAGTAAGTGTCAGAGATTGGAAATGCTGAAAAGAGACAGTCTGGTCTGGAGATTTAAAGCTGATTCCATAATAGGTTTTCATCTATGCAATTTCCTCCTGCCTGTCCATCAGATGGACCAAATTAATTAGGTAAGAAGATGACCTCTAACTAAAGAGCTTACATTTATAACTTCATGGTATCTAGGATGCTCATGATCAAGTTAACCTTTATCAAATAGTTTCCAAACCAATGTCAAAGGAATCAATGTCTTCCCATAACATATGCCAAAGTCTAGAAAACCTGCTTCTGAGCACTTACTCTTTATCACAATTTTGAACAAATATACTCTAGAATTTTTAATGTGTCCAGTTCTTCTCTTTCTGACAAAATCCAAAATACAGCTGTGAATAAATCTTACTAGAGCAAAATCTATACCTAAAACATGTCAGATGATCACTGCCTCTTCCATATACTTAGGTCTCTGTCTTCACATTTATGTGGTTTCACATTTTTCCCTGTGTGGGATAATTTATTTGCTTCAAGATTGCTTTTGTTCTAAGCAACCATAACAGCTTTGCAGACAGATTGCTGATGGTCTTGTGTGCCTCTTGATGGATATTTATTGACAGATTGATAGTTATAAACAACAGAAGAAATGCCATTTATTATTGAAGGTTTCTATGCGCAATATAGCAATAAATAATATGGTGCAACTTTCACACCCAGAAACCTGGGTTTACAATTTATTTTGAGTATCTCTCACAATCATTGGTTTAAAAGCAGCAGCATTAAAAATCTCTGCTTGCCATTTGGTGGGGCTTTTTTCACTTCAGGAAGGTAACTAATTTACTTTCAAACTGCTGTTGATTTTTATTGGGCTTTTAAGTGGGTTTACAAGTTTCATATTAGAAACTTAGCACATCAGTAATCAAATGCATGTATTTAATTTAAAACAGTATTTTCAAACTGTGGAGAAGCTGAGCTGGACAATTAAGTAGCCACTGTTCAGATTTCCATCACACATTGTTTTTAGGGAAGCTAGTGACTTTCTGGCTCAATGTTTACCCATATGTATCTCATAGCAACATATTCTCTCAGTATCATTACTATAACAGCGGATGAACAAAGATCATGCTTATTGGAATGAATTAACTTTTTATTTCTGTACTGTGTTGTGCTAAACATTAGGTATAAAAGAATTCACCTGGGAGACTGTTGTGAAGGATAAGAAAATGCTCCTCCCTTTTGAGATTTCTTATGCTTGGGAGTAGATGGAGGTCCAGGTGTAAAAATCATATCTACTCTGAAAAAAAGAAAAGTGCCACTGTGTAAGTCCATCTCCAAATGCTAACAGGTGACAGAATATGCTGTGCATCTCTGAAGCAAAGATTCAAAAAGGAAGCACATATTGGTTTGGTAATATATTGAGGGTCATGATGTGTCTGCTCTCTTCTGGATCACCATCAGTGCACTGAATTGCAATTGCCTGGTAATTTAATGGTAATTAAGTAATGCTCTAGCTCACTGTTTCCAAACTTCAACATCTGAAACACATGACTTCTTTTCTTTCAAAGGAACCAAAAAGCATGATTGTCAAAAAATATCCAATACCAGCTGCTCTTAAAAATGTCGGGAGGGCCATCAGATTTTGTGCAGGGTAATGAAAACCAGAACTTGGCAAAAGGTAGAATTTCTGACATTCCTAATAAACCAATAACATTCTGTCAGTTACTGTTTCTAATTGTCAGCAATATTTTTGTCTTTACTAATTACTCTTTTGTCTTGAAAAACATGACTTTAAATGAAGTTGCATAAGGAAGTCTACTCAATTTTTTATTTGGCACTAAAGCAGAAAGATTGTTTGGAATGTTCCAACACATGTAGTTATACTCTTTTACTGTATCAAATATCCTTTCATTTGTCATATCCAACTGCTCAGGTGCAAGTAAGTCTCTGTTTATTCAGTCCACACCCCAAAATGACCACATATCAATCAGCACTAGTCTGCAGAGCACTTATCTGTATTATTGGACAAACCATGCAGATACCTGGCATGGTTTCACAGTGCCCCATGGAGTTTTGAAAACAGAACTTGAAAAAGCTCCAGGCAAGCCTCATGAAGCTAGCTAGATGTTGGCTTGGAGTTGCTGACAGCCATGTTACATACTTGAAAAAGAGATAGCCCAGTGCATGGAAAATCACTTTGAAATAAGAAATTACAAAGTTCAGCAGAATGATCAGAACCGCCTTACAAAGCGAAGGCAAGTCCAGACTAGGTCCAAATGTACAGCAAGGTTTGCACTCCCTCAGCCCATTCTTGGGAGAAATGAAGGTGTTTGTGTTTTGCTGTTCAGAGTTACTGAGGGCCTCAGGGGACGTGCTGTGCAGAGACTGAGCACTGACAGCTCCACACATCTGCACACACATCTGCACACACATCTGCACACACATCTGCACACACTGCGCTCAGGCCCACACAAATTTACAGCCCCAAGCTCTGACCTGGGCTCGCGGCTCAGGGGACAAGCAGCACCAAGTTTTGTAGATGTGCCTCAAAAGCTAATTGCAATGAACCATTTCTATGAGGAATCAGCTGTGGATGCAGATTGCACCTGAGCAGTCACAGAGAGCTGAAATTCCAACTTTTTTTCAGATAGATCTATTACACCTGAGTGAAACCTTCTGTGGTGATGTATTTTGCACTTTTATGGGATGTTTCACTAGGCACAGGTCATCAGAGAACCCAGCCCAAAGAAAAGTTCATGGAGAGCAACTATTGCTTTCATTTATCATCTGTAAAATGGAGAGAAGGACAGAAACTTGATCCTGATCAAATAAGGCAACAGTCAAGAAAGTTCACAGGATTTTTTAACTCTCACGTCCTCATCCTAAATCCGAGCGAGTGGTCTCTCCCTGCAATTATCCCTGCTAGCTACTCACTTGTTTCTGCCTTTGGGAAAAGGTTTTCTCATGGACCAGCTACAAGATGCAAAGACATAGTTTCTTGCGGGTGGTCTTGTACACAAATAGACCAATATGTTTTTATTTTGGCAGCAAAGCTTAATATTTTCCCCATTTACCAGAAGGTTCTTACCTTGCCTGAAGGTATTTTATTCTGGAAAGCATATCAAGATGCCCTGCTGAGTATTGCTCTATCACATCCTTTACATCATAAGGCCTCAACGTCTCCTTGAACTTTTTTTTATAGAGACGAAACTGTAGTATTCTGCATAATAAACAGAAAAATATATTAATTTATTATATGAATTCCATGATGAAAATTTCCATTTTTATCAAAATATGGATGAATTCTCCGAGTGTTTGCAAATTGAGCGTGTTATTTCTAAACAAGGCAATAAAATATAAACAAAGAATCTAGAACATCATACCATATTTGAAAATTATAATGATTGGTTTTTCATCATTAATAGTCTAAAACAAATGGTTTAAAACTTCAGAATTACAGTTGGAGCTTGAATTTGAACAACACAAGTCACAGGAGATTTTGAAGCTGTGAAGCTGAAGGTGGTTTTTTTTATGCTTCAGCCTATTATAAAGCTAATTTATAGTATATGTAATGCTGAATCATTTTCATCTTGGTTTTAATTTTGCAGCTGGGAAAACTTTGGATAGGAAATGCTAATTAGATATAAATGTGGAAGTTAATAAGTTAGCAGCAGTTCAGGTTGTGAAGAGGTGAAAACTTTTTAGAACTGCCTGAAGTGTCCTTGAAGAAAACAGCAGTATCACATTATTGTTGTTGTTTTAATGATAATAATATGATTGCTGTTATTATTGCTATTGTTATAAAATAACCTAGCAATTAGTAACAGAATTCTTATAACAAGGTACACTGCTAGTCAGAGCACTTGAAAAATGTTTGGCATTCTTTTCTTTCATCCTTTTCTCTTAATACATTTCTTTAAATGCAGGTGTCTTGGTAGATTAAACAAATAGAAAAAAATATATTTAAATAATGAAATCTTATTCTTCATCTGGTTTAGACTTGGGTTCTGGATATTTTCTTTCTCACTTTCTCTCTGGGTACTTGATGGTCTGAACTGGGAAATTGCTGTCATCTATTAAGATTCTAACTTATTTTTTTATTGAAGGTTGGTAGGTTTTTTAATGTTTTTAAAGCCTATATAAGCATTCATTTAGCAAAGATAATTCTATTACAACTTTTTAAGGGCTGCTGATTCTTTAACTCTGTTGCTTATAAATATTTCAAGGTTTCAAAATTATACCTATGCGTATTTTCGCCAAACTATATATGATGACAGCAAAACTACACATTGAAAGACTTAAATGAAAAATAGGGATCACAATGTTAGCAATTCTAATTTAAAATCTCCTTGATCATGACCCTGAAATCCATTAAGTGGTTTTGTCTGAAAGACTTACTCCCAATTAATGTTCAGGATCTGGGAACACTACACAAGAAAAAAAAGAAAATCTTGGCTCCTTATTTAGTTTAAAGGAAATTGCATGAATCAATTAGATTTGGACAGGATGTGGGAAAGATGTTTTTCAAAAGTAAGAATAACATGTTTGAAAGCAAGCAGGTATCAGGGAAAGACAGGGAAAGCTGTAGAGGACAGGGATGAAGAAGCTTCCAATGGGAAGGAAGCAGTCATGGGAACATGAGCAAAGCCTGTGTCACCTGGCTTTCAGCAACCTGAAGAAAACTTGGAATTTTTAGTACCTGATTCTTCTGCACCCAATTTGAAAAGACCCAGGAGGCTACATATCATGGTTATATACATATAAGTATATGGTTATATTTTTATTACCATCTTCCCTGAAGTTTTTCTAAGATAAATGCGAGACACTCCAGACTTGCAGTATTTCACCTGGAAGGTGGTAAGTCCCTGGCCCAAAAATTAACAGCTTCTGGAATAAACAGCAATTGCAATGAAAGCACAGTATTTTACCATGGGGACATTTTTCTAGGGAGGAGAGTAAAAAATACTGCATCAAGGAGTAATAGAGCATCAGCAAAGGAATTCTATGTGCTTGATGTGCTAAACACATAACCAAGGCTTACTAGGAGTTTTCTAACCCTAGGGAATATCTCTTGTGACATGAAAATAGAAGTGACACATGTCACAAACCAGAAACTGCTGAAATGGAGACCTCAGCATCTATTAAAATATGACAGCTGAAAAGTAGATTGCACACTCATACAATTGTGAATAAAGAAGATTTGAGTCAGCTCAGAGTTTTTTGTTAAGCAGAAGTTCCACTTTCATATAAGTATTAGTCACTAAATTGAGTAAGATATTGTATTTATATAACATTTTAACATGGGACAATACACAATATTATTTTATAATAAAAAACACTGTGGAGTATCTTGCAAAATTGACACGGTCAAATGTTACTGAAAAACTTCCTCCCTTCTGCATATTTTCAACAGACTGAATAGGGTCTGTCTCATGTTTTTGAAAACATTAGAATTATCTCATCTATTGCATCTAAAAAAAGCAATAACATAAACAGTGAATCAACATGTAGCAACATGGTAATGTTATTTCCTGAAGCATGAGCATTCAAAAAGACATTTACCTGACAGCTCGGATGGCTGTCTTGAATGTGGGGATCATATCTTCCATAAGGAAATCACTACTGTCGCCTCTGTCTTCTGCCATGGGTTCCCCTGTTCCTGCATCTGCAAGGCAGGTCAAAAAACCAGCTGTGTCAACATCTCACCACACAATATTTAGAGGGATGTCTGGCTGAATAAAGCACTACATAAAGTAAGTGCAATTTAATAAAGGAATATCTCGTACAGCTTCTTCTTTCACTGATCAGGTCTTGAAAGGGATTTAATTATTTTGGGACAGCTGTAAGACATATTATTGAAGGATCTCCTCTCAGATTCAGCATTTCTGAAACACTGGCAACTTTTCTTGCCCAAATTATTTTACATAAAGGCTAAAACAGGTTGTAGAAGCCACAGGCCAAGTTCTCCTCTCACTGGCACCACCTGGAGCTCATGTACCTTCATGGAGGAGAAAACCCCCATGTGGACACCCAGGCCACATGCATGGTAGCATGTCCAGCATGCACTGGTGCCAGCTGGCACAAGAAAGGGGAAACTGTTATCTAAAGACCATTTAGATGTTATGGGCAAGAAGAGGAAAATGTGTGCTCAGGGAAGCTGAGAGAAAAAGTGCCCTATAATGTTGCATGGAGACCAATGGAAATCTCTAAGGGGAAGCAGGCCTGGGGACAGAGGGGGAGAGAAGAAGACATTGACTCTATAAACAAGGTTTAATGAGAAGGCAGTGAGGGCATATTTGAGATGCCTGGACACAGGCTTTTGCAGGGCTGGATGCAGTCCAGGAGGGACTTAGCATAGTATCCTTGCTTATAAACCAGGCCATGATGGCATGTGCCTTTGGGGAATATAGATTGACTGCCCAGTGTGCCCACTTTTTCCAGGTCAAATAGGCTGAATCCAGCACTGGATTTATCCCACATCAATTGCTGCTTTTAAGAAGGGCGGGTGATTTCAAGCACCGTGTTTCCTGGACTCCAGGACTCTTTCTCTTGGGATTCTCCAAATGTACCACATAAAACCAGGTACCAGACATGCTTGTCCCAGAAAGCCACAAACCTTCTACAGAATATGCAGAATAACAAAGTAAAACGGGGAGAACAGGGGATACATAGAAAGAAATCAACACAGATGGGCTACCTTCTGAGCTTTGCCAAAAAGCGTATGCTTTCATTCGGAATGCAGTGCGAAAACGCTCCTTATTATTCAAGACAACATTCTTAGGCTCTTTTGAAGGACTTTCTTCAATGGCATCTACATTCAGAGGGGTAAATAGCTTTCCTTTAGTATTGGTACCACGAACCCGATCCAAGAGACCCAGCTTTTGGCTACAAAATAAGCAAAAGTAATCATTTTCCTCCTTTGTACACTATTAACTTGTTTTCATGATGCTTTAAGTATATAATGGGCTAAATAATTGTTTTGTATACGAGGACACTGCTGGGGCTACCATAATTAATCAATGTCTTTGCAAGGAACAGTTAAGCTCCACAGATAATTAACTGCTTTTTCTGAGCAATTTTTGGTATCAATGTTGAAAATGTTACCAGAGGGTCTTGCTATCCTCTCCATGCAAGGTATCACAGTGCTTCAGCTCATGTAGCACACCTGAAGCAGTAGTTTTATTATTAAGACACAAAACAGCACTACTGCTATGGGCAGGGATGTCACTCACTAGACCAAGTTGCTCAGAGCCCCATTCAGCTTGGCCTTAAAACACTTCCAAGGATGGAGCATCCACAACTTCTTTGGGCAACCTGTTCCAGCACCTGACCTCCCTCACAGTAAGGAATTTCTTCCTAATGTCAAATCTAAACCTGCACTCTTTCAGTTTGAGGCCATTCCTCCTCACCCTGTCACTACACACCCTTGTTAACAGTATCTCTCCTGTTTTCTTGCAGTCTCCCTTTACGAACTGGAAGGTGCTCTAAAGTCTCCCCAGAGTCTTCTCTTATCCAAACATAAGAACCCCAACTCTTTCAGCTAGGAATAAAATAAAGTCAGATGTGCTGTGAACCAAATAAATCACCAGCAAAACTCTGGCAAGGCATTGCCAAGCACTGATTAGGGACGTGGTAGGGCAGGCTACCCTGTTTTCTTTCCACCATGACTTACAGGAGGTCTAGTGAAGTGACAAATTTTATTCCTCTGGTGATTTCTTGCATTGTCTGTCCTCTTAAGAGATTTACTGCTCTAATACATTTATCCTTCAGTGACAACACAGAGATAGAATTTCACCTGCCTGCCATTTTACCAGCATCACTAACCCTCCTGACAGCCTGATGACTGTAGTGATCTTAAAGGTAATCACTAAGACCACTAAAAGGGAAACAGAAAAGGAATTTTGCTATTGAGTTTATTAGCTTATATATGTTCTGAACACTTTGTAGGTGATAGATGGTATAAATATTTTATTTGTTTGTTTACTTTGCTGCTCAAATATTTGTTAATTGAACATTTGTTTTAAAAAAAAAAAAAAGGCAAAAAAAGAAGGGCTAAGCCATGGGAAGAAAGCCTGCTTTTTACCACATTCCTGGGACAGCACTAGGGAGAATTGTGAATTGTGCACACATGAACAAGAGGCAGTTCTGTGTGGGACACCAGGTCAAGCAAGCTGGGTGTGGGGAGGAAAGAAGCTGTTATTGCTGGTAGGTTTCTGAGAGCCACAGGTGAGAGCAGAGCTAAAGGATGAACAGCCATGGTTACCAGAAGGAAGAGTTAACAGGTATTCAGTGAGGTATCTGTGCAGGAGGCTCAGCTGCAGCCACTAAACCTGCTGGCAGGAGAGGCAAGTGTGGGGAGGGTCCACTGTGCAAGGACAGAGCGGGCAAAGATGGAGATGTGTGTGCAGACCTTGTAAGTGCAAAAGAAGGACCTATTTCTGTCTCAGAGCTCTGTCACCAGAGCAGTATCCCACCAAAATATGGATGTTATCTGAGCATTGAACATCACAGCTGTTGCAAAGGTTTTTTTGTTGTTGTTGTTTTGGTTGGTTTTTTGTTGTTGTTGGTTTTGTTTTGGTTTGATTTTTTTGTTTGTTTGTTTTTTTTTTTACGTGAATTACTGGGGTCCTCATCTCTACTGTTTCTGATTAATACATCTTTGACCCAGGGTGTAATGAAATATAGGCTTCCCTATCAGAAAAGATGCAAGCACTAAACCTTTGGGTGTAGGAAGTTTTTTCAACCCTTCTGATTTTTCTTTTTGATATTAAAATATTTGTGAATGTAATTTCTGCAGCCTAGGAAATCCAGACACTTGCCCTGTCGCTGCATGTATGAAGTGCATATGTGTGTGTGAGTACTGAAGTGTCAACTAAGAAGGACTTTGGTATGGAGACACAGATTTCGTCCTGATATATCAGCATTTCCAGGAGATAAAAGCATGGATTTGAGTGAAGAATTGGAACAGTCTAAATGAATGATATCTATATTACTCAGACTTTGGCCTAATGTCATTTCCTGAAGAATTCATGGCATGGGGGAAAGATGCACAAAGTGCAGAAAAATGTATAGATTAAAATTAGGAATGACTTCCTTCTTTGTAGAAATATATGAAATGTTGATTATTGACATCTGTGACAAAATATGTTTTGGGCAGTCTCATGTTTGGGCTTAAGAACTCCTTTTAAAATTTATTTCCATAGTTCTTGCTTTTGGGGTGGAATCTTGATCTGCTTTGCCCACCAGGGTTCTGTCAACACTGAACTGATGATGGGGGCAGAGTCCCAGCAAGTGATTTGTGTTCTAGCAACGTAGGGAGATCCTGCACTCTCTTTTCTGCATCACTTTCTGTTCTCTGTTTCAGAGCTCACGTTTGAGAGCAGTGTTGCTTTACAAGACAATTGCTTTACAAGTCTCAATTCTCTGTGAAATTTGGATTCTTCAAGTACTCAACTGCCATATATTGGGCAAATATATACAAAAGAAGATAACTAATGAGCAAGTTTGAAGGGGCATGCAATATAAAGGGGAGAAAGTAAAAGTCAATTGAATTATTTTCATGTGGGATTTTTAGGTGGGTAAAGTAGGGAAAATAAATTCTCATGTCTCATCAACAGTAAAATCCAAGTTTGAAGGAGGAATTAATTTTGAGAAGAACAGTCAAGAAGAGTCTAGAATCACGACATATCACTGAAAAGAATTTTAATGCAAAGAAATGCGCCAAAAATCTAGTTAAGTGATAACAGAGTCAGCGAGGCAATATAAACTGATGGGCCTGAAGGTGTTAGAAAGAGTGAGTTTGTGAGAGTGAGCATTTCTTTAATATAAAGAAAAAAGAACAATAAGGCATGGACACTCTGGTGGTGACCTTTGCAGAACGAAGGAGACTGCAAAATAAGATACAAGAAGAAAACAAAGCAGTTTAAGGATGAGGTGATGTGTTTAGTGATAATAAAATGACAAATTTTGTTTCTGGGTCTGAAAAAATTGTGCCACAGTCTTGTTGTGGACATCAGCTTTCTCCAGGTTGGGGGACCACAGGTAGACAATAGATGACTGATAGATGAATCTCAACTGAAAGAAAGAGTCAAGTGGTCACGTACTGCACACTGGCTTTGAGAAACATACTAAATTTCACAGGAGTTGAGTTAGTAACAGTAGAGAGGAGCTCTCAAGAGAAAAATATCTTTAAGAAACAGAACCTGAAAGGCAAAAAAGCAGAAAAATAGGTGGGGCAAAACACCGCTGTTGTTTATAAAAAGCCATTTAGTACTATATTAAAATAATATAGTTGTCATTACATCTGGCCTCTGACTCTCTCTCCAGAAACTTGCCTAGTTCTTCAAAATATATTTTCAGTTGTCCCCCTGTGATAACTGCCTTGCATACCAGAAAGAAAAGAGGCATAAAGTGAGGTGTGGATCTGTAGGGATTGGACCAGAAGGAAAAGGATCAGTGATGATGCAAAGTATCCAAAATATTAATTTAGTGATTTTTTTTTTTAAGTATAGGACAGAAATATAAGCAAGATATGCGGAAATCTGTCACAGAGCTATGCAAGACTTGGACTGAACAAGATTTGATATCCTCCTCAGAGATAAAATCAGAACAAAATATTCCTCTGCATTCTGCACAAAACCCTACTTATTTGCAGTGACATTTTCCACCACTGCATATGTTGGCACGCTTATTTGTGGGGTGGGCTTTTCTACATTTTTTTTTTTTTTTCAGTGGATTGGGACTTAAGGTAGATAATACAAACTGGAAGCATTCCCAAATTCTCTTTCCAGAGAGTTTCTCAGTTATCCCTGCTAATAAGTGTCAGTTTAGGAAGAAACTATTCTCCCAAAACTGTTGCTTGTTTAGGAGCTAGAACCCATCTGATCTGTCTTAAGCTGTTAAAAAAGTTAAACTTCCTGTTGAAGATTAGTCTTTAGACCCATTTCTATAATCAGTGGGAATCCAGCAACCCTAACCAGTGACTGGGTTCATCTTGGGATGACTTTACACTTGGGGAATCTGGTTCCTGTTATTGACCATGGAAAGATCTCAATGAGAAGTCATCTAAAAAGCAGGGCTCTAGTCTAAGTTATAGTTACCTGAGCTGAAGCCTTCCTCTTTAATTGAATCCTGAAGATTAACCCTTAAAGTAACATTCAGATTCATAATAGAATATTTATGCAACAAATATAGACAATTGTGTTCATATCCGGCAGCCAGAGCAGTAAAAACATCAGAAAATAAGTCATCAGCTTCACATCAAAATATACAACCCTGTGTTGTACACAAAAGAACCCAAAACAAAACCCAAGCTTCTTTCCAGATAATGACTGTCTGTCATCAGGAAAAAATGGACTTTATTCTCATTTCCAAAAAATGAAATCTGGATCTGCTGGGGTTTCAGTTTTCATTGATCTTTTTAATAGTACTGAGGAAACGTTTGTTCTCATGACACAATCTCCCTCTTTAAAGCAGCATGCGCATGGCTCAGTCCCAGGGCGTGAAGCATGCGCAGATCACACGATCCTTCATGAGAGGGGCTAGGACAGTGGTTCCCACCCACAGGGTCACATTCTGCTGTTCATCTTTCAGACTCCTCCTTCTGATGCTAGCTACGCTTCCTCCCCTGGGAACAGTGCTCCCACTTCTTTAGGTTTTCTTACATTCAATAAAATATGATTTTCAACTTTCA
This sequence comes from Picathartes gymnocephalus, assembly GCA_013390045.1. NCBI lineage: Eukaryota > Metazoa > Chordata > Aves > Passeriformes > Picathartidae > Picathartes > Picathartes gymnocephalus. The sequence continues at coordinate 5,164 of WEKY01008247.1, read as the reverse complement.
ACACAGTTCCAGAAACTGGGGAGATTCAAATCCATCCCAAACATGCTAAGAAAAATGCAGGGTACTTTCT